>CM051487.1:9240000-9422500 GCA_028015225.1 Carex myosuroides | reverse complement strand
TATATTCCTGTTGCGTCTGATTTCCTGTTGTTGTTTAATGAAAGACACCACATAGGTCACTGCGATTTATGTTACGCGAGAATGATAGATCTTTTACCGAGATTCTACATAGGACACTACGATTTACCTTATGCAAATGTCTGATCTCTCAAAGACCCCAAATTACTACACAGATCACTGCGATTTACTTTACGCAAGTGATGGAATTTGGTACGTGTTTTGTTGGTCCGGTTTATGGTGTACCCGCTAAGGTTTTCTTCACATAAACCTAATAGATCTCAACGAGGCTAATTCATACAGATAGTTTCTCTTACCATTAAATACCTGTCACTACCCTAACAGACTCAAACTAGATCATTGAAGTTAGATGAAGAGATAGTAAATCACAAAAGCATTTTGTTTCAACAACAAGAAATCATAATCAACAGAAATATATATATCAAAACATCAAGAGTAACAAGGTTTACTGCCTAGCCCTAAGGAAAGGAACTTAGCCGCGGAATGGCATTGTTACAAGCACTCCTCTCTTCTCACTTTAATCAAATCTGACCCTAATTGCAAAGATAACTATTCCTTCTTCCCAGGGGCCTTATATAGGAGTGGAGGGACGTCTAGAGATTGAGTAGGGGCTAAGAAACTGATCTGGAAACAACTGTCGGTAGTTATTCCCCAAGAGACGCCTTCGGATACGGACCGTATTGGGCAATACGGTCCGTATTAGGACCTTGACGGTTAGGATTTAATGCTCCCAGTGCTATCTTCTTGTCTGTGCTAGGCCTGGTCGGTATTAGGCAATATGGACCGTAACAGAGACTTAGTCGATGAGCGTCGCGGATCTGATTGACCCGATTCTAGCTCTATTTGATGTAAAATAGTCCCAAAACCTGTTTTCTGTAATAAAACATAAAGAAGGGTGACAGTAGCCTTTTTCTCTAATTAATGACACATAAGTGTGAGAAAATATGCAAAACCTAAGCCAAAACCCTACGTAAATCATCATTATTTTGACTCTGATCACGCCTCCCAACTTGAATTGTTGCTTGTCCTCAAGCAACGACATCCCAGCTGGTCAAAGATCCGGTCTAGAAGTTATACTCTGATCATCATTATTTTGACTCTGATCACGCCTCCCAACTTGAATTTTGACTTTCGACCCGTCATTCACGAGGAGATTCAGCGCCCACCACCACCTCCACCACCTCAGGATTGAGGTGCAGTGAGTTGTATCTTTCCCCGGTCTTTCTACTTTACTACTTCCTTT
The DNA here is from genome assembly GCA_028015225.1 of Carex myosuroides. Taxonomy (NCBI): domain Eukaryota; kingdom Viridiplantae; phylum Streptophyta; class Magnoliopsida; order Poales; family Cyperaceae; genus Carex; species Carex myosuroides. The sequence goes on along the minus strand of CM051487.1, from coordinate 9,421,239 downwards.
ATTTTTATCTCTCGAGCATTGGGGACAATGCTAAATTTTATTCGGGGGGTAGGAAAGTAAATTGACCATGTATCTTTAAATTTTTCGCATTTTAAATTCTTAGGTGCTAGTAGTTTTACTCAATTTTTGACTAGGGTTGGAGGCTTTACCGAAAATCCTAGAATGATTAGATTGAGCTTTTTAGCTAGCTTGCATTTTTACTTTTACCTAGGAGTAGGTTAATCAAATAGGAATTGTTTTAAATTGAATCAGGCTAAGGTTTAGACAATTGTCCATGATACCAAAAATTTCAGAATTTTAAAAATAATTAGTGATCTCAAAATGAACAATTAATTGCTAACCATGAGTGTTGACCAAAAATCACAAACCCTAGAATCTTTAGTGTTGGGTAATTTATTTTTGCAAAGTCTTTTAAACTCGATAGTGTTTTAGAATACCCATTTATTATAGATAGACCCCTAGCGAAACTATGCAATAATTTCTTGTATGAATGAATACTTGGAATTGCGTATAATCATGGTGCTTGTGACACAAAAATATTTTATTTTTCAGAAAAAAAATGAAAAATACAAAAAAATCAAAAATGAGAAAAATCCAAAAAAAAAATAGAAAAAAATCAGAAAAGGAAAAAAAATAGAATAAAAGATGGAGGATAAAAAGAGTACGGGTGCCTACGCAAGACTGGTTACCAACAGGCTCGAGAAAACCTCCCAAATTTAAATTCTTGTATATATCTAATTTTTCAAAAAAAAAAATAGTCACAAGTACCAACACACTTAGTTGTCATACTTTGCTCCAATCAATTGGGAAGGAAAATCAAAATTTATATCATTAGAATTCCTATTGATTGGAAGGGATCCATTTATAATCGAAGGGGAAATTAATACTCTCAAATTTAAGGATATTTGTGAAATAAATTGTTCGATGATAATTTTTCCAGGGTAAGCATAATGAGGTCAATCATGGGGTGAATAAATTGTTCAAGGGAGAGGTCATAAATATTTTTAAGTTCTAAATTTTTATTGTCATGCCGATTGTACCAAACCTAAGCCCTAATTTAATTTTTAACAAGACCTTGAGATTTTATGGTTTAACCTAGACCGGATCTTTGACCAGCTGGGATGTCGTTGCTTGAGGACAAGCAACAATTCAAGTTGGGAGGCGTGATCAGAGTCAAAATAGTGATGATTTACGTAGGGTTTTGGCTTAGGTTTTGCATATTTTCTCACACTTATGTGTCATTAATTAGAGAAAAAGGCTACTGTCACCCTTCTTTATGTTTTATTACAAAAAACAGGTTTTGGGACTATTTTACATCAAATAGAGCTAGAATCGGGTCAATCAGATCAGCGACGCTCATCGACTAAGTCTCTGTTACGGTCCATATTGCCTAATACGGACCAGGTCTAGCACAGACCAGAAGATAGCACTGGGAGCATTAAACCCTAACCGTCAACGTCCTAATACGAACCATATTGTCCAATACGGTCCGTATCCGAAGGCGTCTCTTGGGGAATAACTGCCGACAGCTGTTTCCAGATCAGTTTCTTAGCCCCTACCCAATCTCCAGACGTCCCTCCACTCCTATATAAGGCCCCTGGGAAGAAGGAATAGTTATCTTTGTAATTAGGGTCAGATTTGATTAAAGTGAGAAGAGAGGAGTGCTTGTAACAATGCCGTTCCGCGGCTAAGTTCCTTTCCTTAGGGCTAGGCAGTAAACCTTGTTACTCTTGATGTTTTGATATATATATTTCTGTTGATTATGATTTCTTGTTGTTGAAACAAAGTGCTTTTGTGATTTACTATCTCTTCATCTAACTTCAATGACTAGTTTGAGTCTGTTAGGGTAGTGACAGTACTTTATGGTAAGAGAAACTATCTGTATGAATTAGCCTCGTTGAGATCTATTAGGTTTATGTGAAGAAAATCTTAGCGGGGAAACCATAAACTGGACCAACAAAACGCGTACCAAATTCCATCACTTGCGTAAAGTAAATCGCAGTGATCTGTGTAGTAATTTGGGGTCTTTGAAAGATCAGACATTTGCATAAGGTAAATCGTAGTGTCCTATGTAGAATCTCGGTAAAAGATCTGTCATTCTCGCGTAACATAAATCGCAGTGACCTATGCGGTGTCTTTCATTAAACAACAACAGGAAATCAGACGCAACAGGAATATATTGTCAAGGCGGATTGAGTGGCAATGGTGTGCCTAAACCCTAGGAATTCTCATCTCTATCTTTATTTTAATTACTTTTAATTGCTTCCTAATTTACATTGATCAAAACAACATCACCCAATTTTCAGATTTCGTCTAGCCTTTCGAAAGATTGCGATTCGATCGCTCAAAGCATTGAACCAATATTTCTTGTGGATCGACCTCGAATATACTACTCGATAGGATTGTGCGCTTGCAGTCCAAACCGATAGCATTTTCAAGTTTATAAATATTAAAAGAAACATTGCTCTCTTTTGAGTGATCAGTTCTCGTGGTTGTTCTTTTTATCTTATTCTAGTTGTCTTTCATGTTCATCCACTTGTATTTGATGCTCTACTAGTTGTATTTCACATTCTTCTAGTTTTCTTTCATGTTATACGAGTTGTTTATCATCTTCTTGTTGTTGTCTTTCGTCTTGTAATGCTTGTCTTTCACCTTCTTCTAGTTGTGTTTCATCTTCTTCTAGTTTGTGTTTCATCTTGTACTGGTTGTCTTTCCCGTTCTACTGTTTAGTTTCATGTTCAACTTCTTGTCTTTCATCTACTTATATTGTATTTCATATTCTTCTAGTTGTATTTCACATTCTTCAAGTTTTCTTTCATGTTATACAAGTTGTTTATCATCTTCTTCTTCTTGTCTTTCATCTCGTACTGCTTGTCTTTCATGTTTTACTAGTTGCCTTTCTTGTTCTTCCACATGTAATTCATCTACTTCTAGTTATATTTCATCTTCTTCAGGTCGTCTTTAATCTTCGACTAGTTCTTTTTTATGTTCTACCAAATGTGTTTCAAGTTCTAGTGGTTGTTGTTTTCATCTTCTTCTAGTTGCCTTCCATGTTCATCCACTTGTATTTGATGCTCTACTAGTTGTATTTCACATTTTTCTAGTTTTCTTTCATGTTATACTGTTGTTTATCACCTTCTTCTTGTTGTCTTTCATCTTGTACTGTTTGTCTTTCATCTTCTTCTGGTTCTGTTTCATCTTCTTCTAATTTGTGTTTCATCTAGTACTGGTTGTATTTCACGTTCTACTGGTTTTCTTTCAAGTTCAACTTCTTGTCTTTCATCTGCTAATATTGTATTTCAAGTTCTTCTAGTTGTATTTCACCTTCTTCTAGTTTTATTTCATGTTATACTAGTTGTTTATCATCTTCTTCTTCTTGTTGTCTTTCCTCTTGTACTGCTTGTCTTTCATCTTTTACTATTTGTCTTTCATGTTCTTCCACATGTAATTCATCCACTTCTAGTTATATTTCATCTTTTTCAAGTCGTCTTTAATCTTCTACTAGTTCTTTTTCATGTTCTGGTGGTTGTTCTTTTTATCTTATTCTAGTTGTCTTTCATGTTCATCCACTTGTATTTGATGCTCTACTACTTGTATTTCACATTCTTCTAGTTTTCTTTCATGTTATACGAGTTGTTTATCATCTTCTTGTTGTTGTCTTTCGTCTTGTAATGCTTGTCTTTCATCTTCTTCTAGTTGTGTTTCATCTTCTTCTAGTTTGTGTTTCATCTTGTACTGGTTGTCTTTCACGTTCTACTGTTTTGTTTCATGTTCAACTTCTTGTCTTTCATCTACTTATATTGTATTTCATGTTCTTCTAGTTGTATTTCACATTCTTCTAGTTTTCTTTCATGTTATACTAGTTGTTTATCATATTCTTCTTCTTGTCTTTCATCTTATACTGCTTGTTTTTCATCTTTTACTAGTTGCCTTTCTTGTTCTTCCACATGTAATTCATCTACTTCTAATTATATTTCATCTTTTTCAGGTCATCTTTAATCTTCTTCTGGTTCTCTTTCATGTTCTACTAAATGTGTTTCAAGTTCTAGTAGTTGTTGTTTTCATCTTCTTCTAGTTGCCTTTCATGTTCATCCACTTGTATTTGATGCTCTACTAGTAGTATTTCGCATTCTTCTGGTTTTCTTTCATGTTGTACTAGTTGTTTATCACTTTCTTCTTGTTGTCTTTCATCTCGTACTGTTTCTCTTTCATCTTTTATTAGTTGCCTTTCATGTTTTTCCATTTTGATCTACTTCTAGTTGTATTTCATCTTCTTCAAGTCGAATTTAATCTTCTAGTAGTTCTTTTTCAAGTTCTACTATATGTGTTTCATGTTCTAGTAGTTGTTGTTTTTTATATTCTTCTAGTTGTCTTTCATGTTCATCCACTTGTATTTGATGTTTTACTGGTTGTATTTCACATTCTTCTAGTTTTCTTTCATGTTGTACTATATGTTTATCATCTTCTTCTTCTTGTCTTTTATCTTGTACTGCTTGTCTTTCATCTTCTTCTAGTTGTGTTTCATCTTCTTCTAGTTTGTGTTTCATGTTGTACTGGTTGTCTTTCACGTTCTATTAGTTTTGTTTCAAGTTCAACTTCTTGTCTTTCATCTACTAATATTGTATTTCATGTTCTTCTAGTTGTATTTCACATTCTTCTAGTTTTCTTTCATGTTGTACTAGTTGTTTATCATCTTCTTCTTCTTCTTGTCTTTCATATCGTACTGCTTGTCTTTCATCTTTTACTAGTTGTCTTTCAAGTTTTTCCACTTATAATTGATCTACTTCAAGTTGTATTTCATCTTCTTCAAGTCGTCTTGAATCTTCAACTAGTTCTTTAATATGTTCTACTAAATGTGTTTCATGTTCTAGTGCTTGTTTTTTTTTATCTTCTTCTAGTTGTCTTCCATGTTCATCCATTTGTATTTGATGCTCTACTAGTTGTATTTCACATTTTTCTAGTTTTCTTTCATGTTATACTGTTGTTTATCACCTTCTTCTTGTTGTCTTTCATCTTGTACTATTTGTCTTTCATCTTCTTCTAGTTGTATTTCATCTTCTTCTAATTTGTGTTTCATCTAGTACTGGTTGTATTTCACGTTCTACTGGTTTTCTTTCAAGTTCAACTTCTTGTCTTTCATCTGCTAATATTGTATTTCAAGTTCTTCTAGTTGTATTTCACCTTCTTCTAGTTTTATTTCATGTTATACTAGTTGTTTATCATCTTCTTCTTCTTCTTGTCTTTCCTCTTGTACTGCTTGTCTTTCATCTTTTACTATTTGTCTTTCATGTTCTTCCACATGTAATTCATCCACTTCTAGTTATATTTCATCTTTTTCAAGTCGTCTTTAATCTTCTACTAGTTCTTTTTCATGTTCTGGTGGTTGTTCTTTTTATCTTATTCTAGTTGTCTTTCATGTTCATCCACTTGTATTTGATGCTCTACTAGTTGTATTTCACATTCTTCTAGTTTTCTTTCATGTTATACGAGTTGTTTATCATCTTCTTGTTGTTGTCTTTCGTCTTGTAATGCTTGTCTTTCACCTTCTTCTAGTTGTGTTTCATCTTCTTCTAGTTTGTGTTTCATCTTGTACTGGTTGTCTTTCCCGTTCTACTGTTTAGTTTCATGTTCAACTTCTTGTCTTTCATCTACTTATATTGTATTTCATATTCTTCTAGTTGTATTTCACATTCTTCAAGTTTTCTTTCATGTTATACTAGTTGTTTATCATCTTCTTCTTCTTGTCTTTCATCTCGTACTGCTTGTCTTTCATGTTTTACTAGTTGCCTTTCTTGTTCTTCCACATGTAATTCATCTACTTCTAGTTATATTTCATCTTCTTCAGGTCGTCTTTAATCTTCGACTAGTTCTTTTTTATGTTCTACCAAATGTGTTTCAAGTTCTAGTGGTTGTTGTTTTCATCTTCTTCTAGTTGCCTTCCATGTTCATCCACTTGTATTTGATGCTCTACTAGTTGTATTTCACATTTTTCTAGTTTTCTTTCATGTTATACTGTTGTTTATCACCTTCTTCTTGTTGTCTTTCATCTTGTACTGTTTGTCTTTCATCTTCTTCTAGTTCTGTTTCATCTTCTTCTAATTTGTGTTTCATCTAGTACTGGTTGTATTTCACGTTCTACTGGTTTTCTTTCAAGTTCAACTTCTTGTCTTTCATCTGCTAATATTGTATTTCAAGTTCTTCTAGTTGTATTTCACCTTCTTCTAGTTTTATTTCATGTTATACTAGTTGTTTATCATCTTCTTCTTCTTGTTGTCTTTCCTCTTGTACTGCTTGTCTTTCATCTTTTACTATTTGTCTTTCATGTTCTTCCACATGTAATTCATCCACTTCTAGTTATATTTCATCTTTTTCAAGTCGTCTTTAATCTTCTACTAGTTCTTTTTCATGTTCTGGTGGTTGTTCTTTTTATCTTATTCTAGTTGTCTTTCATGTTCATCCACTTGTATTTGATGCTCTACTACTTGTATTTCACATTCTTCTAGTTTTCTTTCATGTTATACGAGTTGTTTATCATCTTCTTGTTGTTGTCTTTCGTCTTGTAATGCTTGTCTTTCATCTTCTTCTAGTTGTGTTTCATCTTCTTCTAGTTTGTGTTTCATCTTGTACTGGTTGTCTTTCACGTTCTACTGTTTTGTTTCATGTTCAACTTTTTGTCTTTCATCTACTTATATTGTATTTCATGTTCTTCTAGTTGTATTTCACATTCTTCTAGTTTTCTTTCATGTTATACTAGTTGTTTATCATATTCTTCTTCTTGTCTTTCATCTTATACTGCTTGTTTTTCATCTTTTACTAGTTGCCTTTCTTGTTCTTCCACATGTAATTCATCTACTTCTAATTATATTTCATCTTTTTCAGGTCATCTTTAATCTTCTTCTGGTTCTCTTTCATGTTCTACTAAATGTGTTTCAAGTTCTAGTAGTTGTTGTTTTCATCTTCTTCTAGTTGCCTTTCATGTTCATCCACTTGTATTTGATGCTCTACTAGTAGTATTTCGCATTCTTCTGGTTTTCTTTCATGTTGTACTAGTTGTTTATCACTTTCTTCTTGTTGTCTTTCATCTCGTACTGTTTCTCTTTCATCTTTTATTAGTTGCCTTTCATGTTTTTCCATTTTGATCTACTTCTAGTTGTATTTCATCTTCTTCAAGTCGAATTTAATCTTCTAGTAGTTCTTTTTCAAGTTCTACTATATGTGTTTCATGTTCTAGTAGTTGTTGTTTTTTATATTCTTCTAGTTGTCTTTCATGTTCATCCACTTGTATTTGATGTTTTACTGGTTGTATTTCACATTCTTCTAGTTTTCTTTCATGTTGTACTATATGTTTATCATCTTCTTCTTCTTGTCTTTTATCTTGTACTGCTTGTCTTTCATCTTCTTCTAGTTGTGTTTCATCTTCTTCTAGTTTGTGTTTCATGTTGTACTCGTTGTCTTTCACGTTCTATTAGTTTTGTTTCAAGTTCAACTTCTTGTCTTTCATCTACTAATATTGTATTTCATGTTCTTCTAGTTGTATTTCACATTCTTCTAGTTTTCTTTCATGTTGTACTAGTTGTTTATCATCTTCTTCTTCTTCTTGTCTTTCATATCGTACTGCTTGTCTTTCATCTTTTACTAGTTGTCTTTCAAGTTTTTCCACTTATAATTGATCTACTTCAAGTTGTATTTCATCTTCTTCAAGTCGTCTTGAATCTTCAACTAGTTCTTTAATATGTTCTACTAAATGTGTTTCATGTTCTAGTGCTTGTTTTTTTTTATCTTCTTCTAGTTGTCTTCCATGTTCATCCATTTGTATTTGATGCTCTACTAGTTGTATTTCACATTTTTCTAGTTTTCTTTCATGTTATACTGTTGTTTATCACCTTCTTCTTGTTGTCTTTCATCTTGTACTATTTGTCTTTCATCTTCTTCTAGTTGTATTTCATCTTCTTCTAATTTGTGTTTCATCTAGTACTGGTTGTATTTCACGTTCTACTGGTTTTCTTTCAAGTTCAACTTCTTGTCTTTCATCTGCTAATATTGTATTTCAAGTTCTTCTAGTTGTATTTCACCTTCTTCTAGTTTTATTTCATGTTATACTAGTTGTTTATCATCTTCTTCTTCTTCTTGTCTTTCCTCTTGTACTGCTTGTCTTTCATCTTTTACTATTTGTCTTTCATGTTCTTCCACATGTAATTCATCCACTTCTAGTTATATTTCATCTTTTTCAAGTCGTCTTTAATCTTCTACTAGTTCTTTTTCATGTTCTGGTGGTTGTTCTTTTTATCTTATTCTAGTTGTCTTTCATGTTCATCCACTTGTATTTGATGCTCTACTAGTTGTATTTCACATTCTTCTAGTTTTCTTTCATGTTATACGAGTTGTTTATCATCTTCTTGTTGTTGTCTTTCGTCTTGTAATGCTTGTCTTTCACCTTCTTCTAGTTGTGTTTCATCTTCTTCTAGTTTGTGTTTCATCTTGTACTGGTTGTCTTTCCCGTTCTACTGTTTAGTTTCATGTTCAACTTCTTGTCTTTCATCTACTTATATTGTATTTCATATTCTTCTAGTTGTATTTCACATTCTTCAAGTTTTCTTTCATGTTATACTAGTTGTTTATCATCTTCTTCTTCTTGTCTTTCATCTCGTACTGCTTGTCTTTCATGTTTTACTAGTTGCCTTTCTTGTTCTTCCACATGTAATTCATCTACTTCTAGTTATATTTCATCTTCTTCAGGTCGTCTTTAATCTTCGACTAGTTCTTTTTTATGTTCTACCAAATGTGTTTCAAGTTCTAGTGGTTGTTGTTTTCATCTTCTTCTAGTTGCCTTCCATGTTCATCCACTTGTATTTGATGCTCTACTAGTTGTATTTCACATTTTTCTAGTTTTCTTTCATGTTATACTGTTGTTTATCACCTTCTTCTTGTTGTCTTTCATCTTGTACTGTTTGTCTTTCATCTTCTTCTAGTTCTGTTTCATCTTCTTCTAATTTGTGTTTCATCTAGTACTGGTTGTATTTCACGTTCTACTGGTTTTCTTTCAAGTTCAACTTCTTGTCTTTCATCTGCTAATATTGTATTTCAAGTTCTTCTAGTTGTATTTCACCTTCTTCTAGTTTTATTTCATGTTATACTAGTTGTTTATCATCTTCTTCTTCTTGTTGTCTTTCCTCTTGTACTGCTTGTCTTTCATCTTTTACTATTTGTCTTTCATGTTCTTCCACATGTAATTCATCCACTTCTAGTTATATTTCATCTTTTTCAAGTCGTCTTTAATCTTCTACTAGTTCTTTTTCATGTTCTGGTGGTTGTTCTTTTTATCTTATTCTAGTTGTCTTTCATGTTCATCCACTTGTATTTGATGCTCTACTACTTGTATTTCACATTCTTCTAGTTTTCTTTCATGTTATACGAGTTGTTTATCATCTTCTTGTTGTTGTCTTTCGTCTTGTAATGCTTGTCTTTCATCTTCTTCTAGTTGTGTTTCATCTTCTTCTAGTTTGTGTTTCATCTTGTACTGGTTGTCTTTCACGTTCTACTGTTTTGTTTCATGTTCAACTTTTTGTCTTTCATCTACTTATATTGTATTTCATGTTCTTCTAGTTGTATTTCACATTCTTCTAGTTTTCTTTCATGTTATACTAGTTGTTTATCATATTCTTCTTCTTGTCTTTCATCTTATACTGCTTGTTTTTCATCTTTTACTAGTTGCCTTTCTTGTTCTTCCACATGTAATTCATCTACTTCTAATTATATTTCATCTTTTTCAGGTCATCTTTAATCTTCTTCTGGTTCTCTTTCATGTTCTACTAAATGTGTTTCAAGTTCTAGTAGTTGTTGTTTTCATCTTCTTCTAGTTGCCTTTCATGTTCATCCACTTGTATTTGATGCTCTACTAGTAGTATTTCGCATTCTTCTGGTTTTCTTTCATGTTGTACTAGTTGTTTATCACTTTCTTCTTGTTGTCTTTCATCTCGTACTGTTTCTCTTTCATCTTTTATTAGTTGCCTTTCATGTTTTTCCATTTTGATCTACTTCTAGTTGTATTTCATCTTCTTCAAGTCGAATTTAATCTTCTAGTAGTTCTTTTTCAAGTTCTACTATATGTGTTTCATGTTCTAGTAGTTGTTGTTTTTTATATTCTTCTAGTTGTCTTTCATGTTCATCCACTTGTATTTGATGTTTTACTGGTTGTATTTCACATTCTTCTAGTTTTCTTTCATGTTGTACTATATGTTTATCATCTTCTTCTTCTTGTCTTTTATCTTGTACTGCTTGTCTTTCATCTTCTTCTAGTTGTGTTTCATCTTCTTCTAGTTTGTGTTTCATGTTGTACTCGTTGTCTTTCACGTTCTATTAGTTTTGTTTCAAGTTCAACTTCTTGTCTTTCATCTACTAATATTGTATTTCATGTTCTTCTAGTTGTATTTCACATTCTTCTAGTTTTCTTTCATGTTGTACTAGTTGTTTATCATCTTCTTCTTCTTCTTGTCTTTCATATCGTACTGCTTGTCTTTCATCTTTTACTAGTTGTCTTTCAAGTTTTTCCACTTATAATTGATCTACTTCAAGTTGTATTTCATCTTCTTCAAGTCGTCTTGAATCTTCAACTAGTTCTTTAATATGTTCTACTAAATGTGTTTCATGTTCTAGTGCTTGTTTTTTTTTATCTTCTTCTAGTTGTCTTCCATGTTCATCCATTTGTATTTGATGCTCTACTAGTTGTATTTCACATTTTTCTAGTTTTCTTTCATGTTATACTGTTGTTTATCACCTTCTTCTTGTTGTCTTTCATCTTGTACTATTTGTCTTTCATCTTCTTCTAGTTGTATTTCATCTTCTTCTAATTTGTGTTTCATCTAGTACTGGTTGTATTTCACGTTCTACTGGTTTTCTTTCAAGTTCAACTTCTTGTCTTTCATCTGCTAATATTGTATTTCAAGTTCTTCTAGTTGTATTTCACCTTCTTCTAGTTTTATTTCATGTTATACTAGTTGTTTATCATCTTCTTCTTCTTCTTGTCTTTCCTCTTGTACTGCTTGTCTTTCATCTTTTACTATTTGTCTTTCATGTTCTTCCACATGTAATTCATCCACTTCTAGTTATATTTCATCTTTTTCAAGTCGTCTTTAATCTTCTACTAGTTCTTTTTCATGTTCTGGTGGTTGTTCTTTTTATCTTATTCTAGTTGTCTTTCATGTTCATCCACTTGTATTTGATGCTCTACTAGTTGTATTTCACATTCTTCTAGTTTTCTTTCATGTTATACGAGTTGTTTATCATCTTCTTGTTGTTGTCTTTCGTCTTGTAATGCTTGTCTTTCACCTTCTTCTAGTTGTGTTTCATCTTCTTCTAGTTTGTGTTTCATCTTGTACTGGTTGTCTTTCCCGTTCTACTGTTTAGTTTCATGTTCAACTTCTTGTCTTTCATCTACTTATATTGTATTTCATATTCTTCTAGTTGTATTTCACATTCTTCAAGTTTTCTTTCATGTTATACTAGTTGTTTATCATCTTCTTCTTCTTGTCTTTCATCTCGTACTGCTTGTCTTTCATGTTTTACTAGTTGCCTTTCTTGTTCTTCCACATGTAATTCATCTACTTCTAGTTATATTTCATCTTCTTCAGGTCGTCTTTAATCTTCGACTAGTTCTTTTTTATGTTCTACCAAATGTGTTTCAAGTTCTAGTGGTTGTTGTTTTCATCTTCTTCTAGTTGCCTTCCATGTTCATCCACTTGTATTTGATGCTCTACTAGTTGTATTTCACATTTTTCTAGTTTTCTTTCATGTTATACTGTTGTTTATCACCTTCTTCTTGTTGTCTTTCATCTTGTACTGTTTGTCTTTCATCTTCTTCTAGTTCTGTTTCATCTTCTTCTAATTTGTGTTTCATCTAGTACTGGTTGTATTTCACGTTCTACTGGTTTTCTTTCAAGTTCAACTTCTTGTCTTTCATCTGCTAATATTGTATTTCAAGTTCTTCTAGTTGTATTTCACCTTCTTCTAGTTTTATTTCATGTTATACTAGTTGTTTATCATCTTCTTCTTCTTGTTGTCTTTCCTCTTGTACTGCTTGTCTTTCATCTTTTACTATTTGTCTTTCATGTTCTTCCACATGTAATTCATCCACTTCTAGTTATATTTCATCTTTTTCAAGTCGTCTTTAATCTTCTACTAGTTCTTTTTCATGTTCTGGTGGTTGTTCTTTTTATCTTATTCTAGTTGTCTTTCATGTTCATCCACTTGTATTTGATGCTCTACTACTTGTATTTCACATTCTTCTAGTTTTCTTTCATGTTATACGAGTTGTTTATCATCTTCTTGTTGTTGTCTTTCGTCTTGTAATGCTTGTCTTTCATCTTCTTCTAGTTGTGTTTCATCTTCTTCTAGTTTGTGTTTCATCTTGTACTGGTTGTCTTTCACGTTCTACTGTTTTGTTTCATGTTCAACTTTTTGTCTTTCATCTACTTATATTGTATTTCATGTTCTTCTAGTTGTATTTCACATTCTTCTAGTTTTCTTTCATGTTATACTAGTTGTTTATCATATTCTTCTTCTTGTCTTTCATCTTATACTGCTTGTTTTTCATCTTTTACTAGTTGCCTTTCTTGTTCTTCCACATGTAATTCATCTACTTCTAATTATATTTCATCTTTTTCAGGTCATCTTTAATCTTCTTCTGGTTCTCTTTCATGTTCTACTAAATGTGTTTCAAGTTCTAGTAGTTGTTGTTTTCATCTTCTTCTAGTTGCCTTTCATGTTCATCCACTTGTATTTGATGCTCTACTAGTAGTATTTCGCATTCTTCTGGTTTTCTTTCATGTTGTACTAGTTGTTTATCACTTTCTTCTTGTTGTCTTTCATCTCGTACTGTTTCTCTTTCATCTTTTATTAGTTGCCTTTCATGTTTTTCCATTTTGATCTACTTCTAGTTGTATTTCATCTTCTTCAAGTCGAATTTAATCTTCTAGTAGTTCTTTTTCAAGTTCTACTATATGTGTTTCATGTTCTAGTAGTTGTTGTTTTTTATATTCTTCTAGTTGTCTTTCATGTTCATCCACTTGTATTTGATGTTTTACTGGTTGTATTTCATATTCTTCTAGTTTTCTTTCATGTTGTACTATATGTTTATCATCTTCTTCTTCTTGTCTTTTATCTTGTACGGCTTGTCTTTCATCTTCTTCTAGTTGTGTTTCATCTTTTTCTAGTTTGTGTTTCATGTTGTACTGGTTGTCTTTCACGTTCTATTAGTTTTGTTTCAAGTTCAACTTCTTGTCTTTCATCTACTAATATTGTATTTCATGTTCTTCTAGTTGTATTTCACATTCTTCTAGTTTTCTTTCATGTTGTACTAGTTGTTTATCATCTTCTTCTTCTTCTTGTCTTTCATATCGTACTGCTTGTCTTTCATCTTTTACTAGTTGTCTTTCAAGTTTTTCCACTTATAATTGATCTACTTCAAGTTGTATTTCATCTTCTTCTAGTCGTCTTGAATCTTCAACTAGTTCTTTAATATGTTCTACTAAATGTGTTTCATGTTCTAGTGGTTGTTTTTTTTTATCTTCTTCTAGTTGTCTTCCATGTTCATCCATTTGTATTTGATGCTCTACTAGTTGTATTTCACATTTTTCTAGTTTTCTTTCATGTTATACTGTTGTTTATCACCTTCTTCTTGTTGTCTTTCATCTTGTACTATTTGTCTTTCATCTTCTTCTAGTTGTATTTCATCTTCTTCTAATTTGTGTTTCATCTAGTACTGGTTGTATTTCACGTTCTACTGGTTTTCTTTCAAGTTCAACTTCTTGTCTTTCATCTGCTAATATTGTATTTCAAGTTCTTCTAGTTGTATTTCACCTTCTTCTAGTTTTATTTCATGTTATACTAGTTGTTTATCATCTTCTTCTTCTTGTTGTCTTTCCTCTTGTACTGCTTGTCTTTCATCTTTTACTATTTGTCTTTCATGTTCTTCCACATGTAATTCATCCACTTCTAGTTATATTTCATCTTTTTCAAGTCGTCTTTAATCTTCTACTAGTTCTTTTTCATGTTCTGGTGGTTGTTCTTTTTATCTTATTCTAGTTGTCTTTCATGTTCATCCACTTGTATTTGATGCTCTACTACTTGTATTTCACATTCTTCTAGTTTTCTTTCATGTTATACGAGTTGTTTATCATCTTCTTGTTGTTGTCTTTCGTCTTGTAATGCTTGTCTTTCATCTTCTTCTAGTTGTGTTTCATCTTCTTCTAGTTTGTGTTTCATCTTGTACTGGTTGTCTTTCACGTTCTACTGTTTTGTTTCATGTTCAACTTTTTGTCTTTCATCTACTTATATTGTATTTCATGTTCTTCTAGTTGTATTTCACATTCTTCTAGTTTTCTTTCATGTTATACTAGTTGTTTATCATATTCTTCTTCTTGTCTTTCATCTTATACTGCTTGTTTTTCATCTTTTACTAGTTGCCTTTCTTGTTCTTCCACATGTAATTCATCTACTTCTAATTATATTTCATCTTTTTCAGGTCATCTTTAATCTTCTTCTGGTTCTCTTTCATGTTCTACTAAATGTGTTTCAAGTTCTAGTAGTTGTTGTTTTCATCTTCTTCTAGTTGCCTTTCATGTTCATCCACTTGTATTTGATGCTCTACTAGTAGTATTTCGCATTCTTCTGGTTTTCTTTCATGTTGTACTAGTTGTTTATCACTTTCTTCTTGTTGTCTTTCATCTCGTACTGTTTCTCTTTCATCTTTTATTAGTTGCCTTTCATGTTTTTCCATTTTGATCTACTTCTAGTTGTATTTCATCTTCTTCAAGTCGAATTTAATCTTCTAGTAGTTCTTTTTCAAGTTCTACTATATGTGTTTCATGTTCTAGTAGTTGTTGTTTTTTATATTCTTCTAGTTGTCTTTCATGTTCATCCACTTGTATTTGATGTTTTACTGGTTGTATTTCACATTCTTCTAGTTTTCTTTCATGTTGTACTATATGTTTATCATCTTCTTCTTCTTGTCTTTTATCTTGTACTGCTTGTCTTTCATCTTCTTCTAGTTGTGTTTCATCTTCTTCTAGTTTGTGTTTCATGTTGTACTGGTTGTCTTTCACGTTCTATTAGTTTTGTTTCAAGTTCAACTTCTTGTCTTTCATCTACTAATATTGTATTTCATGTTCTTCTAGTTGTATTTCACATTCTTCTAGTTTTCTTTCATGTTGTACTAGTTGTTTATCATCTTCTTCTTCTTCTTGTCTTTCATATCGTACTGCTTGTCTTTCATCTTTTACTAGTTGTCTTTCAAGTTTTTCCACTTATAATTGATCTACTTCAAGTTGTATTTCATCTTCTTCAAGTCGTCTTGAATCTTCAACTAGTTCTTTAATATGTTCTACTAAATGTGTTTCATGTTCTAGTGGTTGTTTTTTTTTATCTTCTTCTAGTTGTCTTCCATGTTCATCCATTTGTATTTGATGCTCTACTAGTTGTATTTCACATTTTTCTAGTTTTCTTTCATGTTATACTGTTGTTTATCACCTTCTTCTTGTTGTCTTTCATCTTGTACTATTTGTCTTTCATCTTCTTCTAGTTGTATTTCATCTTCTTCTAATTTGTGTTTCATCTAGTACTGGTTGTATTTCACGTTCTACTGGTTTTCTTTCAAGTTCAACTTCTTGTCTTTCATCTGCTAATATTGTATTTCAAGTTCTTCTAGTTGTATTTCACCTTCTTCTAGTTTTATTTCATGTTATACTAGTTGTTTATCATCTTCTTCTTCTTGTTGTCTTTCCTCTTGTACTGCTTGTCTTTCATCTTTTACTATTTGTCTTTCATGTTCTTCCACATGTAATTCATCCACTTCTAGTTATATTTCATCTTTTTCAAGTCGTCTTTAATCTTCTACTAGTTCTTTTTCATGTTCTGGTGGTTGTTCTTTTTATCTTATTCTAGTTGTCTTTCATGTTCATCCACTTGTATTTGATGCTCTACTAGTTGTATTTCACATTCTTCTAGTTTTCTTTCATGTTATACGAGTTGTTTATCATCTTCTTGTTGTTGTCTTTCGTCTTGTAATGCTTGTCTTTCACCTTCTTCTAGTTGTGTTTCATCTTCTTCTAGTTTGTGTTTCATCTTGTACTGGTTGTCTTTCCCGTTCTACTGTTTAGTTTCATGTTCAACTTCTTGTCTTTCATCTACTTATATTGTATTTCATATTCTTCTAGTTGTATTTCACATTCTTCAAGTTTTCTTTCATGTTATACTAGTTGTTTATCATCTTCTTCTTCTTGTCTTTCATCTCGTACTGCTTGTCTTTCATGTTTTACTAGTTGCCTTTCTTGTTCTTCCACATGTAATTCATCTACTTCTAGTTATATTTCATCTTCTTCAGGTCGTCTTTAATCTTCGACTAGTTCTTTTTTATGTTCTACCAAATGTGTTTCAAGTTCTAGTGGTTGTTGTTTTCATCTTCTTCTAGTTGCCTTCCATGTTCATCCACTTGTATTTGATGCTCTACTAGTTGTATTTCACATTTTTCTAGTTTTCTTTCATGTTATACTGTTGTTTATCACCTTCTTCTTGTTGTCTTTCATCTTGTACTGTTTGTCTTTCATCTTCTTCTAGTTCTGTTTCATCTTCTTATAATTTGTGTTTCATCTAGTACTGGTTGTCTTTCACGTTCTACTGGTTTTTTTTCAAGTTCAACTTCTTGTCTTTCATCTGCTAATATTGTATTTCAAGTTCTTCTAGTTGTATTTCACCTTCTTCTAGTTTTCTTTCATGTTATACTAGTTGTTTATCATCATCTTCTTCTTCTTGTTGTCTTTCCTCTTGTACTGCTTGTCTTTCATCTTTTACTAGTGGTCTTTCATGTTCTTCCACATGTAATTCATCCACTTCTAGTTATATTTCATCTTTTTCAAGTCGTCTTTACTCTTCTACTAGTTCTTTTTCATGTTCTACTAAATGTGTTTCATGTTCTCGTGGTTGTTCTTTTTATCTTATTCTAGTTGTCTTCCATTTTCATCCACTTGTATTTGATGCTCTACTAGTTGTATTTCACATTCTTCTAGTTTTTTTTTCATGTTATACTAGTTGTTTATCATCTTCTTGTTGTTGTCTTTTGTCTTGTACTGCTTGTCTTTCATCTTCTTCTAGTTGTGTTTCATCTTCTTCTAGTTTGTGTTTCATCTTGTACTGGTTGTCTTTAACGTTCTACTGGTTTTGTTTCATGTTCAACTTCTTGTCTTTCATCTACTAATATTGTATTGCACCTTCTTCTAGTTGTATTTCACCTTCTTCTAGTTTTCTTTCATGTTATACTAGTTGTTTATCATCTTCTTCTTCTTGTTGTCTTTCCTCTTGTACTGCTTGTCTTTCATCCTTTACTATTTGTCTTTCATGTTCTTCCACATGTAATTCATCCAATTCTAGTTAATTTTTATCTTTTTCAAGTCGTCTTTAATCTTCTACTAGTTCTTTTTCATGTTCTGGTGGTTGTTGTTTTTATCTTATTCTAGTTGTCTTTCATGTTCATCCACTTGTATTTGATGCTCTACTACTTGTATTTCACATTCTTCTAGTTTTCCTTCATGTTATACGAGTTGTTTATCATCTTCTTGTTGTCTTTTGTCTTGTAATGCTTGTCTTTCATCTTCTTCTAGTTGTGTTTCATCTTCTTCTAGTTTGTGTTTCATCTTGTACTGGTTGTCTTTCACGTTCTACTGTTTTGTTTCATGTTCAACTTCTTGTCTTTCAACTACTTATATTGTATTTCATGTTCTTCTAGTGGTATTTCACATTCTTCTAGTTTTCTTTCATGTTATACTAGTTGTTTATCATATTCTTCTTCTTGTCTTGTACGGCTTGTTTTTCATGTTTTACTAGTTGCCTTTCTTGTTCTTCCACATGTAATATAAACAAAAAAATTCAAATTTATAGTAATTTTCGCCTTTTGAGCGAAGATATCGTCCTTATTCATATGTAATTTAGCGTAATTTACCGTATTTTGGCATAATGTAATGCAATTTAGTGTAATTCAGATTAATATATAGTAATTCAACATAATTTCAAATAAGTTAGCGTATTTTAGTATAAATATTCTAATTATATAACAAAAGAAGTAATCTATCAAAAAATTTAAACAAAAAAAATCAAATTTTCAGTGTTTTTCGCCTTTTATGTGAAGATATCGTCCCTATTCATAAGTAATTTAGCGTCATTTAGCGTATTTTAGCGTAATGCAATGTAATTTGGTGTAATTTAACTTAATATAGTGTAATTCAACATAATTTCAAGTAATTTAGCGTATTTCAGTATCATTATACAAATTATATATCAAAAGAAGTAATCCATCAAATTTTCAGTGTTTTTCGCCTTTTCAGTGAAGATATCGTCCCTATTCAAATATAATTTAGCGTAATTTAGCGTATTTTAGCGTAATGTAATGTATTTTGGTGTAATTTAAATTAATATAGTGTAATTCAACATAATTTCAAGTAATTTAGCGTATTTGAGTATAAATATGCTAATTATATATCAAAAGAAGTCATCTATCAAATCATTTTAACAAAAAAATTCAAATGTTTAGTATTTTTCGCATTTTCATCGACGATATCGTCCCTACTCATATGTAATTTAGCGTAATTTACCGTATTTTGGCATAATATAATGTAATTTAGTGTAATTTAGATTAAAATAGCGCAATTCGAGATAATTCCATGTAATTTAGCTTATTTCAGTATAAATATGCTAATACTATATCAAAGAAGTAATCTATCAAATAATTTAAACTAAAAAATTCAAATTTATAGTAATTTTCGCCTTTTCAGCGAAGATATCGTCCCTATTCATATGTAATTTAGCGTAATTTACCGTATTTTGGCATAATGTAATGCAATTTAGTGTAATTAAGATTAATATAGAGTAATTCAACATAATTTCAAATAAGTTAGCGTATTTTAGTATAAATATGCTAATTATATAACAAAAGAAGTAATCTATCAAAAAATTTAAACAAAAAAAATCAAATTTTCAGTGTTTTTCGCCTTTTATGTGAAGATATCGTCCCTATTCATAAGTAATTTAGCGTAATTTAGCGTATTTTAGCGTAATGCAATGTAATTTGGTGTAATTTAACTTAATATAGTGTAATTCAACATAATTTCAAGTAATTTAGCGTATTTCAGTATAAATATGCTAATTTTATATCAAAAGAAGTAATCTATGAAATAATTTAAACTAAAAAATTCAAATTTATAGTAATTTTCTCCTTTTCAGCGAAGATATCGTCCCTATTCATATGTAATTTAGCGTAATTTACCGTATTTTGGCATAATGTAATGCAATTTAGTGTAATTCAGATTAATATAGAGTAATTTAACATAATTTCAAATAAGTTGGCGTATTTGAGTATAAATATGATAATTATATAACAAAAGAAGTAATCTATCAAAAAATTTAAACAAAAAAATCAAATTTTCAGTGTTTTTCGCCTTTGATGTGAAGATATCGTCCCTATTCATAAGTAATTTAGCGTAATTTAGCGTATTTTAGCGTAATGCAATGTAATTTGGTTTAATTTAACTTAATATAGTGTAATTCAACATAATTTCAAGTAATTTAGCGTATTTCAGTATAAATATACTAATTTTATATCAAAAGAAGTAATCCATCAAATTTTCAGTGTTTTTCGCCTTTTCAGTGAAGATATCGTCCCTATTCATATGTAATTTAGCGTAATTTAGCGTATTTTAGCGTAATGTAATTTATTATGGTGTAATTTAAATTAATATAGTGTAATTCAACATAATTTCAAGTAATTTAGCGTATTTGAGTATAAATATGCTAATTATATATCAAAAGAAGTCATCTATCAAATAATTTTTACAAAAAAATTCAAATATTTAGTATTTTTCGCATTTTCAGCGAAAATATCGTCCCTACTCATATGTAATTTAGCGTAATTTACCGTATTTTGGCATAATATAATGTAATTTAGTGTAATATAGATTAAAATAGCGCAATTCGAGATAATTTCATGTAATTTAGAGTATTTGAGTATAAATATTCTAATACTATACCAAAGAAGTAATCTATCAAATAATTTAAACTAAAAAATGCAAATTTATAGTAATTTTCGCCTTTTCAGCGAAGATATCGTCCCTATTCATATGTAATTTAGCGTAATTTACCGTATTTTGGCATAATGTAATGCAATTTAGTGTAATTAAGATTAATATAGAGTAATTCAACATAATTTCAAATAAGTTAGCGTATTTTAGTATAAATATGCTAATTATATAACAAAAGAAGTAATCTATCAAAAAATTTAAACAAAAAAAATCAAATTTTCAGTGTTTTTCGCCTTTTATGTGAAGATATCGTCCCTATTCATAAGTAATTTAGCGTAATTTAGCGTATTTTAGCGTAATGCAATGTAATTTGGTGTAATTTAACTTAATATAGTGTAATTCAACATAATTTCAAGTAATTTAGCGTATTTCAGTATAAATATACTAATTATATATCAAAAGAAGTAATCCATCAAATTTTCAGTGTTTTTCGCCTTTTCAGTGAAGATATCGTCCCTATTCATATGTAATTTAGCGTAATTTGGCGTATTTTAGCGTAATGTAATGTACTTTGGTGTAATTTAAATTAATATAGTGTAATTCAACATAATTTCAAGTAATTTAGCGTATTTGAGTACAAATATGCTAATTATATATCAAAAGAAGTCATCTATCAAATAATTTTAACAAAAAAATTCAAATGTGTAGTATTTTTCGCATTTTCATCGACGATATCGTCCCTACTCATATGTAATTTAGCGTAATTTACCGTATTTTGGCATAATATAATGTAATTTAGTGTAATTTAGATTAAAATAGCGCAATTTGACATAATTCCATGTAATTTAGCTTATTTCAGTATAAATATGCTAATAATATATCAAAGAAGTAATCTATCAAATAATTTAAACTAAAAAATGCAAATTTATAGTAATTTTCGCCTTTTCAGCGAAGATATCGTCCCTATTCATATGTAATTTTGGCGTAATTTACCGTATTTTGGCATAATGTAATGCAATTTAGTGTAATTAAGATTAATATAGTGTAATTCAACATACTTTCAAATAAGTTAGCGTATTTTAGTATAAATATGCTAATTATATAACAAAAGAAGTAATCTATCAAAAAATTTAAACAACAAAAATCAAATTTTCAGTGTTTTTCGCCTTTTATGTGAAGATATCGTCCCTATTCATAAGTAATTTAGCGTAATTTAGCATATTTTAGCGTAATGCAATGTAATTTGGTGTAATTTAACTTAATATAGTGTAATTCAACATGATTTCAAGTAATTTAGCGTATTTCAGTATAAATATACTAATTATATATCAAAAGAAGTAATCCATCAAATTTTCAGTGTTTTTCGCCTTTTCAGTGAGGATATCGTCCCTATTCATATGTAATTTAGCGTAAGTTAGCGTATTTTAGCGTAATGTAATGTATTTTGGTGTAATTTAAATTAATATTGTGTAATTCAACATAATTTCAAGTAATTTAGCGTATTTGAGTATAAATATGTTAATTATATATCAAAAGAAGTCATCTATCAAATAATTTTAACAAAAAAATTCAAATGTATAGTATTTTTCGCATTTTCATCGACGATATCGTCCCTACTCATATGTAATTTAGCGTAATTTACCGTATTTTGGCATTATATAATGTAATTTAGTGTAATTTAGATTAAAATAGCGCAATTTGACATAATTCCATGTAATTTAGCTTATTTCAGTATAAATATGCTAATAATATATCAAAGAAGTAATCTATCAAATAATTTAAACTAAAAAATTCAAATTTATAGTAATTTTCGCCTTTTCAGCGAAGATATCGTCCCTATTCATATGTAATTTAGCGTAATTTACCGTATTTTGGCATAATGTAATGCAATTTAGTGTAATTAAGATTAATATAGAGTAATTCAACATAATTTCAAATAAGTTAGCGTATTTTAGTATAAATATGCTAATTATATAACAAAAGAAGTAATCTATCAAAAAATTTAAACAAAAAAAATCAAATTTTCAGTGTTTTTCGCCTTTTATGTGAAGATATCGTCCCTATTCATAAGTAATTTAGCGTAATTTAGCGTATTTTAGCGTAATGCAATGTAATTTGGTGTAATTTAACTTAATATAGTGTAATTCAACATGATTTCAAGTAATTTAGCGTATTTCAGTATAAATATACTAATTATATATCAAAAGAAGTAATCCATCAAATTTTCAGTGTTTTTCGCCTTTTCAGTGAAGATATCGTCCCTATTCATATGTAATTTAGCGTAATTTAGCGTATTTTAGCGTAATGTAATTTATTTTGGTCTAATTTAAATTAATATTGTGTAATTCAACATAATTTCAAGTAATTTTGCGTATTTGAGTATAAATATGCTAATTATATATCAAAAGAAGTCATCTATCAAATAATTTTAACAAAAAAATTCAAATTTTTAGTATTTTTCGCTTTTTCAGCGAAGATATCGTCCCTACTCATATGTAATTTAGCGTAATTTACCGTATTTTGGCATAATATAATGTAATTTAGTGTAGTTTAGATTAAAATAGCGCAATTCGAGATAATTTCATGTAATTTAGCGTATTTGAGTATAAATAAGCTAATAATATATCAAAGAAGTAATCTATCAAATAATTTAAACAAAATTCAAATTTATAGTAATTTTCGCCTTTTGAGCGGAGATATCGTCCCTATTCATATGTAATTTAGCGTAATTTACCGTATTTTGGCATATTGTAATGCAATTTAGTGTAATTAAGATTAATATAGAGTAATTCAACATAATTTCAAATAAGTTAGCGTATTTTAGTATAAATATGCTAATTATATAACAAAAGAAGTAATCTATCAAAAAATTTAAACAAAAAAAAATCAAATTTTCAGTGTTTTTCGCCTTTTATGTGAAGATATTGTCCCTATTCATAAGTAATTTAGCGTAATTAAGCGTATTTTAGCGTAATGCAATGTAATTTGGTGTAATTTAACTTAATATAGTGTAATTCAACATAATTTCAAGTAATTTAGCGTATTTCAGTATAAATATACTAATTATATATCAAAAGAAGTAATCCATCAAATTTTCAGTGTTTTTCGCCTTTTCAGTGAAGATATCGTCCCTATTCATATGTAATTTAGCGTAATTTGGCGTATTTTAGCGTAATGTAATGTACTTTGGTGTAATTTAAATTAATATAGTGTAATTCAACATAATTTCAAGTAATTTAGCGTATTTGAGTATAAATATGCTAATTATATATCAAAAGAAGTCATCTATCAAATAATTTTAACAAAAAAATTCAAATGTTTAGTATTTTTCGCATTTTCAGCGAAGATATCGTCCCTACTCATATGTAATTTAGCGTAATTTACCGTATTTTGGCATAATATAATGTAATTTAGTGTAATTTAGATTAAAATAGCGCAATTTGACATAATTCCATGTAATTTAGCTTATTTCAGTATAAATATGCTAATAATATATCAAAGAAGTAATCTATCAAGTAATTTAAACTAAAAAATTCAAATTTATTGTAATTTTCGCCTTTTCAGCGAAGATAACGTCCCTATTCATATGTAATTTAGCATAATTTACCGTATTTTGGCATAATGTAATGCAATTTAGTGTAATTAAGATTAATATAGAGTAATTCAACATAATTTCAAATAAGTTAGCGTATTTTAGTATAAATATGCTAATTATATAACAAAAGAAGTAATCTATCAAAAAATTTAAACAAAAAAAATCAAATTTTCAGTGTTTTTCGCCTTTTATGTGAAGATATCGTCCCTATTCATAAGTAATTTAGCGTAATTTAGCGTATTTTAGCGTAATGCAATGTAATTTGGTGTAATTTAACTTAATATAGTGTAATTCAACATAATTTCAAGTAATTTAGCGTATTTCAGTATAAATATACTAATTATATATCAAAAGAAGTAATCCATCAAATTTTCAGTGTTTTTCGCCTTTTCAGTGAAGATATCGTCCCTATTCATATGTAATTTAGCGTAATTTGGCGTATTTTAGCGTAATGTAATGTACTTTGGTGTAATTTAAATTAATATAGTGTAATTCAACATAATTTCAAGTAATTTAGCGTATTTGAGTATAAATATGCTAATTATATATCAAAAGAAGTCATCTATCAAATAATTTTAACAAAAAAATTCAAATGTTTAGTATTTTTCGCATTTTCAGCGAAGATATCGTCCCTACTCATATGTAATTTAGCGTAATTTACCGTATTTTGGCATAATATAATGTAATTTAGTGTAATTTAGATTAAAATAGCGCAATTTGACATAATTCCATGTAATTTAGCTTATTTCAGTATAAATATGCTAATAATATATCAAAGAAGTAATCTATCAAATAATTTAAACTAAAAAATTCAAATTTATAGTAATTTTCGCCTTTTCAGCGAAGATAACGTCCCTATTCATATGTAATTTAGCGTAATTTACCGTATTTTGGCATAATGTAATGCAATTTAGTGTAATTCAGATTAATATAGAGTAATTCAACATAATTTCAAATAAGTTAGCGTATTTTAGTATAAATATGCTAATTATATAACAAAAGAAGTAATCTAACAAAAAATTTAAACAAAAAAAATCTAATTTTCAGTGTTTTTCGCCTTTTATGTGAAGATATCGTTCCTATTCATAAGTAATTTAGCGTATTTTAGCTTAATGCAATGTAATTTGGTGTAATTTAACTTAATATAGTGTAATTCAACATAATTTCAAGTAATTTAGCGTATTTCAGTATAAATATATAAATTATATATCAAAAGAAGTAATCCATCAAATTTTCAGTGTTTTTCGCCTTTTCAGTGAAGATATCGTCCCTATTAATATGTAATTTAGCGTAATTTGGCGTATTTTAGCGTAATATAATGTACTTTGGTGTAATTTAAATTAATATAGTGTAATTCAACATAATTTCAAGTAATTTAGCGTATTTGAGTATAAATATGCTAATTATATATCAAAAGAAGTCATCTATCAAATAATTTTAACAAAAAAATTCAAATTTTTAGTATTTTTCGCATTTTCAGCGAAGATATCGTCCCTACTCATATGTAATTTAGCGTACTTTACCGTATTTTGGCATAATATAATGTAATTTAGTGTAATTTAGAATAAAATAGCGCAATTTGACATAATTCCATGTAATTTAGCTTATTTCAGTATAAATATGCTAATAATATATCAAAGAAGTAATCTATCAAATAATTTAAACTAAAAAATTCAAATTTATAGTAATTTTCGCCTTTTCAGCGAAGATATCGTCCCTATTCATATGTAATTTAGCGTAATTTACCGTATTTTGGCATAATGTAATGCAATTTAGTGTAATTAAGATTAATATAGAGTAATTCAACATAATTTCAAATAAGTTAGCGTATTTTAGTATAAATATGCTAATTATATAACAAAAGAAGTAATCTATCAAAAAATTTAAACAAAAAAAATCAAATTTTCAGTGTTTTTCGCCTTTTATGTGAAGATATCG
This sequence comes from Carex myosuroides, assembly GCA_028015225.1. Taxonomy (NCBI): domain Eukaryota; kingdom Viridiplantae; phylum Streptophyta; class Magnoliopsida; order Poales; family Cyperaceae; genus Carex; species Carex myosuroides. The sequence goes on along the minus strand of CM051487.1, from coordinate 9,395,649 downwards.
TCCCTGTTCATAAGTAATTTAGCGTAATTAAGCGTATTTTAGCGTAATGCAATGTAATTTGGTGTAATTTAACTTAATATAGTGTAATTCAACATAATTTCAAGTAATTTAGCGTATTTCAGTATAAATATACTAATTATATATCAAAAGAAGTAATCCATCAAATTTTCAGTGTTTTTCGCATTTTCAGTGAAGATATCGTCCCTATTCATATGTAATTTAGCGTAATTTGGCGTAGTTTAGCGTAATGTTATGTACTTTGGTGTAATTTAAATTAATATAGTGTAATTCAACATAATTTCAAGTAATTTAGCGTATTTGAGTATAAATATGCTAATTATATATCAAAAGAAGTCATCTATCAAATAATTTTAACAAAAAAATTCAAATTTTTAGTATTTTTCGCATTTTCAGCGAAGATATCGTCCCTACTCATATGTAATTTAGCGTAATTTACCGTATTTTGGCATAATAAAATGTAATTTAGTGTAATTTAGATTAAAATAGCGCAATTCGAGATAATTTCATGTAATTTAGCGTATTTGAGTATAAATATGCTAATAATATATCAAAGAAGTAATCTATCAAATAATTTAAACAAAAAAATTCAAATTTATAGTAATTTTCGCCTTTTCAGCGAAGATATCATCCCTATTCATATGTAATTTAGCGTAATTTACCGTATTTTGGCATATTGTAATGCAATTTAGTGTAATTAAGATTAATATAGAGTAATTCAACATAATTTCAAATAAGTTAGCGTATTTTAGTATAAATATGCTAATTATATAACAAAAGAAGTAATCTATCAAAAAATTTAAAAAAAAAATCAAATTTTCAGTGTTTTTTCGCCTTTTATGTGAAGATATCGTCCCTATTCATAAGTAATTTAGCGTAATTTAGCGTATTTTAGCGTAATGCAATGTAATTTGGTGTAATTTAACTTAATATAGTGTAATTCAACATAATTTCAAGTAATTTAGCGTATTTCAGTATAAATATACTAATTATATATCAAAAGAAGTAATCCATCAAATTTTCCGTGTTTTTCGCCTTTTCAGTGAAGATATCGTCCCTATTCATATGTAATTTAGCGTAATTTAGCGTATTTTAGCGTAATGTAATTTATTTTGGTGTAATTTAAATTAATATAGTGTAATTCAACATAATTTCAAGTAATTTAGCGTATTTGAGTATAAATATGCTAATTATATATCAAAAGAAGTCATCTATCAAATAATTTTAACAAAAAAATTCAAATTTTTAGTATTTTTCGCATTTTCAGCGAAGATATCGTCCCTACTCATATGAAATTTAGCGTAATTTACCGTATTTTGGCATAATATAATGTAATTTAGTGTAATTTAGAATAAAATAGTGCAATTTGACATAATTCCATGTAATTTAGCTTATTTCAGTATAAATATGCTAATAATATATCAAAGAAGTAATATATCAAATAATTTAAACTAAAAAATTCAAATTTATAGTAATTTTCGCCTTTTCAGCGAAGATATCGTCCCTATTCATATGTAATTTTGCGTAATTTACCGTATTTTGGCATAATGTAATGCAATTTAGTGTAATTAAGATTAATATAGAGTAATTCAACATAATTTCAAATAAGTTAGCGTATTTTAGTATAAATATGCTAATTATATAACAAAAGAAGTAATCTATCAAAAAATTTAAACAACAAAAATCAAATTTTCAGTGTTTTTCGCCTTTTATGTGAAGATATCGTCCCTATTCATAAGTAATTTAGCGTAATTTAGCGTATTTTAGCGTAATGCAATGTAATTTGGTGTAATTTAACTTAATATAGTGTAATTCAACATGATTTCAAGTAATTTAGCGTATTTCAGTATAAATATACTAATTATATATCAAAAGAAGTAATCCATCAAATTTTCAGTGTTTTTCGCCTTTTCAGTGAGGATATCGTCCCTATTCATATGTAATTTAGCGTAAGTTAGCGTATTTTAGCGTAATGTAATGTATTTTGGTGTAATTTAAATTAATATTGTGTAATTCAACATAATTTCAAGTAATTTAGCGTATTTGAGTATAAATATGTTAATTATATATCAAAAGAAGTCATCTATCAAATAATTTTAACAAAAAAATTCAAATGTATAGTATTTTTCGCATTTTCATCGACGATATCGTCCCTACTCATATGTAATTTAGCGTAATTTACCGTATTTTGGCATTATATAATGTAATTTAGTGTAATTTAGATTAAAATAGCGCAATTTGACATAATTCCATGTAATTTAGCTTATTTCAGTATAAATATGCTAATAATATATCAAAGAAGTAATCTATCAAATAATTTAAACTAAAAAATTCAAATTTATAGTAATTTTCGCCTTTTCAGCGAAGATATCGTCCCTATTCATATGTAATTTAGCGTAATTTACCGTATTTTGGCATAATGTAATGCAATTTAGTGTAATTAAGATTAATATAGAGTAATTCAACATAATTTCAAATAAGTTAGCGTATTTTAGTATAAATATGCTAATTATATAACAAAAGAAGTAATCTATCAAAAAATTTAAACAAAAAAAATCAAATTTTCAGTGTTTTTCGCCTTTTATGTGAAGATATCGTCCCTATTCATAAGTAATTTAGCGTAATTTAGCGTATTTTAGCGTAATGCAATGTAATTTGGTGTAATTTAACTTAATATAGTGTAATTCAACATGATTTCAAGTAATTTAGCGTATTTCAGTATAAATATACTAATTATATATCAAAAGAAGTAATCCATCAAATTTTCAGTGTTTTTCGCCTTTTCAGTGAAGATATCGTCCCTATTCATATGTAATTTAGCGTAATTTAGCGTATTTTAGCGTAATGTAATTTATTTTGGTCTAATTTAAATTAATATTGTGTAATTCAACATAATTTCAAGTAATTTTGCGTATTTGAGTATAAATATGCTAATTATATATCAAAAGAAGTCATCTATCAAATAATTTTAACAAAAAAATTCAAATTTTTAGTATTTTTCGCTTTTTCAGCGAAGATATCGTCCCTACTCATATGTAATTTAGCGTAATTTACCGTATTTTGGCATAATATAATGTAATTTAGTGTAGTTTAGATTAAAATAGCGCAATTCGAGATAATTTCATGTAATTTAGCGTATTTGAGTATAAATAAGCTAATAATATATCAAAGAAGTAATCTATCAAATAATTTAAACAAAATTCAAATTTATAGTAATTTTCGCCTTTTGAGCGGAGATATCGTCCCTATTCATATGTAATTTAGCGTAATTTACCGTATTTTGGCATATTGTAATGCAATTTAGTGTAATTCAGATTAATATAGAGTAATTCAACATAATTTGAAATAAGTTAGCGTATTTTAGTATAAATATGCTAATTATATAACAAAAGAAGTAATCTATCAAAAAATTTAAACAAAAAAAATCAAATTTTCAGTGTTTTTCGCCTTTTATGTGAAGATATCGTCCCTATTCATAAGTAATTTAGCGTAATTTAGCGTATTTTAGCGTAATGCAATGTAATTTGGTGTAATTTAACTTAATATAGTGTAATTCAACATGATTTCAAGTAATTTAGCGTATTTCTGTATAAATATACTAATTATATATCAAAAGAAGTAATCCATCAAATTTTCAGTGTTTTTCGCCTTTTCAGTGAAGATATCGTCCCTATTCATATGTAATTTAGCGTAATTTAGCGTATTTTAGCGTAATGTAATTTATTTTGGTCTAATTTAAATTAATATTGTGTAATTCAACATAATTTCAAGTAATTTAGCGTATTTGAGTATAAATAAGCTAATAATATATCAAAAGAAGTCATCTATCAAATAATTTAAACAAAAAAATTCAAATTTATAGTAATTTTTGCCTTTTGAGCGAAGATATCGTCCCTATTCATATGTAATTTAGCGTAATTTACCGTATTTTGGCATATTGTAATGCAATTTAGTGTAATTAAGATTAATATAGAGTAATTCAACATAATTTCAAATAAGTTAGCGTATTTTAGTATAAATATGCTAATTATATAACAAAAGAAGTAATCTATCAAAAAATTTAAACAAAAAAAATCAAATTTTCAGTGTTTTTCGCCTTTTATGTGAAGATATCGTCCCTGTTCATAAGTAATTTAGCGTAATTAAGCGTATTTTAGCGTAATGCAATGTAATTTGGTGTAATTTAACTTAATATAGTGTAATTCAACATAATTTCAAGTAATTTAGCGTATTTCAGTATAAATATACTAATTATATATCAAAAGAAGTAATCCATCAAATTTTCAGTGTTTTTCGCATTTTCAGTGAAGATATCGTCCCTATTCATATGTAATTTAGCGTAATTTGGCGTAGTTTAGCGTAATGTTATGTACTTTGGTGTAATTTAAATTAATATAGTGTAATTCAACATAATTTCAAGTAATTTAGCGTATTTGAGTATAAATATGCTAATTATATATCAAAAGAAGTCATCTATCAAATAATTTTAACAAAAAAATTCAAATGTTTAGTATTTTTCGCATTTTCAGCGAAGATATCGTCCCTACTCATATGTAATTTAGCGTAATTTACCGTATTTTGGTATAATATAATGTAATTTAGTGTAATTTAGATTAAAATAGCGCAATTTGACATAATTCCATGTAATTTAGCTTATTTCAGTATAAATATGCTAATAATATATCAAAGAAGTAATCTATCAAGTAATTTAAACTAAAAAATTCAAATTTATTGTAATTTTCGCCTTTTCAGCGAAGATAACGTCCCTATTCATATGTAATTTAGCATAATTTACCGTATTTTGGCATAATGTAATGCAATTTAGTGTAATTAAGATTAATATAGAGTAATTCAACATAATTTCAAATAAGTTAGCGTATTTTAGTATAAATATGCTAATTATATAACAAAAGAAGTAATCTATCAAAAAATTTAAACAAAAAAAATCAAATTTTCAGTGTTTTTCGCCTTTTATGTGAAGATATCGTCCCTATTCATAAGTAATTTACCGTAATTTAGCGTATTTTAGCGTAATGCAATGTAATTTGGTGTAATTTAACTTAATATAGTGTAATTCAACATAATTTCAAGTAATTTAGCGTATTTCAGTATAAATATACTAATTATATATCAAAAGAAGTAATCCATCAAATTTTCAGTGTTTTTCGCCTTTTCAGTGAAGATATCGTCCCTATTCATATGTAATTTAGCGTAATTTGGCGTATTTTAGCGTAATGTAATGTACTTTGGTGTAATTTAAATTAATATAGTGTAATTCAACATAATTTCAAGTAATTTAGCGTATTTGAGTATAAATATGCTAATTATATATCAAAAGAAGTCATCTATCAAATAATTTTAACAAAAAAATTCAAATGTTTAGTATTTTTCGCATTTTCAGCGAAGATATCGTCCCTACTCATATGTAATTTAGCGTAATTTACCGTATTTTGGCATAATATAATGTAATTTAGTGTAATTTAGATTAAAATAGCGCAATTTGACATAATTCCATGTAATTTAGCTTATTTCAGTATAAATATGCTAATAATATATCAAAGAAGTAATCTATCAAATAATTTAAACTAAAAAATTCAAATTTATAGTAATTTTCGCCTTTTCAGCGAAGATAACGTCCCTATTCATATGTAATTTAGCGTAATTTACCGTATTTTGGCATAATGTAATGCAATTTAGTGTAATTCAGATTAATATAGAGTAATTCAACATAATTTCAAATAAGTTAGCGTATTTTAGTATAAATATGCTAATTATATAACAAAAGAAGTAATCTAACAAAAAATTTAAACAAAAAAAATCTAATTTTCAGTGTTTTTCGCCTTTTATGTGAAGATATCGTTCCTATTCATAAGTAATTTAGCGTATTTTAGCTTAATGCAATGTAATTTGGTGTAATTTAACTTAATATAGTGTAATTCAACATAATTTCAAGTAATTTAGCGTATTTCAGTATAAATATATAAATTATATATCAAAAGAAGTAATCCATCAAATTTTCAGTGTTTTTCGCCTTTTCAGTGAAGATATCGTCCCTATTAATATGTAATTTAGCGTAATTTGGCGTATTTTAGCGTAATATAATGTACTTTGGTGTAATTTAAATTAATATAGTGTAATTCAACATAATTTCAAGTAATTTAGCGTATTTGAGTATAAATATGCTAATTATATATCAAAAGAAGTCATCTATCAAATAATTTTAACAAAAAAATTCAAATTTTTAGTATTTTTCGCATTTTCAGCGAAGATATCGTCCCTACTCATATGTAATTTAGCGTACTTTACCGTATTTTGGCATAATATAATGTAATTTAGTGTAATTTAGAATAAAATAGCGCAATTTGACATAATTCCATGTAATTTAGCTTATTTCAGTATAAATATGCTAATAATATATCAAAGAAGTAATCTATCAAATAATTTAAACTAAAAAATTCAAATTTATAGTAATTTTCGCCTTTTCAGCGAAGATATCGTCCCTATTCATATGTAATTTAGCGTAATTTACCGTATTTTGGCATAATGTAATGCAATTTAGTGTAATTCAGATTAATATAGAGTAATTCAACATAATTTCAAATAAGTTAGCGTATTTTAGTATAAATATGCTAATTATATAACAAAAGAAGTAATCTATCAAAAAATTTAAACAAAAAAAATCAAATTTTCAGTGTATTTCGCCTTTTATGTGAAGATATCGTCCCTATTCATAAGTAATTTAGCGTAATTTAGCGTATTTTAGCGTAATGCAATGTAATTTGGTGTAATTTAACTTAATATAGTGTAATTCAACATAATTTCAAGTAATTTAGCGTATTTCAGTATAAATATACTAATATATATCAAAAGAAGTAATCCATCAAATTTTCAGTGTTTTTCGCCTTTTCAGTGAAGATATCGTCCCTATTCATATGTAATTTAGCGTAATTTGGCGTATTTTAGCGTAATGTAATGTACTTTGGTGTAATTTAAATTAATATAGTGTAATTCAACATAATTTCAAGTAATTTAGCGTATTTGAGTATAAATATGCTAATTATATATCAAAAGAAGTCATCTATCAAATAATTTTAACAAAAAAATTCAAATGTTTAGTATTTTTCGCATTTTCATCGACGATATCGTCCCTACTCATATGTAATTTAGCGTAATTTACCGTATTTTGGCTTAATATAATGTAATTTAGTGTAATTTAGATTAAAATAGCGCAATTTGACATAATTCCATGTAATTTAGCTTATTTCAGTATAAATATGCTAATAATATATCAAAGAAGTAATCTATCAAATAATTTAAACTAAAAAATGCAAATTTATAGTAATTTTCGCCTTTTCAGCGAAGATATCGTCCCTATTCATATGTAATTTAGCGTAATTTACCGTATTTTGGCATAATGTAATGCCATTTAGTGTAATTAAGATTAATATAGTGTAATTCAACATACTTTCAAATAAGTTTGCGTATTTTAGTATAAATATGCTAATTATATAACAAAAGAAGTAATCTATCAAAAAATTTAAACAACAAAAATCAAATTTTCAGTGTTTTTCGCATTTTATGTGAAGATATCGTCCCTATTCATAAGTAATTTAGCGTATTTTGGCGTAATGCAATGTAATTTGGTGTAATTTAACTTAATATAGTGTAATTCAACATGATTTCAAGTAATTTAGCGTATTTCAGTATGAATATACTAATTATATATCAAAAGAAGTAATCCATCAAATTTTCAGTGTTTTTCGCCTTTTCAGTGAGGATATCGTCCCTATTCATATGTAATTTAGCGTAATTTGGCGTATTTTAGCGTAATATAATGTACTTTGGTGTAATTTAAATTAATATAGTGTAATTCAACATAATTTCAAGTAATTTAGCGTATTTGAGTATAAATATGCTAATTATATATCAAAAGAAGTCATCTATCAAATAATTTTAACAAAAAAATTCAAATTTTTAGTATTTTTCGCATTTTCAGCGAAGATATCGTCCCTACTCATATGTAATTTAGCGTAATTTACCGTATTTTGGCATAATATAATGTAATTTAGTGTAATTTAGAATAAAATAGCGCAATTTGACATAATTCCATGTAATTTAGCTTATTTCAGTATAAATATGCTAATAATATATCAAAGAAGTAATCTATCAAATAATTTAAACTAAAAAATTCAAATTTATAGTAATTTTCGCCTTTTCAGCGAAGATATCGTCCCTATTCATATGTAATTTAGCGTAATTTACCGTATTTTGGCATAATGTAATGCAATTTAGTGTAATTCAGATTAATATAGAGTAATTCAACATAATTTGAAATAAGTTAGCGTATTTTAGTATAAATATGCTAATTATATAACAAAAGAAGTAATCTATCAAAAAATTTAAACAAAAAAAATCAAATTTTCAGTGTTTTTCGCCTTTTATGTGAAGATATCGTCCCTATTCATAAGTAATTTAGCGTAATTTAGCGTATTTTAGCGTAATGCAATGTAATTTGGTGTAATTTAACTTAATATAGTGTAATTCAACATGATTTCAAGTAATTTAGCGTATTTCTGTATAAATATACTAATTATATATCAAAAGAAGTAATCCATCAAATTTTCAGTGTTTTTCGCCTTTTCAGTGAAGATATCGTCCCTATTCATATGTAATTTAGCGTAATTTAGCGTATTTTAGCGTAATGTAATTTATTTTGGTCTAATTTAAATTAATATTGTGTAATTCAACATAATTTCAAGTAATTTAGCGTATTTGAGTATAAATAAGCTAATAATATATCAAAAGAAGTCATCTATCAAATAATTTAAACAAAAAAATTCAAATTTATAGTAATTTTTGCCTTTTGAGCGAAGATATCGTCCCTATTCATATGTAATTTAGCGTAATTTACCGTATTTTGGCATATTGTAATGCAATTTAGTGTAATTAAGATTAATATAGAGTAATTCAACATAATTTCAAATAAGTTAGCGTATTTTAGTATAAATATGCTAATTATATAACAAAAGAAGTAATCTATCAAAAAATTTAAACAAAAAAAATCAAATTTTCAGTGTTTTTCGCCTTTTATGTGAAGATATCGTCCCTGTTCATAAGTAATTTAGCGTAATTAAGCGTATTTTAGCGTAATGCAATGTAATTTGGTGTAATTTAACTTAATATAGTGTAATTCAACATAATTTCAAGTAATTTAGCGTATTTCAGTATAAATATACTAATTATATATCAAAAGAAGTAATCCATCAAATTTTCAGTGTTTTTCGCATTTTCAGTGAAGATATCGTCCCTATTCATATGTAATTTAGCGTAATTTGGCGTAGTTTAGCGTAATGTTATGTACTTTGGTGTAATTTAAATTAATATAGTGTAATTCAACATAATTTCAAGTAATTTAGCGTATTTGAGTATAAATATGCTAATTATATATCAAAAGAAGTCATCTATCAAATAATTTTAACAAAAAAATTCAAATTTTTAGTATTTTTCGCATTTTCAGCGAAGATATCGTCCCTACTCATATGTAATTTAGCGTAATTTACCGTATTTTGGCATAATAAAATGTAATTTAGTGTAATTTAGATTAAAATAGCGCAGTTCGAGATAATTTCATGTAATTTAGCGTATTTGAGTATAAATATGCTAATAATATATCAAAGAAGTAATCTATCAAATAATTTAAACAAAAAAATTCAAATTTATAGTAATTTTCGCCTTTTGAGCGAAGATATCATCCCTATTCATATGTAATTTAGCGTAATTTACCGTATTTTGGCATATTGTAATGCAATTTAGTGTAATTAAGATTAATATAGAGTAATTCAACATAATTTCAAATAAGTTAGCGTATTTTAGTATAAATATGCTAATTATATAACAAAAGAAGTAATCTATCAAAAAATTTAAAAAAAAAAATCAAATTTTCAGTGTTTTTCGCCTTTTATGTGAAGATATCGTCCCTATTCATAAGTAATTTAGCGTAATTTAGCGTATTTTAGCGTAATGCAATGTAATTTGGTGTAATTTAACTTAATATAGTGTAATTCAACATAATTTCAAGTAATTTAGCGTATTTCAGTATAAATATACTAATTATATATCAAAAGAAGTAATCCATCAAATTTTCCGTGTTTTTCGCCTTTTCAGTGAAGATATCGTCCCTATTCATATGTAATTTAGCGTAATTTAGCGTATTTTAGCGTAATGTAATTTATTTTGGTGTAATTTAAATTAATATAGTGTAATTCAACATAATTTCAAGTAATTTAGCGTATTTGAGTATAAATATGCTAATTATATATCAAAAGAAGTCATCTATCAAATAATTTTAACAAAAAATTCAAATTTTTAGTATTTTTCGCATTTTCAGCGAAGATATCGTCCCTACTCATATGAAATTTAGCGTAATTTACCGTATTTTGGCATAATATAATGTAATTTAGTGTAATTTAGAATAAAATAGCGCAATTTGACATAATTCCATGTAATTTAGCTTATTTCAGTATAAATATGCTAATAATATATCAAAGAAGTAATATATCAAATAATTTAAACTAAAAAATTCAAATTTATAGTAATTTTCGCCTTTTCAGCGAAGATATCGTCCCTATTCATATGTAATTTAGCGTAATTTACCGTATTTTGGCATAATGTAATGCAATTTAGTGTAATTAAGATTAATATAGAGTAATTCAACATAATTTCAAATAAGTTAGCGTATTTTAGTATAAATATGCTAATTATATAACAAAAGAAGTAATCTATCAAAAAATTTAAACAACAAAAATCAAATTTTCAGTGTTTTTCGCCTTTTATGTGAAGATATCGTCCCTATTCATAAGTAATTTAGCGTAATTTAGCGTATTTTAGCGTAATGCAATGTAATTTGGTGTAATTTAACTTAATATAGTGTAATTCAACATGATTTCAAGTAATTTAGCGTATTTCAGTATAAATATACTAATTATATATCAAAAGAAGTAATCCATCAAATTTTCAGTGTTTTTCGCCTTTTCAGTGAGGATATCGTCCCTATTCATATGTAATTTAGCGTAAGTTAGCGTATTTTAGCATAATGTAATGTATTTTGGTGTAATTTAAATTAATATTGTGTAATTCAACATAATTTCAAGTAATTTAGCGTATTTGAGTATAAATATGTTAATTATATATCAAAAGAAGTCATCTATCAAATAATTTTAACAAAAAAATTCAAATGTATAGTATTTTTCGCATTTTCATCGACGATATCGTCCCTACTCATATGTAATTTAGCGTAATTTACCGTATTTTGGCATTATATAATGTAATTTAGTGTAATTTAGATTAAAATAGCGCAATTTGACATAATTCCATGTAATTTAGCTTATTTCAGTATAAATATGCTAATAATATATCAAAGAAGTAATCTATCAAATAATTTAAACTAAAAAATTCAAATTTATAGTAATTTTCGCCTTTTCAGCGAAGATATCGTCCCTATTCATATGTAATTTAGCGTAATTTACCGTATTTTGGCATAATGTAATGCAATTTAGTGTAATTAAGATTAATATAGAGTAATTCAACATAATTTCAAATAAGTTAGCGTATTTTAGTATAAATATGCTAATTATATAACAAAAGAAGTAATCTATCAAAAAATTTAAACAAAAAAAATCAAATTTTCAGTGTTTTTCGCCTTTTATGTGAAGATATCGTCCCTATTCATAAGTAATTTAGCGTAATTTAGCGTATTTTAGCGTAATGCAATGTAATTTGGTGTAATTTAACTTAATATAGTGTAATTCAACATGATTTCAAGTAATTTAGCGTATTTCAGTATAAATATACTAATTATATATCAAAAGAAGTAATCCATCAAATTTTCAGTGTTTTTCGCCTTTTCAGTGAAGATATCGTCCCTATTCATATGTAATTTAGCGTAATTTAGCGTATTTTAGCGTAATGTAATTTATTTTGGTCTAATTTAAATTAATATTGTGTAATTCAACATAATTTCAAGTAATTTTGCGTATTTGAGTATAAATATGCTAATTATATATCAAAAGAAGTCATCTATCAAATAATTTTAACAAAAAAATTCAAATTTTTAGTATTTTTCGCTTTTTCAGCGAAGATATCGTCCCTACTCATATGTAATTTAGCGTAATTTACCGTATTTTGGCATAATATAATGTAATTTAGTGTAGTTTAGATTAAAATAGCGCAATTCGAGATAATTTCATGTAATTTAGCGTATTTGAGTATAAATAAGCTAATAATATATCAAAGAAGTAATCTATCAAATAATTTAAACAAAATTCAAATTTATAGTAATTTTCGCCTTTTGAGCGGAGATATCGTCCCTATTCATATGTAATTTAGCGTAATTTACCGTATTTTGGCATATTGTAATGCAATTTAGTGTAATTAAGATTAATATAGAGTAATTCAACATAATTTCAAATAAGTTAGCGTATTTTAGTATAAATATGCTAATTATATAACAAAAGAAGTAATCTATCAAAAAATTTAAACAAAAAAAATCAAATTTTCAGTGTTTTTCGCCTTTTATGTGAAGATATCGTCCCTATTCATAAGTAATTTAGCGTAATTTAGCGTATTTTAGCGTAATGCAATGTAATTTGGTGTAATTTAACTTAATATAGTGTAATTCAACATGATTTCAAGTAATTTAGCGTATTTCTGTATAAATATACTAATTATATATCAAAAGAAGTAATCCATCAAATTTTCAGTGTTTTTCGCCTTTTCAGTGAAGATATCGTCCCTATTCATATGTAATTTAGCGTAATTTAGCGTATTTTAGCGTAATGTAATTTATTTTGGTCTAATTTAAATTAATATTGTGTAATTCAACATAATTTCAAGTAATTTAGCGTATTTGAGTATAAATAAGCTAATAATATATCAAAAGAAGTCATCTATCAAATAATTTAAACAAAAAAATTCAAATTTATAGTAATTTTTGCCTTTTGAGCGAAGATATCGTCCCTATTCATATGTAATTTAGCGTAATTTACCGTATTTTGGCATATTGTAATGCAATTTAGTGTAATTAAGATTAATATAGAGTAATTCAACATAATTTCAAATAAGTTAGCGTATTTTAGTATAAATATGCTAATTATATAACAAAAGAAGTAATCTATCAAAAAATTTAAACAAAAAAAATCAAATTTTCAGTGTTTTTCGCCTTTTATGTGAAGATATCGTCCCTGTTCATAAGTAATTTAGCGTAATTAAGCGTATTTTAGCGTAATGCAATGTAATTTGGTGTAATTTAACTTAATATAGTGTAATTCAACATAATTTCAAGTAATTTAGCGTATTTCAGTATAAATATACTAATTATATATCAAAAGAAGTAATCCATCAAATTTTCAGTGTTTTTCGCATTTTCAGTGAAGATATCGTCCCTATTCATATGTAATTTAGCGTAATTTGGCGTAGTTTAGCGTAATGTTATGTACTTTGGTGTAATTTAAATTAATATAGTGTAATTCAACATAATTTCAAGTAATTTAGCGTATTTGAGTATAAATATGCTAATTATATATCAAAAGAAGTCATCTATCAAATAATTTTAACAAAAAAATTCAAATTTTTAGTATTTTTCGCATTTTCAGCGAAGATATCGTCCCTACTCATATGTAATTTAGCGTAATTTACCGTATTTTGGCATAATAAAATGTAATTTAGTGTAATTTAGATTAAAATAGCGCAGTTCGAGATAATTTCATGTAATTTAGCGTATTTGAGTATAAATATGCTAATAATATATCAAAGAAGTAATCTATCAAATAATTTAAACAAAAAAATTTCAAATTTATAGTAATTTTCGCCTTTTGAGCGAAGATATCATCCCAATTCATATGTAATTTAGCGTAATTTACCGTATTTTGGCATATTGTAATGCAATTTAGTGTAATTAAGATTAATATAGAGTAATTCAACATAATTTCAAATAAGTTAGCGTATTTTAGTATAAATATGCTAATTATATAACAAAAGAAGTAATCTATCAAAAAATTTAAAAAAAAAATCAAATTTTCAGTGTTTTTCGCCTTTTATGTGAAGATATCGTCCCTATTCATAAGTAATTTAGCGTAATTTAGCGTATTTTAGCGTAATGCAATGTAATTTGGTGTAATTTAACTTAATATAGTGTAATTCAACATAATTTCAAGTAATTTAGCGTATTTCAGTATAAATATACTAATTATATATCAAAAGAAGTAATCCATCAAATTTTCCGTGTTTTTCGCCTTTTCAGTGAAGATATCGTCCCTATTCATATGTAATTTAGCGTAATTTAGCGTATTTTAGCGTAATGTAATTTATTTTGGTGTAATTTAAATTAATATAGTGTAATTCAACATAATTTCAAGTAATTTAGCGTATTTGAGTATAAATATGCTAATTATATATCAAAAGAAGTCATCTATCAAATAATTTTAACAAAAATATTCAAATTTTTAGTATTTTTCGCATTTTCAGCGAAGATATCGTCCCTACTCATATGTAATTTAGCGTAATTTACCGTATTTTGGCATAATATAATGTAATTTAGTGTAATTTAGATTAAAATAGCGCAATTCGAGATAATTTCATGTAATTTAGCGTATTTGAGTATAAATATGCTAATAATATATCAAAGAAGTAATCTATCAAATAATTTAAACTAAAAAATTCAAATTTATAGTAATTTTCGCCTTTTCAGCGAAGATATCGTCCCTATTCATATGTAATTTAGCGTAATTTACCGTATTTTGGCATAATGTAATGCAATTTAGTGTAATTCAGATTAATATAGAGTAATTCAACATAATTTCAAATAAGTTAGCGTATTTTAGTATAAATATGCTAATTATATAACAAAAGAAGTAATCTATCAAAAAATTTAAACAACAAAAATCAAATTTTCAGTGTTTTTCGCCTTTTATGTGAAGATATCGTCCCTATTCATAAGTAATTTAGCGTAATTTAGCGTATTTTAGCGTAATGCAATGTAATTTGGTGTAATTTAACTTAATATAGTGTAATTCAACATGATTTCAAGTAATTTAGCGTATTTCAGTATAAATATACTAAATATATATCAAAAGAAGTAATCCATCAAATTTTCAGTGTTTTTCGCCTTTTAAGTGAGGATATCGTCCCTATTCATATGTAATTTAGCGTAATTTAGCGTATTTTAGCGTAATGTAATGTACTTTGGTGTAATTTAAATTAATATAGTGTAATTCAACATAATTTCAAGTAATTTAGCGTATTTGAGTATAAATATGCTAATTATATATCAAAAGAAGTCATCTATCAAATAATTTTAACAAAAAAATTCAAATGTTTAGTATTTTTCGCATTTTCATCGACGATATCGTCCCCACTCATATGTAATTTAGCGTAATTTACCGTATTTTGGCATATATAATGTAATTTAGTGTAATTTAGATTAAAATAGCGCAATTTGACATAATTCCATGTAATTTAGCATATTTCAGTATAAATATTCTAATTTTATATCAAAAGAAGTAATCTATCAAATAATTTAAACTAAAAAATTCAAATTTATAGTAATTTTCGCCTTTTCAGCGAAGATATCGTCCCTATTCATATGTAATTTAGCGTAATTTACCGTATTTTGGCATAATGTAATGCAATTTAGTGTAATTAAAATTCATATAGAGTAATTCAACATAATTTCAAATAAGTTAGCGTATTTTAGTATAAATATGCTAATTATATAACAAAAGAAGTAATCTATCAAAAAATTTAAACAAAAAAAATCAAATTTTCAGTGTTTTTCGCCTTTTATGTGAAGATATCGTCCCTATTCATAAGTAATTTAGCGTAATTTAGCGTATTTTAGCGTAATGCAATGTAATTTGGTGTAATTTAACTTAATAGAGTGTAATTCAACATAATTTCAAGTAATTTAGCGTATTTCAGTATAAATATACTAATTATATATCAAAAGAAGTAATCCATCAAATTTTCAGTGTTTTTCGCCTTTTCAGTGAAGATATCGTCCCTATTCATATGTAATTTAGCGTAATTTAGCGTATTTTAGCGTAATGTAATTTATTTTGGTGTAATTTAAATTAATATAGTGTAATTCAACATAATTTCAAGTAATTTAGCGTATTTGAGTATAAATATGCTAATTATATATCAAAAGAAGTCATCTATCAAATAATTTTAACAAAAAAATTCAAATTTTTAGTATTTTTCGCATTTTCAGCGAAGATATCGTCCCTACTCATATGTAATTTAGCGTAATTTACCGTATTTTGGCATAATATAATGTAATTTAGTGTAATTTAGATTAAAATAGCGCAATTCGAGATAATTTCATGTAATTTAGCGTATTTGAGTATAAATATGCTAATAATATATCAAAGAAGTAATCTATCAAATAATTTAAACTAAAAAATTCAAATTTATAGTAATTTTCGCCTTTTCAGCGAAGATATCGTCCCTATTCATATGTAATTTAGCGTAATTTACCGTATTTTGGCATAATGTAATGCAATTTAGTGTAATTAAGATTAATATAGAGTAATTCAACATAATTTCAAATAAGTTAGCGTATTTTAGTATAAATATGCTAATTATATAACAAAAGAAGTAATCTATCAAAAAATTTAAACAACAAAAATCAAATTTTCAGTGTTTTTCGCCTTTTATGTGAAGATATCGTCCCTATTCATAAGTAATTTAGCGTAATTTAGCGTATTTTAGCGTAATGCAATGTAATTTGGTGTAATTTAACTTAATATAGTGTAATTCAACATGATTTCAAGTAATTTAGCGTATTTCAGTATAAATATACTAAATATATATCAAAAGAAGTAATCCATCAAATTTTCAGTGTTTTTCGCCTTTTAAGTGAGGATATCGTCCCTATTCATATGTAATTTAGCGTAATTTAGCGTATTTTAGCGTAATGTAATGTATTTTGGTGTAATTTAAATTAATATTGTGTAATTCAACATAATTTCAAGTAATTTAGCGTATTTGAGTATAAATATGCTAATTATATATCAAAAGAAGTCATCTATCAAATAATTTTAACAAAAAAATTCAAATGTTTAGTATTTTTCGCATTTTCATCGACGATATCGTCCCCACTCATATGTAATTTAGCGTAATTTACCGTATTTTGGCATATATAATGTAATTTAGTGTAATTTAGATTAAAATAGCGCAATTTGACATAATTCCATGTAATTTAGCATATTTCAGTATAAATATTCTAATTTTATATCAAAAGAAGTAATCTATCAAATAATTTAAACTAAAAAATTCAAATTTATAGTAATTTTCGCCTTTTCAGCGAAGATATCGTCCCTATTCATATGTAATTTAGCGTAATTTACCGTATTTTGGCATAATGTAATGCAATTTAGTGTAATTAAAATTAATATAGAGTAATTCAACATAATTTCAAATAAGTTAGCGTATTTTAGTATAAATATGCTAATTATATAACAAAAGAAGTAATCTATCAAAAAATTTAAACAAAAAAAATCAAATTTTCAGTGTTTT
This sequence comes from Carex myosuroides, assembly GCA_028015225.1. Classification (NCBI taxonomy): domain Eukaryota; kingdom Viridiplantae; phylum Streptophyta; class Magnoliopsida; order Poales; family Cyperaceae; genus Carex; species Carex myosuroides. The sequence continues at coordinate 9,378,060 of CM051487.1, read as the reverse complement.
TCGCCTTTTATGTGAAGATATCGTCCCTATTCATAAGTAATTTAGCGTAATTTAGCGTATTTTAGCGTAATGCAATGTAATTTGGTGTAATTTAACTTAATAGAGTGTAATTCAACATAATTTCAAGTAATTTAGCGTATTTCAGTATAAATATACTAATTATATATCAAAAGAAGTAATCCATCAAATTTTCAGTGTTTTTCGCCTTTTCAGTGAAGATATCGTCCCTATTCATACGTAATTTAGCGTAATTTAGCGTATTTTAGCGTAATGTAATTTATTTTGGTGTAATTTAAATTAATATAGTGTAATTCAACATAATTTCAAGTAATTTAGCGTATTTGAGTATAAATATGCTAATTATATATCAAAAGAAGTCATCTATCAAATAATTTTAACAAAAAAATTCAAATTTTTAGTATTTTTCACATTTTCAGCGAAGATATCGTCCCTACTCATATGTAATTTAGCGTAATTTACCGTATTTTGGCATAATATAATGTAATTTAGTGTAATTTAGATTAAAATAGCGCAATTCGAGATAATTTCATGTAATTTAGCGTATTTGAGTATAAATATGCTAATAATATATCAAAGAAGTAATCTATCAAATAATTTAAACTAAAAAATTCAAATTTATAGTAATTTTCGCCTTTTCAGCGAAGATATCGTCCCTATTCATATGTAATTTACCGTATTTTGGCATATTGTAATGCAATTTAGTGTAATTAAGATTAATATAGAGTAATTCAACATAATTTCAAATAAGTTAGCGTATTTTAGTATAAATATGCTAATTATATAACAAAAGAAGTAATCTATCAAAAAATTTAAACAAAAAAAATCAAATTTTCAGTGTTTTTCGCCTTTTATGTGAAGATATCGTCCCTATTCATAAGTAATTTAGCGTAATTTAGCGTATTTTAGCGTAATGCAATGTAATTTGGTGTAATTTAACTTAATATAGTGTAATTCAACATAATTTCAAGTAATTTAGCGTATTTCAGTATAAATATACTAATTATATATCAAAAGAAGTAATCCATCAAATTTTCAGTGTTTTTCGCCTTTTCAGTGAAGATATCGTCCCTATTCATATGTAATTTAGCGTAATTTGGCGTATTTTAGCGTAATGTAATGTACTTTGGTGTAATTTAAATTAATATAGTGTAATTCAACATAATTTCAAGTAATTTAGCGTATTTGAGTATAAATATGCTAATTATATATCAAAAGAAGTCATCTATCAAATAATTTTAACAAAAAAATTCAAATGTTTAGTATTTTTCGCATTTTCATCGACGATATCGTCCCTACTCATATGTAATTTAGCGTAATTTACCGTATTTTGGCATAATATAATGTAATTTAGTGTAATTTAGATTAAAATAGCACAATTTGACATAATTCCATGTAATTTAGCTTATTTCAGTATAAATATGCTAATAATATATCAAAGAAGTAATCTATCAAATAATTTAAACTAAAAAATTCAAATTTATAGTAATTTTCGCCTTTTCAGCGAAGATATCGTCCCTATTCATATGTAATTTAGCGTAATTTACCGTATTTTCGCATAATGTAATGCAATTTAGTGTAATTAAGATTAATATAGAGTAATTCAACATAATTTCAAATAAGTTAGCGTATTTTAGTATAAATATGCTAATTATATAACAAAAGAAGTAATCTATCAAAAAATTTAAACAACAAAAATCAAATTTTCAGTGTTTTTCGCCTTTTATGTGAAGATATCGTCCCTATTCATAAGTAATTTAGCGTAATTTAGCGTATTTTAGCGTAATGCAATGTAATTTGGTGTAATTTAACTTAATATAGTGTAATTCAACATGATTTCAAGTAATTTAGCGTATTTCAGTATAAATATACTAAATATATATCAAAAGAAGTAATCCATCAAATTTTCAGTGTTTTTCGCCTTTTAAGTGAGGATATCGTCCCTATTCATATGTAATTTAGCGTAATTTAGCGTATTTTAGCGTAATGTAATGTATTTTGGTGTAATTTAAATTAATATTGTGTAATTCAACATAATTTCAAGTAATTTAGCGTATTTGAGTATAAATATGCTAATTATATATCAAAAGAAGTCATCTATCAAATAATTTTAACAAAAAAATTCAAATGTTTAGTATTTTTCGCATTTTCATCGACGATATCGTCCCCACTCATATGTAATTTAGCGTAATTTACTGTATTTTGGCATATATAATGTAATTTAGTGTAATTTAGATTAAAATAGCGCAATTTGACATAATTCCATGTAATTTAGCATATTTCAGTATAAATATTCTAATTTTATATCAAAAGAAGTAATCTATCAAATAATTTAAACTAAAAAATTCAAATTTATAGTAATTTTCGCCTTTTCAGCGAAGATATCGTCCCTATTCATATGTAATTTAGCGTAATTTACCGTATTTTGGCATAATGTAATGCAATTTAGTGTAATTAAAATTAATATAGAGTAATTCAACATAATTTCAAATAAGTTAGCGTATTTTAGTATAAATATGCTAATTATATAACAAAAGAAGTAATCTATCAAAAAATTTAAACAAAAAAAATCAAATTTTCAGTGTTTTTCGCCTTTTATGTGAAGATATCGTCCCTATTCATAAGTAATTTAGCGTAATTTAGCGTATTTTAGCGTAATGCAATGTAATTTGGTGTAATTTAACTTAATAGAGTGTAATTCAACATAATTTCAAGTAATTTAGCGTATTTCAGTATAAATATACTAATTATATATCAAAAGAAGTAATCCATCAAATTTTCAGTGTTTTTCGCCTTTTCAGTGAAGATATCGTCCCTATTCATACGTAATTTAGCGTAATTTAGCGTATTTTAGCGTAATGTAATTTATTTTGGTGTAATTTAAATTAATATAGTGTAATTCAACATAATTTCAAGTAATTTAGCGTATTTGAGTATAAATATGCTAATTATATATCAAAAGAAGTCATCTATCAAATAATTTTAACAAAAAAATTCAAATTTTTAGTATTTTTCGCATTTTCAGCGAAGATATCGTCCCTACTCATATGTAATTTAGCGTAATTTACCGTATTTTGGCATAATATAATGTAATTTAGTGTAATTTAGATTAAAATAGCGCAATTCGAGATAATTTCATGTAATTTAGCGTATTTGAGTATAAATATGCTAATAATATATCAAAGAAGTAATCTATCAAATAATTTAAACTAAAAAATTCAAATTTATAGTAATTTTCGCCTTTTCAGCGAAGATATCGTCCCTATTCATATGTAATTTACCGTATTTTGGCATATTGTAATGCAATTTAGTGTAATTAAGATTAATATAGAGTAATTCAACATAATTTCAAATAAGTTAGCGTATTTTAGTATAAATATGCTAATTATATAACAAAAGAAGTAATCTATCAAAAAATTTAAACAAAAAAAATCAAATTTTCAGTGTTTTTCGCCTTTTATGTGAAGATATCGTCCCTATTCATAAGTAATTTAGCGTAATTTAGCGTATTTTAGCGTAATGCAATGTAATTTGGTGTAATTTAACTTAATATAGTGTAATTCAACATAATTTCAAGTAATTTAGCGTATTTCAGTATAAATATACTAATTATATATCAAAAGAAGTAATCCATCAAATTTTCAGTGTTTTTCGCCTTTTCAGTGAAGATATCGTCCCTATTCATATGTAATTTAGCGTAATTTGGCGTATTTTAGCGTAATGTAATGTACTTTGGTGTAATTTAAATTAATATAGTGTAATTCAACATAATTTCAAGTAATTTAGCGTATTTGAGTATAAATATGCTAATTATATATCAAAAGAAGTCATCTATCAAATAATTTTAACAAAAAAATTCAAATGTTTAGTATTTTTCGCATTTTCATCGACGATATCGTCCCTACTCATATGTAATTTAGCGTAATTTACCGTATTTTGGCATAATATAATGTAATTTAGTGTAATTTAGATTAAAATAGCACAATTTGACATAATTCCATGTAATTTAGCTTATTTCAGTATAAATATGCTAATAATATATCAAAGAAGTAATCTATCAAATAATTTAAACTAAAAAATTCAAATTTATAGTAATTTTCGCCTTTTCAGCGAAGATATCGTCCCTATTCATATGTAATTTAGCGTAATTTACCGTATTTTCGCATAATGTAATGCAATTTAGTGTAATTAAGATTAATATAGAGTAATTCAACATAATTTCAAATAAGTTAGCGTATTTTAGTATAAATATGCTAATTATATAACAAAAGAAGTAATCTATCAAAAAATTTAAACAACAAAAATCAAATTTTCAGTGTTTTTCGCCTTTTATGTGAAGATATCGTCCCTATTCATAAGTAATTTAGCGTAATTTAGCGTATTTTAGCGTAATGCAATGTAATTTGGTGTAATTTAACTTAATATAGTGTAATTCAACATGATTTCAAGTAATTTAGCGTATTTCAGTATAAATATACTAATTATATATCAAAAGAAGTAATCCATCAAATTTTCAGTGTTTTTCGCCTTTTCAGTGAGGATATCGTCCCTATTCATATGTAATTTAGCGTAATTTAGCGTATTTTAGCGTAATGTAATGTATTTTGGTGTAATTTAAATTAATATTGTGTAATTCAACATAATTTCAAGTAATTTAGCGTATTTGAGTATAAATATGCTAATTATATATCAAAAGAAGTCATCTATCAAATAATTTTAACAAAAAAATTCAAATGTTTTGTATTTTTCGCATTTTCATCGACGATATCGTCCCCACTCATATGTAATTTAGCGTAATTTACCGTATTTTGGCATATATAATGTAATTTAGTGTAATTTAGATTAAAATAGCGCAATTTGACATAATTCCATGTAATTTAGCATATTTCAGTATAAATATTCTAATTTTATATCAAAAGAAGTAATCTATCAAATAATTTAAACTAAAAAATTCAAATTTATAGTAATTTTCGCCTTTTCAGCGAAGATATCGTCCCTATTCATATGTAATTTAGCGTAATTTACCGTATTTTGGCATAATGTAATGCAATTTAGTGTAATTAAGATTAATATAGTGTAATTCAACATACTTTCAAATAAGTTAGCGTATTTTAGTATAAATATGCTAATTATATAACAAAAGAAGTAATCTATAAAAAATTTAAACAACAAAAATCAAATTTTCAGTGTTTTTCGCCTTTTATGTGAAGATATCGTCCCTATTCATAAGTAATTTAACGTAATTTAGCGTATTTTAGCGTAATTTAGCGTATTTTAGCGTAATGCAATGTAATTTGGTGTAATTTAACTTAATATAGTGTAATTCAACATGATTTCAAGTAATTTAGCGTATTTCAGTATAAATATACTAATTATATATCAAAAGAAGTAATCCATCAAATTTTCAGTGTTTTTCGCCTTTTCAGTGAGGATATCGTCCCTATTCATATGTAATTTAGCGTAATTTAGCGTATTTTAGCGTAATGTAATGTATTTTGGTGTAATTTAAATTAATATTGTGTAATTCAACATAATTTCAAGTAATTTAGCGTATTTGAGTATAAATATGCTAATTATATATCAAAAGAAGTCATCTATCAAATAATTTTAACAAAAAAATTAAAATGTTTCGTATTTTTCGCATTTTCATCGACGATATCGTCCCTACTCATATGTAATTTAGCGTAATTTACCGTATTTTGGCATAATATAATGTAATTTAGTGTAATTTAGATTAAAATAGCGCAATTTGACGTAATTCCATGTAATTTAGCGTATTTCAGTATAAATATGCTAATTTTATATCAAAAGAAGTAATCTATCAAATAATTTAAACTAAAAAATTCAAATTTATAGTAATTTTCGCCTTTTCAGCGAAGATATCGTCCCTATTCATATGTAATTTAGCGTAATTTACCGTATTTTGGCATAATATAATGCAATTTAGTGTAATTAAGATTAATATAGAGTAATTCAACATAATTTCAAATAAGTTGGCGTATTTTAGTATAAATATGCTAATTATATAACAAAAGAAGTAATCTATCAAAAACTTTAAACAAAAAAAATCAAATTTTCAGTGTTTTTCGCCTTTTATGTGAAGATATCGTCCCTATTCATAAGTAATTTAGCGTAATTTAGCGTATTTTAGCGTAATGCAATGTAATTTGGTGTAATTTAACTTAATATAGTGTAATTCAACATAATTTCAAGTAATTTAGCGTATTTCAGTATAAATATACTAATTATATATCAAAAGAAGTAATCCATCAAATTTTCAGTGTTTTTCGCCTTTTCAGTGAAGATATCGTCCCTATTCATATGTAATTTAGCGTAATTTAGCGTATTTTAGCGAAATGTAATTTATTTTGGTGTAATTTAAATTAATATTGTGTAATTCAACATAATTTCAAGTAATTTAGCGTATTTGAGTATAAATATGGTAATTATATATCAAAAGAAGTCATCTATCAAATAATTTTAACAAAAAAATTCAAATTTTTAGTATTTTTCGCATTTTCAGCGAAGATATCATCCCTACTCATATGTAATTTAGCGTAATTTACCGTATTTTGGCATAATATAATGTAATTTAGTGTAATTTAGATTAAAATAGCGCAATTCGAGATAATTTCAAGTAATTTAGCGTATTTGAGTATAAATATGCTAATAATATATCAAAGAAGTAATCTATCAAATAATTTAAACAAAAAAATTCAAATTTATAGTAATTTTCTCCTTTTGAGCGAAGATATCGTCCCTATTCATATGTAATTTAGCGTAATTTACCGTATTTTGGCATAATGTAATACAATTTAGTGTAATTAAGATTAATATAGAGTAATTCAACATAATTTCAAATAAGTTGGCGTATTTTAGTATAAATATGCTAATTATATAACAAAAGAAGTAATCTATCAAAAACTTTAAACAAAAAAAATCAAATTTTCAGTGTTTTTCGCCTTTTATGTGAAGATATCGTCCCTATTCATAAGTAATTTAGCGTAATTTAGCGTATTTTAGCGTAATGCAATGTAATTTGGTGTAATTTAACTTAATATAGTGTAATTCAACATAATTTCAAGTAATTTAGCGTATTTCAGTATAAATATACTAATTATATATCAAAAGAAGTAATCCATCAAATTTTCAGTGTTTTTCGCCTTTTCAGTGAAGATATCGTCCCTATTCATATGTAATTTAGCGTAATTTGGCGTATTTTAGCGTAATGTAATGTACTTTGGTGTAATTTAAATTAATATAGTGTAATTCAACATAATTTCAAGTAATTTAGCGTATTTGAGTATAAATATGCTAATTATATATCAAAAGAAGTCATCTATCAAATAATTTTAACAAAAAATTTCAAATGTTTAGTATTTTTCGCATTTTCATCGACGATATCGTCCCTACTCATATGTAATTTGGCGTAATTTACCGTATTTTGGCATAATATAATGTAATTTAGTGTAATTTAGATTAAAATAGCGCAATTCGAGATAATTTCAAGTAATTTAGCGTATTTGAGTATAAATATGCTAATAATATATCAAAGAAGTAATCTATCAAATAATTTAAACAAAAAAATTCAAATTTATAGTAATTTTCTCCTTTTGAGCGAAGATATCGTCCCTATTCATATGTAATTTAGCGTAATTTACCGTATTTTGGCATAATGTAATGCAATTTAGTGTAATTAAGATTAATATAGAGTAATTCAACATAATTTCAAATAAGTTGGCGTATTTTAGTATAAATATGCTAATTATATAACAAAAGAAGTAATCTATCAAAAACTTTAAACAAAAAAAATCAAATTTTCAGTGTTTTTCGCCTTTTATGTGAAGATATCGTCCCTATTCATAAGTAATTTAGCGTAATTTAGCGTATTTTAGCGTAATGCAATGTAATTTGGTGTAATTTAACTTAATATAGTGTAATTCAACATAATTTCAAGTAATTTAGCGTATTTCAGTATAAATATACTAATTATATATCAAAAGAAGTAATCCATCAAATTTTCAGTGTTTTTCGCCTTTTCAGTGAAGATATCGTCCCTATTCATATGTAATTTAGCGTAATTTGGCGTATTTTAGCGTAATGTAATGTACTTTGGTGTAATTTAAATTAATATAGTGTAATTCAACATAATTTCAAGTAATTTAGCGTATTTGAGTATAAATATGCTAATTATATATCAAAAGAAGTCATCTATCAAATAATTTTAACAAAAAATTTCAAATGTTTAGTATTTTTCGCATTTTCATCGACGATATCGTCCCTACTCATATGTAATTTAGCGTAATTTACCGTATTTTGGCATAATATAATGTAATTTAGTGTAATTTAGATTAAAATAGCGCAATTTGACATAATTCCATGTAATTTAGCTTATTTCAGTATAAATATGCTAATAATATATCAAAGAAGTAATCTATCAACTAATTTAAACTAAAAAATTCAAATTTATAGTAATTTTCGCCTTTTCAGCGAAGATATCGTCCCTATTCATATGTAATTTAGCGTAATTTACCGTATTTTGGCATAATGTAATGCAATTTAGTGTAATTAAGATTAATATAGAGTAATTCAACATAATTTCAAATAAGTTAGCGTATTTTAGTATAAATATGCTAATTATATAACAAAAGAAGTAATCTATAAAAAATTTAAACAACAAAAATCAAATTTTCAGTGTTTTTCGCCTTTTATGTGAAGATATCGTCCCTATTCATAAGTAATTTAACGTAATTTAGCGTATTTTAGCGTAATTTAGCGTATTTTAGCGTAATGCAATGTAATTTGGTGTAATTTAACTTAATATAGTGTAATTCAACATGATTTCAAGTAATTTAGCGTATTTCAGTATAAATATACTAATTATATATCAAAAGAAGTAATCCATCAAATTTTCAGTGTTTTTCGCCTTTTCAGTGAGGATATCGTCCCTATTCATATGTAATTTAGCGTAATTTAGCGTATTTTAGCGTAATGTAATGTATTTTGGTGTAATTTAAATTAATATTGTGTAATTCAACATAATTTCAAGTAATTTAGCGTATTTGAGTATAAATATGCTAATTATATATCAAAAGAAGTCATCTATCAAATAATTTTAACAAAAAAATTAAAATGTTTCGTATTTTTCGCATTTTCATCGACGATATCGTCCCTACTCATATGTAATTTAGCGTAATTTACCGTATTTTGGCATAATATAATGTAATTTAGTGTAATTTAGATTAAAATAGCGCAATTTGACGTAATTCCATGTAATTTAGCGTATTTCAGTATAAATATGCTAATTTTATATCAAAAGAAGTAATCTATCAAATAATTTAAACTAAAAAATTCAAATTTATAGTAATTTTCGCCTTTTCAGCGAAGATATCGTCCCTATTCATATGTAATTTAGCGTAATTTACCGTATTTTGGCATAATATAATGCAATTTAGTGTAATTAAGATTAATATAGAGTAATTCAACATAATTTCAAATAAGTTGGCGTATTTTAGTATAAATATGCTAATTATATAACAAAAGAAGTAATCTATCAAAAACTTTAAACAAAAAAAATCAAATTTTCAGTGTTTTTCGCCTTTTATGTGAAGATATCGTCCCTATTCATAAGTAATTTAGCGTAATTTAGCGTATTTTAGCGTAATGCAATGTAATTTGGTGTAATTTAACTTAATATAGTGTAATTCAACATAATTTCAAGTAATTTAGCGTATTTCAGTATAAATATACTAATTATATATCAAAAGAAGTAATCCATCAAATTTTCAGTGTTTTTCGCCTTTTCAGTGAAGATATCGTCCCTATTCATATGTAATTTAGCGTAATTTAGCGTATTTTAGCGAAATGTAATTTATTTTGGTGTAATTTAAATTAATATTGTGTAATTCAACATAATTTCAAGTAATTTAGCGTATTTGAGTATAAATATGGTAATTATATATCAAAAGAAGTCATCTATCAAATAATTTTAACAAAAAAATTCAAATGTTTAGTATTTTTCTCATTTTCAGCGAAGATATCGTCCCTACTCATATGTAATTTAGCGTAATTTACCGTATTTTGGCATTATATAATGTAATTTAGTGTAATTTAGATTAAAATAGCGCAATTTGACATAATTCCATGTAATTTAGCTTATTTCAGTATAAATATGCTAATAATATATCAAAGAAGTAATCTATCAACTAATTTAAACTAAAAAATTCAAATTTATAGTAATTTTCGCCTTTTCAGCGAAGATAACGTCCCTATTCATATGTAATTTAGCATAATTTACCGTATTTTGGCATAATGTAATGCAATTTAGTGTAATTCAGATTAATATAGAGTAATTCAACATAAATTCAAATAAGTTAGCGTATTTTATTATAAATATGCTAATTATATAACAAAAGAAGTAATCTATCAAAAGATTTAAACAAAAAAAATCAAATTTTCAGTGTTTTTCGCCTTTTATGTGAAGATATCGTCCCTATTCATAAGTAATTTAGCGTAATTTAGCGTATTTTAGCGTAATGCAATGTAATTTGGTGTAATTTAACTTAATATAGTGTAATTCAACATAATTTCAAGTAATTTAGCGTATTTCAGTATAAATATACTAATTATATATCAAAAGAAGTAATCCATCAAATTTTCAGTGTTTTTCGCCTTTTCAGTGAAGATATCGTCCCTATTCATATGTAATTTAGCGTAATTTGGCGTATTTTAGCGTAATGTAATGTACTTTGGTGTAATTTAAATTAATATAGTGTAATTCAACATAATTTCAAGTAATTTAGCGTATTTGAGTATAAATATGCTAATTATATATCAAAAGAAGTCATCTATCAAATAATTTTAACAAAAAATTTCAAATGTTTAGTATTTTTCGCATTTTCATCGACGATATCGTCCCTACTCATATGTAATTTAGCGTAATTTACCGTATTTTGGCATAATATAATGTAATTTAGTGTAATTTAGATTAAAATAGCGCAATTTGACATAATTCCATGTAATTTAGCTTATTTCAGTATAAATATGCTAATAATATATCAAAGAAGTAATCTATCAACTAATTTAAACTAAAAAATTCAAATTTATAGTAATTTTCGCCTTTTCAGCGAAGATATCGTCCCTATTCATATGTAATTTAGCGTAATTTACCGTATTTTGGCATAATGTAATGCAATTTAGTGTAATTAAGATTAATATAGAGTAATTCAACATAATTTCAAATAAGTTGGCGTATTTTAGTATAAATATGCTAATTATATAACAAAAGAAGTAATCTATCAAAAACTTTAAACAAAAAAAAATCAAATTTTCAGTGTTTTTCGCCTTTTATGTGAAGATATCGTCCCTATTCATAAGTAATTTAGCGTAATTTAGCGTATTTTAGCGTAATGCAATGTAATTTGGTGTAATTTAACTTAATATAGTGTAATTCAACATAATTTCAAGTAATTTAGCGTATTTCAGTATAAATATACTAATTATATATCAAAAGAAGTAATCCATCAAATTTTCAGTGTTTTTCGCCTTTTCAGTGAAGATATCGTCCCTATTCATATGTAATTTAGCGTAATTTGGCGTATTTTAGCGTAATGTAATGTACTTTGGTGTAATTTAAATTAATATAGTGTAATTCAACATAATTTCAAGTAATTTAGCGTATTTGAGTATAAATATGCTAATTATATATCAAAAGAAGTCATCTATCAAATAATTTTAACAAAAAATTTCAAATGTTTAGTATTTTTCGCATTTTCATCGACGATATCGTCCCTACTCATATGTAATTTAGCGTAATTTACCGTATTTTGGCATAATATAATGTAATTTAGTGTAATTTAGATTAAAATAGCGCAATTTAACATAATTCCATGTAATTTAGCTTATTTCAGTATAAATATGCTAATAATATATCAAAGAAGTAATCTATCAACTAATTTAAACTAAAAAATTCAAATTTATAGTAATTTTCGCCTTTTCAGCGAAGATATCGTCCCTATTCATATGTAATTTAGCGTAATTTACCGTATTTTGGCATAATGTAATGCAATTTAGTGTAATTAAGATTAATATAGAGTAATTCAACATAATTTCAAATAAGTTAGCGTATTTTAGTATAAATATGCTAATTATATAACAAAAGAAGTAATCTATAAAAAATTTAAACAACAAAAATCAAATTTTCGGTGTTTTTCGCCTTTTATGTGAAGATATCGTCCCTATTCATAAGTAATTTAACGTAATTTAGCGTATTTTAGCGTAATTTAGCGTATTTTAGCGTAATGCAATGTAATTTGGTGTAATTTAACTTAATATAGTGTAATTCAACATGATTTCAAGTAATTTAGCGTATTTCAGTATAAATATACTAATTATATATCAAAAGAAGTAATCCATCAAATTTTCAGTGTTTTTCGCCTTTTCAGTGAGGATATCGTCCCTATTCATATGTAATTTAGCGTAATTTAGCGTATTTTAGCGTAATGTAATGTATTTTGGTGTAATTTAAATTAATATTGTGTAATTCAACATAATTTCAAGTAATTTAGCGTATTTGAGTATAAATATGCTAATTATATATCAAAAGAAGTCATCTATCAAATAATTTTAACAAAAAAATTAAAATGTTTCGTATTTTTCGCATTTTCATCGACGATATCGTCCCTACTCATATGTAATTTAGCGTAATTTACCGTATTTTGGCATAATATAATGTAATTTAGTGTAATTTAGATTAAAATAGCGCAATTTGACATAATTCCATGTAATTTAGCTTATTTCAGTATAAATATGCTAATAATATATCAAAGAAGTAATCTATCAACTAATTTAAACTAAAAAATTCAAATTTATAGTAATTTTCGCCTTTTCAGCGAAGATATCGTCCCTATTCATATGTAATTTAGCGTAATTTACCGTATTTTGGCATAATGTAATGCAATTTAGTGTAATTAAGATTAATATAGAGTAATTCAACATAATTTCAAATAAGTTGGCGTATTTTAGTATAAATATGCTAATTATATAACAAAAGAAGTAATCTATCAAAAACTTTAAACAAAAAAAATCAAATTTTCAGTGTTTTTCGCCTTTTATGTGAAGATATCGTCCCTATTCATAAGTAATTTAGCGTAATTTAGCGTATTTTAGCGTAATGCAATGTAATTTGGTGTAATTTAACTTAATATAGTGTAATTCAACATAATTTCAAGTAATTTAGCGTATTTCAGTATAAATATACTAATTATATATCAAAAGAAGTAATCCATCAAATTTTCAGTGTTTTTCGCCTTTTCAGTGAAGATATCGTCCCTATTCATATGTAATTTAGCGTAATTTGGCGTATTTTAGCGTAATGTAATGTACTTTGGTGTAATTTAAATTAATATAGTGTAATTCAACATAATTTCAAGTAATTTAGCGTATTTGAGTATAAATATGCTAATTATATATCAAAAGAAGTCATCTATCAAATAATTTTAACAAAAAATTTCAAATGTTTAGTATTTTTCGCATTTTCATCGACGATATCGTCCCTACTCATATGTAATTTAGCGTAATTTACCGTATTTTGGCATAATATAATGTAATTTAGTGTAATTTAGATTAAAATAGCGCAATTTGACATAATTCCATGTAATTTAGCTTATTTCAGTATAAATATGCTAATAATATATCAAACAAGTAATCTATCAACTAATTTAAACTAAAAAATTCAAATTTATAGTAATTTTCGCCTTTTCAGCGAAGATATCGTCCCTATTCATATGTAATTTAGCGTAATTTACCGTATTTTGGCATAATGTAATGCAATTTAGTGTAATTAAGATTAATATAGAGTAATTCAACATAATTTCAAATAAGTTGGCGTATTTTAGTATAAATATGCTAATTATATAACAAAAGAAGTAATCTATCAAAAACTTTAAACAAAAAAAATCAAATTTTCAGTGTTTTTCGCCTTTTATGTGAAGATATCGTCCCTATTCATAAGTAATTTAGCGTAATTTAGCGTATTTTAGCGTAATGCAATGTAATTTGGTGTAATTTAACTTAATATAGTGTAATTCAACATAATTTCAAGTAATTTAGCGTATTTCAGTATAAATATACTAATTATATATCAAAAGAAGTAATCCATCAAATTTTCAGTGTTTTTCGCCTTTTCAGTGAAGATATCGTCCCTATTCATATGTAATTTAGCGTAATTTGGCGTATTTTAGCGTAATGTAATGTACTTTGGTGTAATTTAAATTAATATAGTGTAATTCAACATAATTTCAAGTAATTTAGCGTATTTGAGTATAAATATGCTAATTATATATCAAAAGAAGTCATCTATCAAATAATTTTAACAAAAAATTTCAAATGTTTAGTATTTTTCGCATTTTCATCGACGATATCGTCCCTACTCATATGTAATTTAGCGTAATTTACCGTATTTTGGCATAATATAATGTAATTTAGTGTAATTTAGATTAAAATAGCGCAATTTGACATAATTCCATGTAATTTAGCTTATTTCAGTATAAATATGCTAATAATATATCAAAGAAGTAATCTATCAACTAATTTAAACTAAAAAATTCAAATTTATAGTAATTTTCGCCTTTTCAGCGAAGATATCGTCCCTATTCATATGTAATTTAGCGTAATTTACCGTATTTTGGCATAATGTAATGCAATTTAGTGTAATTAAGATTAATATAGAGTAATTCAACATAATTTCAAATAAGTTAGCGTATTTTAGTATAAATATGCTAATTATATAACAAAAGAAGTAATCTATAAAAAATTTAAACAACAAAAATCAAATTTTCAGTGTTTTTCGCCTTTTATGTGAAGATATCGTCCCTATTCATAAGTAATTTAACGTAATTTAGCGTATTTTAGCGTAATTTAGCGTATTTTAGCGTAATGCAATGTAATTTGGTGTAATTTAACTTAATATAGTGTAATTCAACATGATTTCAAGTAATTTAGCGTATTTCAGTATAAATATACTAATTATATATCAAAAGAAGTAATCCATCAAATTTTCAGTGTTTTTCGCCTTTTCAGTGAGGATATCGTCCCTATTCATATGTAATTTAGCGTAATTTAGCGTATTTTAGCGTAATGTAATGTATTTTGGTGTAATTTAAATTAATATTGTGTAATTCAACATAATTTCAAGTAATTTAGCGTATTTGAGTATAAATATGCTAATTATATATCAAAAGAAGTCATCTATCAAATAATTTTAACAAAAAAATTAAAATGTTTCGTATTTTTCGCATTTTCATCGACGATATCGTCCCTACTCATATGTAATTTAGCGTAATTTACCGTATTTTGGCATAATATAATGTAATTTAGTGTAATTTAGATTAAAATAGCGCAATTTGACGTAATTCCATGTAATTTAGCGTATTTCAGTATAAATATGCTAATTTTATATCAAAAGAAGTAATCTATCAAATAATTTAAACTAAAAAATTCAAATTTATAGTAATTTTCGCCTTTTCAGCGAAGATATCGTCCCTATTCATATGTAATTTAGCGTAATTTACCGTATTTTGGCATAATATAATGCAATTTAGTGTAATTAAGATTAATATAGAGTAATTCAACATAATTTCAAATAAGTTGGCGTATTTTAGTATAAATATGCTAATTATATAACAAAAGAAGTAATCTATCAAAAACTTTAAACAAAAAAAATCAAATTTTCAGTGTTTTTCGCCTTTTATGTGAAGATATCGTCCCTATTCATAAGTAATTTAGCGTAATTTAGCGTATTTTAGCGTAATGCAATGTAATTTGGTGTAATTTAACTTAATATAGTGTAATTCAACATAATTTCAAGTAATTTAGCGTATTTCAGTATAAATATACTAATTATATATCAAAAGAAGTAATCCATCAAATTTTCAGTGTTTTTCGCCTTTTCAGTGAAGATATCGTCCCTATTCATATGTAATTTAGCGTAATTTAGCGTATTTTAGCGAAATGTAATTTATTTTGGTGTAATTTAAATTAATATTGTGTAATTCAACATAATTTCAAGTAATTTAGCGTATTTGAGTATAAATATGGTAATTATATATCAAAAGAAGTCATCTATCAAATAATTTTAACAAAAAAATTCAAATGTTTAGTATTTTTCGCATTTTCAGCGAAGATATCGTCCCTACTCATATGTAATTTAGCGTAATTTACCGTATTTTGGCATTATATAATGTAATTTAGTGTAATTTAGATTAAAATAGCGCAATTTGACATAATTCCATGTAATTTAGCTTATTTCAGTATAAATATGCTAATAATATATCAAAGAAGTAATCTATCAACTAATTTAAACTAAAAAATTCAAATTTATAGTAATTTTCGCCTTTTCAGCGAAGATAACGTCCCTATTCATATGTAATTTAGCATAATTTACCGTATTTTGGCATAATGTAATGCAATTTAGTGTAATTCAGATTAATATAGAGTAATTCAACATAAATTCAAATAAGTTAGCGTATTTTATTATAAATATGCTAATTATATAACAAAAGAAGTAATCTATCAAAAGATTTAAACAAAAAAAATCAAATTTTCAGTGTTTTTCGCCTTTTATGTGAAGATATCGTCCCTATTCATAAGTAATTTAGCGTAATTTAGCGTATTTTAGCGTAATGCAATGTAATTTGGTGTAATTTAACTTAATATAGTGTAATTCAACATAATTTCAAGTAATTTAGCGTATTTCAGTATAAATATACTAATTATATATCAAAAGAAGTAATCCATCAAATTTTCAGTGTTTTTCGCCTTTTCAGTGAAGATATCGTCCCTATTCATATGTAATTTAGCGTAATTTGGCGTATTTTAGCGTAATGTAATGTACTTTGGTGTAATTTAAATTAATATAGTGTAATTCAACATAATTTCAAGTAATTTAGCGTATTTGAGTATAAATATGCTAATTATATATCAAAAGAAGTCATCTATCAAATAATTTTAACAAAAAATTTCAAATGTTTAGTATTTTTCGCATTTTCATCGACGATATCGTCCCTACTCATATGTAATTTAGCGTAATTTACCGTATTTTGGCATAATATAATGTAATTTAGTGTAATTTAGATTAAAATAGCGCAATTTGACATAATTCCATGTAATTTAGCTTATTTCAGTATAAATATGCTAATAATATATCAAAGAAGTAATCTATCAACTAATTTAAACTAAAAAATTCAAATTTATAGTAATTTTCGCCTCTTCAGCGAAGATATCGTCCCTATTCATATGTAATTTAGCGTAATTTACCGTATTTTGGCATAATGTAATGCAATTTAGTGTAATTAAGATTAATATAGAGTAATTCAACATAATTTCAAATAAGTTAGCGTATTTTAGTATAAATATGCTAATTATATAACAAAAGAAGTAATCTATAAAAAATTTAAACAACAAAAATCAAATTTTCAGTGTTTTTCGCCTTTTATGTGAAGATATCGTCCCTATTCATAAGTAATTTAACGTAATTTAGCGTATTTTAGCGTAATTTAGCGTATTTTAGCGTAATGCAATGTAATTTGGTGTAATTTAACTTAATATAGTGTAATTCAACATGATTTCAAGTAATTTAGCGTATTTCAGTATAAATATACTAATTATATATCAAAAGAAGTAATCCATCAAATTTTCAGTGTTTTTCGCCTTTTCAGTGAGGATATCGTCCCTATTCATATGTAATTTAGCGTAATTTAGCGTATTTTAGCGTAATGTAATGTATTTTGGTGTAATTTAAATTAATATTGTGTAATTCAACATAATTTCAAGTAATTTAGCGTATTTGAGTATAAATATGCTAATTATATATCAAAAGAAGTCATCTATCAAATAATTTTAACAAAAAAATTAAAATGTTTCGTATTTTTCGCATTTTCATCGACGATATCGTCCCTACTCATATGTAATTTAGCGTAATTTACCGTATTTTGGCATAATATAATGTAATTTAGTGTAATTTAGATTAAAATAGCGCAATTTGACGTAATTCCATGTAATTTAGCGTATTTCAGTATAAATATGCTAATTTTATATCAAAAGAAGTAATCTATCAAATAATTTAAACTAAAAAATTCAAATTTATAGTAATTTTCGCCTTTTCAGCGAAGATATCGTCCCTATTCATATGTAATTTAGCGTAATTTACCGTATTTTGGCATAATATAATGCAATTTAGTGTAATTAAGATTAATATAGAGTAATTCAACATAATTTCAAATAAGTTGGCGTATTTTAGTATAAATATGCTAATTATATAACAAAAGAAGTAATCTATCAAAAACTTTAAACAAAAAAAATCAAATTTTCAGTGTTTTTCGCCTTTTATGTGAAGATATCGTCCCTATTCATAAGTAATTTAGCGTATTTTAGCGTAATGCAATGTAATTTGGTGTAATTTAACTTAATATAGTGTAATTCAACATAATTTCAAGTAATTTAGCGTATTTCAGTATAAATATACTAATTATATATCAAAAGAAGTAATCCATCAAATTTTCAGTGTTTTTCGCCTTTTCAGTGAAGATATCGTCCCTATTCATATGTAATTTAGCGTATTTTAGCGAAATGTAATTTATTTTGGTGTAATTTAAATTAATATTGTGTAATTCAACATAATTTCAAGTAATTTAGCGTATTTGAGTATAAATATGGTAATTATATATCAAAAGAAGTCATCTATCAAATAATTTTAACAAAAAAATTCAAATGTTTAGTATTTTTCGCATTTTCAGCGAAGATATCGTCCCTACTCATATGTAATTTAGCGTAATTTACCGTATTTTGGCATTATATAATGTAATTTAGTGTAATTTAGATTAAAATAGCGCAATTTGACATAATTCCATGTAATTTAGCTTATTTCAGTATAAATATGCTAATAATATATCAAAGAAGTAATCTATCAACTAATTTAAACTAAAAAATTCAAATTTATAGTAATTTTCGCCTTTTCAGCGAAGATAACGTCCCTATTCATATGTAATTTAGCATAATTTACCGTATTTTGGCATAATGTAATGCAATTTAGTGTAATTCAGATTAATATAGAGTAATTCAACATAATTTCAAATAAGTTAGCGTATTTTATTATAAATATGCTAATTATATAACAAAAGAAGTAATCTATCAAAAGATTTAAACAAAAAAAATCAAATTTTCAGTGTTTTTCGCCTTTTATGTGAAGATATCGTCCCTATTCATAAGTAATTTAGCGTAATTTAGCGTATTTTAGCGTAATGCAATGTAATTTGGTGTAATTTAACTTAATATAGTGTAATTCAACATAATTTCAAGTAATTTAGCGTATTTCAGTATAAATATACTAATTATATATCAAAAGAAGTAATCCATCAAATTTTCAGTGTTTTTCGCCTTTTCAGTGAAGATATCGTCCCTATTCATATGTAATTTAGCGTAATTTGGCGTATTTTAGCGTAATGTAATGTACTTTGGTGTAATTTAAATTAATATAGTGTAATTCAACATAATTTCAAGTAATTTAGCGTATTTGAGTATAAATATGCTAATTATATATCAAAAGAAGTCATCTATCAAATAATTTTAACAAAAAAACTCAAATGTTTAGTATTTTTCGCATTTTCAGCGAAGATATCGTCCCTACTCATATGTAATTTAGCGTAATTTACCGTATTTTGGCATAATATAATGTAATTTAATGTAATTTAGATTAAAATAGCGCAATTTGACATAATTCCATGTAATTTAGCTTATTTCAGTATAAATATGCTAATAATATATCAAAGAAGTAATCTATCAAATAATTTAAACTAAAAAATTCAAATTTATAGTAATTTTCGCCTTTTCAGCGAAGATAACGTCCCTATTCATATGTAATTTAGCGTAATTTACCGTATTTTGGCATAATGTAATGCAATTTAGTGTAATTCAGATTAATATAGAGTAATTCAACATAATTTCAAATAAGTTAGCGTATTTTATTATAAATATGCTAATTATATAACAAAAGAAGTAATCTATCAAAAGATTTAAACAAAAAAAATCAAATTTTCAGTGTTTTTCGCCTTTTATGTGAAGATATCGTCCCTATTCATAAGTAATTTAGCGTAATTTAGCGTATTTTAGCGTAATGCAATGTAATTTGGTGTAATTTAACTTAATATAGTGTAATTCAACATAATTTCAAGTAATTTAGCGTATTTCAGTATAAATATACTAATTATATATCAAAAGAAGTAATCCATCAAATTTTCAGTGTTTTTCGCCTTTTCAGTGAAGATATCGTCCCTATTCATATGTAATTTAGCGTAATTTAGCGTATTTTAGCGTAATGTAATTTATTTTGGTGTAATTTAAATTAATATTTTGTAATTCAACATAATTTAAAGTAATTTAGCGTATTTGAGTATAAATATGCTAATTATATATCAAAAGAAGTCATCTATCAAATAATTTTAACAAAAAAATTCAAATTTTTAGTATTTTTCGCATTTTCAACGAAGATATCGTCCCTACTCATATGTAATTTAGCGTAATTTACCGTATTTTGGCATAATATAATGTAATTTAGTGTAATTTAGATTAAAATAGCGCAATTCGAGATAATTTCATGTAATTTAGCGTATTTGAGTATAAATATGCTAATAATATATCAAAGAAGTAATCTATCAAATAATTTAAACAAAAAAATTCAAATTTATAGTAATTTTCGCCTTTTGAGCGAAGATATCGTACCTATTCATATGTAATTTAGCGTAATTTACCGTATTTTGGCATATTGTAATGCAATTTAGTGTAATTAAGATTAATATAGAGTAATTCAACATAATTTCAAATAAGTTAGCGTATTTTAGTATAAATATGCTAATTATATAACAAAAGAAGTAATCTATCAAAAAATTTAAACAAAAAAAATCAAATTTTCAGTGTTTTTCGCCTTTTATGTGAAGATATCGTCCCTATTCATAAGTAATTTAGCGTAATTTAACGTATTTTAGCGTAATGCAATGTAATTTGGTGTAATTTAACTTAATATAGTGTAATTCAACATAATTTCAAGTAATTTAGCGTATTTCAGTATAAATATACTAATTATATATCAAAAGAAGTAATACATCAAATTTTCAGTGTTTTTCGCCTTTTCAGTGAAGATATCGTCCCTATTCATATGTAATTTAGCGTAATTTGGCGTATTTTAGCGTAATGTAACGTACTTTGGTGTAATATAAATTAATATAGGGTAATTCAACATAATTTCAAGTAATTTAGCGTATTTGAGTATAAATATGCTAATTATATATCAAAAGAAGTCATCTATCAAATAATTTTAACAAAAAAATTCAAATGTTTAGTATTTTTCGCATTTTCAGTGAAGATATCGTCCCTACTCATATGTAATTTAGCGTAATTTACCGTATTTTGGCATAATATAATGTAATTTAGAGTAATTTAGATTAAAATAGCGCAATTTGACATAATTCCATGTAATTTAGCGTATTTCAGTATAAATATGCTTATTTTATATCAAAAGAAGTAATCTATGAAATAATTTAAACTAAAAAATTCAAATTTATAGTAATTTTCGCCTTTTCAGCGAAGATATCGTCCCTATTCATATGTAATTTAGCGTAATTTACCGTATTTTGGCATAATGTAATGCAATTTAGTGTAATTCAGATTAATAGAGAGTAATTCAACATAATTTCAAATAAGTTAGCATATTTGAGTATAAATATGCTAATTATATAACAAAAGAAGTAATCTATCAAAAAATTTAAACAAAAAAAATCAAATTTTCACTGTTTTTCGCCTTTTATGTGAAGATATCGTCCCTATTCAAAAGTAATTTAGCGTAATTTAGTGTATTTTAGCGTAATGCAATGTAATTTGGTGTAATTTAACTTAATATAGTGTAATTCAACATAATATCAAGTAATTTAGCGTATTTCAGTATAAATATACTAATTATATATCAAAAGAAGTAACCCATCAAATTTTCAGTGTTTTTCGCCTTTTCAGTGAAGATTCCTCCCTATTCATATGTAATTTAGCGTAATTTAGCGTATTTTAGCGTAATGTAATGTATTTTGGTGTAATTTAAATTAATATAGGGTAATTCAACATAATTTCAAGTATTTTAGCGTATTTGAGTATAATTATGCTAATTATATATCAAAAGAAGTCATCTATCAAATAATTTTAACAAAAAATTCAAATTTTTAGTATTTTTCGCATTTTCAGCGAAGATTCCGTCCCTATTCATATGTAATTTAGCGTAATTTACCGTATTTTGGCATAATGTAATGCAATTTAGTGTAATTAAGATTAATATAGAGTAATTCAACATAATTTCAAATAAGTTAGCGTATTTTAGTATAAATATGCTAATTATATAACAAAAGAAGTAATCTATCAAAAAATTTAAACAAAAAAAATCAAATTTTCAGTGTTTTTCGCCTTTTATGTGAAGATATCGTCCCTATTCATAAGTAATTTAGCGTAATTTAGCGTAATGCAATGTAATTTGGTGTAATTTAACTTAATATAGTGTAATTCAACATGATTTCAAGTAATTTAGCGTATTTCGTTATAAATATACTAATTATATATCAAAAGAAGTAATCCATCAAATTTTCAGTGTTTTTCGCCTTTTCAGTGAGGATATCGTCCCTATTCATATGTAATTTAGCGTAATTTAGCGTATTTTAGCGTAATGTAATGTATTTTGGTGTAATTTAAATTAATATAGTGTAATTCAACATAATTTCAAGTAATTTAGCGTATTTGAGTATAAATATGCTAATTATATATCAAAAGAAGTCATCTATCAAATAATTTTAATAAAAAAATTCAAATGTTTAGTATTTTTCGCATTTTCATCGACGATATCGTCCCTACTCATATGTAATTTAGCGTAATTTACCGTATTTTGTCATAATATAATGTAATTTAGTGTAATTTAGATTAAAATAGCGCAATTTGACATAATTCCATGTAATTTAGCGTATTTCAGTATAAATATGCTAATTTTATATCAAAAGAAGTAATCTATCAAATAATTTAAACTAAAAAATTCAAATTTATAGTAATTTTCGCCTTTTCAGCGAAGATATCGTCCCTATTCATATGTAATTTAGCGTAATTTACCGTATTTTGGAATAATGTAATGCAATTTAGTGTAATTATGATTAATATAGAGTAATTCAACATAATTTCAAATAAGTTAGCGTATTTTAGTATAAATATGCTAATTATATAACAAAAGAAGTAATCTATCAAAAAATTTAAACAAAAAAAATCAAATTTTCAGTGTTTTTCGCCTTTTATGTGAAGATATCGTCCCTATTCATAAGTAATTTAGCGTAATTTAGCGTATTTTAGCGTAATGCAATGTAATTTGGTGTAATTTAACTTAATATAGTGTAATTCAACATGATTTCAAGTAATTTAGCGTATTTCAGTATAAATATATTAATTATATATCAAAAGAAGTAATCCATCAAATTTTCAGTGTTTTTCGCCTTTTCAGTGAAGATATCGTCCCTATTCATATGTAATTTAGCGTAATTTACCTTATTTTGGCATAATATAATGTAATTTAGTGTAATTTAGATTAAAATAGCGCAATTCGAGATAATTTCTTTTAATTTAGCGTATTTGAGTATAAATATGCTAATAATATATCAAAGAAGTAATCTATCAAATAATTTAAACTAACAAATTCAAATTTATAGTAATTTTCGCCTTTTCAGCGAAGATATCGTCCCTATTCATATGTAATTTAGCGTAATTTATCGTATTTTGGCATATTGTAATGTAATTTGGTGTAATTTAACTTAATATAGTGTAATTCAACATAATTTCAAGTAATTTAGCGTATTTCAGTATAAATATATTAATTATATATCAAAAGAAGTAATCCATCAAATTTTCAGTGTTTTTCGCCTTTTCAGTGAAGATATCGTCCCTATTCATATGTAATTTAGCGTAATTTAGCGTATTTTAGCGTAATGTAATGTATTTTGGTGTAATTTAAATTAATATAGTGTAATTCAACATAATTTCAAGTAATTTAGCGTATTTGAGTATAAATATGCTAATTATATATCAAAAGAAGTAATCTATCAAATAATTTAAACAAAAAAATTCAAATTTTCTGTGTTTTTCGCCTTTTCATTGAAGATATCATCCCTATTCATACGTAATTTGGCGTAATTTAGTGTAATTAAGCGTAATGTAGCGTATTTTAGCGTAATATAATGTAATTTAGGGTAATTTAACTTAATATAGTGTAATTCGACATAATTTCAAGTAATTTAGCATATTTGAGTATAAATATGCTAATTATATATCAAAATAAGTAATCTATCAAATAATTTAAACAAAAAAATTCAAATTTTCCGTGTTTTTCGTCTTTTCAGTGAAGATATCGTTCCTATTCATATGTAATTTAGTGTAATTTAGCGTATTTTAGCGTATTTTGTCGCAATGTAATGTAATTTAGTGTAATTTAACTTAATATAGTGTAATTCAACATAATTTCAAGTAATTAAGCTTACTTTAGTATGAATATGCTAATTATATATAAAAAAAAGTTATCTATCAAATAATTTAAACAAAGAAATTCAAATATTAAGGGTTTTTTGCCTTTTCAATGAAGATATCATCCCAATTCAGATGTAGTTTAGCGTAATTCAGCGTAATTTACCGTAATGTAACGTAATTTAACATAATGTAAAGTAATTTATTGTAATTTAACTTAATACAGTGTAATTCAACATAATTTCAAGTAATTTGGCGTATTTCAGTATAAATATGCTAATTATATATCGAAAGATATCGTCTCTATACATAAGTAATTTAGCGTAATTTACCGTATTTTGGCATAATGTAATGTAATTTAGTGTAATTCACATTAATGTAGTGTAATTCTACATTATTTCAAGTAATTTAGCGTATTTTAGTAAAAAATATAATAATTATATATCAAAAGAAGTAATCCATCAAATAATTTAAACAAAAAAATTCAAATTTTCAGTGTTTTTTGCCTTTTCAGCGAAGATATCGTCCCTATTCATATGTAATTTTGCGTAATTTAGTGTATTTTAGTTTATTTTGGTGCAATGTAATGTAATTTAGTGTAATTTAACTTAATATAGTGTAATTCAACATAATTTCAAATAATTTAGCATATTTGAGTATAAATATGCTAATTATATATCAGAAGAAGTAATCTATCATATAATTTAAATTAAAAAATTCAAATTTATAGTAATTTTCGCCTTTTCAGCGAAGATATCGTCCCTATTCATATGTAATTTAGCGTAATTTACCGCATTTTGTCATAATATAATGTAATTTAGTGTAATTTAGATTAATATAGCGTAATTCAATATAATTTCATGTAATTTAGCGCATTTTAGTATAAATACGCTAATTATATATCAAAAGAAGTAATCTATCAAATAATTTAAACAAAAAAAATCAAATTTTCAGTGTTTTTCGCCTTTTTAGTTAAGATATCATCCCTATTCATACGTAATTTGGCGTAATTAAGCGTACTTTAGTGTATTTTTGCGTAATGTAATGTAATTTTGTGTAATTTAACTTAATATTGTGTAATTCAACATAATTTCAAGTAATTTACCATATTTGATTATAAATATGCTAATTATATATCAAAATAAGTAATCTATCAAATAATTTCAACAAAAAATTCAAATTTTCAGTGTTTTTCGCCTTTTCAATGAAGATATCGTCCCTATTCACATGTAATTTAGCGTAATTTAGTGTATTTTAGTGTATTTTGGCGCAATGTAATGTAATTTAGTGTAATTTAACATAATATAGTGTAATTCAACATAATTTCAAGTAATTAAGCTTATTTTAGTATGAATATGCAAATTATATAAAAAAAGAAGTAATCTATCAAATAATTTAAACAAAGAAATTCAAATTTTAAGTGTTTTTTGCCTTTTCAATGAAGATATCATCCCTATTCAGATGTAGTTTAGCGTAATTCAGCGTAATTTACCGTAATTTAGCATAATGTAATTTAGTGTAATTTAACTTAATATAGTGTAATTCAACATAATTTCAAGTAATTTAGCGTATTTCAGTATAAATATGATAATTATATATCAAAAGAAGTAATCTATCATATAATTTAAACTAAAAAATTCAAAGTTTTAGTAATTTTCGCATTTTCAGCGAAGATATCGTCCCTATTCATATGTAATTTAGCGTAATTTACCGTATTTTGGCATAATGTAATGCAATTTAGTGTAATTCAGATTAATATAGAGTAATTCAACATAATTTCAAATAAGTTAGCGTATTTTAGTATAAATATGCTAATTATATAACAAAAGAAGTAATCTATCAAATAATTTAAACAAAGAAATTCAAATTTTAAGTGTTTTTTGACTTTTCAATGAAGATATCATCCCTATTCAGATGTAGTTTAGTGTAATTCCGCGTAATTTACCGTAATATAGCATAATGTAATTTAGTGTAATTTAACTTAATATAGTGTAATTCAACATAATTTCAAGTAATTTAGCGTATTTGAGTATAAATATGCTAATTTTATATCGAAAGAAGTAATCCATCAAATAATTTAACCAAAAAAATTCAAATTTTCAGTGTTTTTTGCCTTTTCAATGAAGATATCGTCCCTTTTCATATGTAATTTAGCGTAATTTAGTGTATTTTAGTGTATTTTGGCGCAATGTAATGTAATTTAGTATAATTTAACATAATATATTGTAATTCAACATAATTTCAAGTAATTAAGCTTATTTTAGTATGAATATGCAAATTATATATAAAAAGAAGAAATCTATCAAATAATTTAAACAAAGAAATTCAAATTTTAAGTGTTTTTTGCCTTTTCAATGAAGATATCATCCCTATTCAAATGTAGATTAGCGTAATTCAGCGTAATTTACCGTAATTTAGCGTAGTGTAATGTAATTTAGTGTAATTTAACTTAATATAGTGTAATTCAACATAATTTCAAGTAATTTAGCGTATTTCAGTATAAATAAACTAATTATATATCAAATGAAGTAATCCATCAAATAATTTAACCAAAAAAATTCAAATTTTCAGTGTTTTTCGCCTTTTCAGCGAAGATATCGTCCCTATTCATATGTAATTTTGCGTAATTTAGTGTATTTTAGTGTAATTTGGTGCAATGTAATGTAATTTAGTCTAATTTAACGTAAAATAGTTTAATTCAACACAATTTCAAGTAATTTAGCGTATTTGAGTATAAATATGCTAATTATATAACAAAATAACTAATCTATCAAATAATTGAAACAAAAAATTCAAATTTTCATTGTTTTTCGCCTTTTTAGTGCAGATATCATCCCTATTCAAATGTAATTGAGCGTAATTTAGCGTATTTTAACGTAATGTAATGTAATTTAGTGTAATTTAACTTAATATAGTGTAATTCAACATAATTTCAAGTAATTTAGCGTATTTCGGTATAAATATGGTAATTATATTTTAAAAGAAGTAATCTATCATATAATTTAAACTAAAAAATTCAAATTTTTAGTAATTTTTGCCTTTTCAGCGAAGATATCGTCCCTATTCATATGTAATTTAGCGTAATTTACTGTATTTTGGCGTAATGTAATGTAATTTAGTGTAATTCAGATTAATATTGCGTAATTCAACAAAATTTCATGTAATTTAGCACATTTTTAGTATAAATATGCTAATTATATATCAAAAGAAGTAATCTATCAAATAATTTAAACTAAAAAATTCAAATTTTTAGTAATTTTCGCCTTTTCAGCGAAGATATCGTCCCTATTCACATGTAGTTTTGCGTAATTTACCGTATTTTGGCATAATGTAATGTAATTTAGTGTAATTCAGATTAATATAGAGTAATTCAGCATAATTTCATGTAATTTAGCGTATTTTAGTATAAATATGCTAATTATATAACAAAAGAAGTAATCAATAAAATAATTTAAACAAAAAATTCTAATTTTCGGTGTTTTTCGCATTTTCAGTGAAGATATCATCCCTATTCATACGTAATTTGGTGTAATTTAGCGTATTTTAGCATAATGTAATGTAATTTAGTGTAATTTAGTGTAATTTAACTTAATATAGTGTAATTCAACATAATTTCAAGTAATTTAGAATATTTGAGTATAAATATGCGAATTATATATCAAACTAAGTAATCTATCAAATAATTTAAACAAAAAAATTCAAATTTTCAGTGTTTTTCGCCTTTTCAGTGAAGATATCGTACCAATTCATATGTAATTTAGGGTAATTTAGTGTATTTTGGCGCAATGTAATGTAATTTAGTGTAATTTAACTTAATATAGTGTAATTCAACATAATTTCAAGTAATTAAGCTTATTTTAGTATGAATATGCTAATTATATATAAAAAGAAGTAATCTATCAAATAATTTAAACAAAGAAATTCAAATTTTATGTTTGTTTTGTCTTTTCAATGGAGATATCATCCCTATTCATATGTAGTTTAGCGTAATTCAGCGTAATTTAGCGTAATGTAATGTAATTTATTGTAATTTAACTTAATATAGTGTAATTAAACATAATTTCAAGTAATTTAGCGTATTTCAGTATAAATATGCTAATTATATATCGAAAGAAGTAATCTATCAAATAATTTAAAATAAAAAATTCAAATTTTTAGTATTTTTCGTCTTTTCAGCGAATATATCGTGCCAAATCATATGTAATTTATCGTAATTTACCGTATTTTGGCATAATGTAATGTAATTTAATGTAATTCAGATTAATATAGAGTAATTCTACATAATTTCAAGTAATTTAGCATATTTTTAGTATTAATATGCTAATTATATATCAAAAGAAGTAATCTATCAAATAATTCAAAGTAAAAAATTCAAATTTTTAGTATTTTTCGCCTTTTCAGTGAAGATATCGTCTCTATTTATATGTAATTTAGCGTAATTTAGTGTATTTTAGTGTACTTTGGCGCAATGTAATGTAATTTAGTATAATTTAACATAATATAGTGTAATTCAACATAATTTCAAGTAATTAAGCTTAGTTTAGTATGAATATGCAAATTATATATAAAAAGAAGTAATCTATCAAATAATTTAAACAAAGAAATTCAAATTTTAAGTGTTTTTTGCCTTTTCAATGAAGATATCATCCCTATTCAGATGTAGTTTAGCGTAATTCAGCGTAATTTACCGTAATTTAGCGTAGTGTAATGTTATTTAGTGTAATTTAACTTAATATAGTGTAATTCAACATAATTTCAAGTAATTTAGCGTATTTCAGTATAAATAAATAATTATATATCAAATGAAGTAATCCAGCAAATATTTTAACCAAAAAAATTCAAATTTTCAGTGTTTTTCGCCTTTTCAGCGAAGATATCGTCCCTATTCATATGTAATTTTGCGTAATTTAGTGTATTTTAGTGTAATTTGGTGCAATGTAATGTAATTTAGTCTAATTTAACGTAAAATAGTGTAATTCAACACAATTTCAATTAATTTAGCGTATTTGAGTATAAATATGCTAATTATATAACAAAATAAGTAATCTATCAAATAATTGAAACAAAAAATTCAAATTTTCAGTGTTTTTCGCCTTTTTAGTGAAGATATCGTCCCTATTCAAATGTAATTGAGCGTAATTTAGCGTATTTTAGCGTAATGTAATGTAATTTAGTGCAATTTAACTTAATATAGTGTAATTCAACATAATTTCAAGTAATTTATCGTTTTTCGGTATAAATATGGTAATTATATTTTAAAAGAAGTAATCTATCATATAATTTAAACTAAAAAATTCAAATTGTTAGTAATTTTTGCCTTTTCAGCGAAGATATCGTCCCTATTCATATGTAATTTAAGCGTAATTTACTGTATTTTGGCGTAATGTAATGTAATTTAGTGTAATTCAGATTAATATTGCGTAATTCAACATAATTTCATGTAATTTAGCACATTTTTAGTATAAATATGCTAATTATATATCAAAAGAAGTAATCTATCAAATAATTTAAACTAAAAAATTCAAATTTTTAGTAATTTTCGCCTTTTCAGCGAAGATATCGTCCCTATTCATATGTAATTTAGCGTAATTTACCGTATTTTGGCATAATGTAATGTAATTTAGTGTAATTCAGATTAATATAGAGTAATTCAGCATAATTTCATGTAATTTAGCGTATTTTAGTAAAAATATAATAATTATATATCAAAAGAAGTAATCCATGAAATAATTTAAACAAAAAAATTCAAATTTTCAGTGTTTTTCGCCTTTTCAGCGAAGATATCGTCCCTATTCATATGTAATTTTGCGTAATTTAGTGTATTTTAGTGTATTTTGGCGCAATGTAATGTAATTTAGTGTAATTTAGTGTAATTTAACTTAATATAGTGTAATTCAACATAATTTCAAGTAATTAGAATATTTGAGTATAAATATGCGAATTATATATCAAAATAAGTAATCTATCAAATAATTTAAACAAAAAAATTCAAATTTTCAGTGTTTTTCGCCTTTTCAGTGAAGATATCGTACCAATTCATATGTAATTTAGGGTAATTTAGTGTATTTTGGCGCAATGTAATGTAATTTAGTGTAATTTAACTTAATATAGTGTAATTCAACATAATTTCAAGTAATTAAGCTTATTTTAGTATGAATATGCTAATTATATATAAAAAGAAGTAATCTATCAAATAATTTAAACAAAGAAATTCAATTTTATGTGTGTTTTGTCTTTTCAATGGAGATATCATCCCTATTCATATGTAGTTTAGCGTAATTCAGCGTAATTTAGCGTAATGTAATGTAATTTAGTGTAATTTAACTAAATATAGTGTAATTAAACATAATTTCAAGTAATTTAGCGTATTTCAGTATAAATATGCTAATTATATATCGAAAGAAGTAATCTATCAAATAATTTCAAGTAAAAAATTCAAATTTTTAGTATTTTTCGTCTTTTCAGCGAAGATATCGTGCCAAATCATATGTAATTTATCGTAATTTACCGTATTTTGGCATAATGTAATGTAATTTAGTGTAATTCAGATTAATATAGAGTAATTCTATATAATTTCAAGTAATTTAGCGTATTTTTAGTATAAATATGCTAATTATATATCAAAAGAAGTAATCTATCAAATAATTTAAAATAAAAAATTCAAATTTTTAGTATTTTTCGCCTTTTCAGCGAAGATATCGTCTCTATTCATATGTAATTTAGCGTAATTTAGTGTATTTTAGTGTACTTTGGCGCAATGTAATGTAATTTAGTATAATTTAACATAATATAGTGTAATTCAACATAATTTCAAGTAATTAAGCTTATTTTAGTATGAATATGCAAATTATATATAAAAAGAAGTAATCTATCAAATAATTTAAACAAAGAAATTCAAATTTTAAGTGTTTTTTGCCTTTTCAATGAAGATATCATCCCTATTCAGATGTAGTTTAGCGTAATTCAGCGTAATTTACCGTAATTTAGCGTAGTGTAATGTAATTTAGTGTAATTTAACTTAATATAGTGTAATTCAACATAATTTCAAGTAATTTAGCGTTTTTCGGTATAAATATGGTAATTATATTTTAAAAGAAGTAATCTATCATATAATTTAAACTAAAAAATTCAAATTGTTAGTAATTTTTGCCTTTTCAGCGAAGATATCGTCCCTATTCATATGTAATTTTGCGTAATTTAGTGTATTTTAGTGTAATTTGGTGCAATGTAATGTAATTTAGTCTAATTTAACGTAAAATAGTTTAATTCAACACAATTTCAAGTAATTTAGCGTATTTGAGTATAAATATGCTAATTATATAACAAAATAAGTAATCTATCAAATAATTGAAACAAAAAATTCAAATTTTCAGTGTTTTTCGCCTTTTTAGTGCAGATATCATCCCTATTCAAATGTAATTGAGCGTAATTTAGCGTATTTTAACGTAATGTCATGTAATTTAGTGTAATTTAACTTAATATAGTGTAATTCAACATAATTTCAAGTAATTTAGCGTATTTCGGTATAAATATGGTAATTATATTTTAAAAGAAGTAATCTATCATATAATTTAAACTAAAAAATTCAAATTTTTAGTAATTTTTGCCTTTTCAGCGAAGATATCGTCCCTATTCATATGTAATTTAGCGTAATTTACTGTATTTTGGCGTAATGTAATGTAATTTAGTGTAATTCAGATTAATATTGCGTAATTCAACAAAATTTCATGTAATTTAGCACATTTTTAGTATAAATATGCTAATTATATATCAAAAGAAGTAATCTATCAAATAATTTAAACTAAAAAATTCAAATTTTTAGTAATTTTCGCCTTTTCAGCGAAGATATCGTCCCTATTCACATGTAGTTTTGCGTAATTTACCGTATTTTGGCATAATGTAATGTAATTTAGTGTAATTCAGATTAATATAGAGTAATTCAGCATAATTTCATGTAATTTAGCGTATTTTAGTATAAATATGCGAATTATATAACAAAAGAAGTAATCAATAAAATAATTTAAACAAAAAATTCTAATTTTCGGTGTTTTTCGCATTTTCAGTGAAGATATCATCCCTATTCATACGTAATTTGGTGTAATTTAGTGTATTTTAGTGTATTTTGGCGCAATGTAATGTAATTTAGTGTAATGTAACTTAATATAGTGTAATTCAACATAATTTCAAGTAATTTAGCATATTTGAGTATAAATATGCTAATTATATATCATAAGAAGTAATATATCAAATAATTTAAACAAAAAAATTCAAATTTTCAATGTTTTTTGCCTTTTTAGTGAGGATATCGTCCCTATTCAAATGTAATTTAGCGTAATTTAGCGTATTTTAGCGTAATATCATGTAATTTAGTGTAATTTAACTTAATATAGTGTAATTCAACATAATTTCAAGTAATTTAGCGTATTTCGGTATAAATATGGTAATTATATTTTAAAAGAAGTAATCTATCATATAATTTAAACTAAAAAATTCAATTTTTTAGTAATTTTCGCCTTTTCAGCGAAGATATCGTCCCTATTCATATGTAATTTAGCGTAATTTACCGCATTTTGTCATAATATAATGTAATTTAGTGTAATTTAGATTAATATAGCGTAATTCAATATAATTTCATGTAATTTAACGTATTTTAGTATAAATATGCTAATTATATATCAAAAGAAGTAATCTATCAAATAATTTAAACAAAAAAAATCAAATTTTCAGTGTTTTTCGCCTTTTCAGTGAAGATATCATCCCCATTCATACGTAATTAAGCGTAATTTAGCGTATTTTAGCGTAATGTAATGTAATTTTGTGTAATTTAACTTAATATTGTGTAATTCAACATAATTTCAAGTAATTCACCATATTTGAGTATAAATATGCTAATTATATATCAAAATAAGTAATCTATCAAATAATTTAAACAAAAAATTCAAATTTTCAGTGTTTTTCGCCTTTTCAATGAAGATATCGTCCCTATTCACATGTAATTTAGCGTAATTTAGTGTATTTTAATGTATTTTGGCGCAATGTAATGTAATTTAGTGTAATTTAACATAATATAGTGTAATTCAACATAATTTCAAGTAATTAAGCTTATTTTAGTATGAATATGCAAATTATATATAAAAAGAAGTAATCTATCAAATAATTTAAACCAAGAAATTCAAATTTTAAGTGTTTTTTGCCTTTTCAATGAAGATATCATCCCTATTCAGATGTAGTTTAGCGTAAGTTAGCGTAATTTACCGTAATTTAGCATAATGTAATTTAGTGTAATTTAACTTAATATAGTGTAATTCAACATAATTTCAAGTAATTTAGCGTATTTGAGTATAAATATGCTAATTTTATATCGAAAGAAGTAATCCATCAAATAATTTAACCAAAAAAATTCAAATTTTCAGTGTTTTTCGCCTTTTCAGCGAAGATATCGTCCCTATTCATATGTAATTTTGCGTAATTTAGTGTATTTTAGTGTATTTTGGTGCAATGTAATGTAATTTAGTCTAATTTAACGTAAAATAGTGTAATTCAACACAATTTCAAGTAATTTAGCGTATTTGAGTATAAATATGCTAATTATATAACAAAATAAGTAATATATCAAATAATTGAAACAAAAAAATTCGAATTTTCAGTGTTTTTCACCTTTTTAGTGAGGATATCGTCACTATTCAAATGTAATTGAGCGTAATTTAGCGTATTTTAGCGTAATGTCATGTAATTTAGTGTAATTTAACTTAATATAGTGTAATTCAACATAATTTCAAGTAATTTAGCGTATTTCGGTATAAATATGGTAATTATATTTTAAAAGAAGTAATCTATCATATAATTTAAACTAAAAAATTCAAATTTTTAGTAATTTTTGCCTTTTGAGCGAAGATATCGTCCCTATTCATATGTAATTTAGCGTAATATACCGCATTTTGTCATAATATAATGTAATTTAGTGTAATTTAGATTAATATAGCGTAATTCAATATAATTTCATGTAATTTAACGTATTTTAGTATAAATATGCTAATTATATATCAAAAGAAGTAATCTATCAAATAATTTAAATAAAAAAATCAAATTTTCAGTGTTTTTCGCCTTTTCAGTGAAGATATCATCCCTATTCATACTTAATTTGGCGTAATTAAGCGTAATTTAGCGTATTTTAGCGTAATGTAATGTAATTTTGTGTAATTTAACTTAATATTGTGTAATTCAACATAATTTCAAGTAATTTACCATATTTGAGTATAAATATGCTAATTATATATCAAAATAAGTAATCTATCAAATAATTTAAACAAAAAATTCAAATTTTCAGTGTTTTTCGCCTTTTCAATGAAGATATCGTCCCTATTCACATGTAATTTAGCGTAATTTAGTGTATTTTAGTGTATTTTGGCGCAATGTAATGTAATTTAGTGTAATTTAACATAATATAGTGTAATTCAACATAATTTCAAGTAATTAAGCTTATTTTAGTATGAATATGCAAATTATATATAAAAAGAATTAATCTATCAAATAATTTAAACAAAGAAATTCAAATTTTAAGTGTTTTTTGCCTTTTCAATGAAGATATCATCCCTATTCAGATGTAGTTTAGCGTAATTCAGCGTAATTTACCGTAATTTAGCATAATGTAATTTAGTGTAATTTAACTTAATATAGTGTAATTCAACATAATTTCAAGTAATTTAGCGTATTTGAGTATAAATATGCTAATTTTATATCGAAAGAAGTAATCCATCAAATAATTTAACCAAAAAAATTCAAATTTTCAGTGTTTTTCGCCTTTTCAGCGAAGATATCGTCCCTATTCATATGTAATTTTGCGTAATTTAGTGTATTTTAGTGTATTTTGGTGCAATGTAATGTAATTTAGTCTAATTTAACGTAAAATAGTGTAATTCAACACAATTTCAAGTAATTTAGCGTATTTGAGTATAAATATGCTAATTATATAACAAAATAAGTAATATATCAAATAATTGAAACAAAAAAATTCAAATTTTCAGTGTTTTTCACCTTTTTAGTGAGGATATCGTCCCTATTCAAATGTAATTGAGCGTAATTTAGCGTATTTTAGCGTAATGTCATGTAATTTAGTGTAATTTAACTTAATATAGTGTAATTCAACATAATTTCAAGTAATTTAGCGTATTTCGGTATAAATATGGTAATTATATTTTAAAAGAAGTAATCTATCATATAATTTAAACTAAAAAATTCAAATTTTTAGTAATTTTCGCCTTTTCAGCGAAGATATCGTCCCTATTCATATGTAATTTAGCGTAATTTACCGCATTTTGTCATAATATAATGTAATTTAGTGTAATTCAGATTAATATAGCGTAATTCAATATAATTTCATGTAATTTAACGTATTTTAGTATAAATATGATAACAAAAGAAGTAATCTATCAAATAATTTAAATAAAAAATTAAATTTTCAGTGTTTTTCGCCTTTTCAGTGAAGATATCATCCCTATTCATACTTAATTTGGCGTAATTAAGCGTAATTTAGCGTATTTTAGCGTAATGTAATGTAATTTTGTGTAATTTAACTTAATATTGTGTAATTCAACATAATTTCAAGTAATTTACCATATTTGAGTATAAATATGCTAATTATATATCAAAATAAGTAATCTATCAAATAATTTAAACAAAAAATTCAAATTTTCAGTGTTTTTCGCCTTTTCAATGAAGATATCGTCCCTATTCACATGTAATTTAGCGTAATTTAGTGTATTTTAGTGTATTTTGGCGCAATGTAATGTAATTTAGTGTAATTTAACATAATATAGTGTAATTCAACATAATTTCAAGTAATTAAGCTTATTTTAGTATGAATATGCAAATTATATATAAAAAGAATTAATCTATCAAATAATTTAAACAAAGAAATTCAAATTTTAAGTGTTTTTTGCCTTTTCAATGAAGATATCATCCCTATTCAGAT
This sequence comes from Carex myosuroides, assembly GCA_028015225.1. NCBI lineage: Eukaryota > Viridiplantae > Streptophyta > Magnoliopsida > Poales > Cyperaceae > Carex > Carex myosuroides. The sequence continues at coordinate 9,341,492 of CM051487.1, read as the reverse complement.
GTAGTTTAGCGTAATTCAGCGTAATTTACCGTAATTTAGCATAATGTAATTTAGTGTAATTTAACTTAATATAGTGTAATTCAACATAATTTCAAGTAATTTAGCGTATTTGAGTATAAATATGCTAATTTTATATCGAAAGAAGTAATCCATCAAATAATTTAACCAAAAAAATTCAAATTTTCAGTGTTTTTCGCCTTTTCAGCGAAGATATCGTCCCTATTCATATGTAATTTTGCGTAATTTAGTGTATTTTAGTGTATTTTGGTGCAATGTAATGTAATTTAGTCTAATTTAACGTAAAATAGTGTAATTCAACACAATTTCAAGTAATTTAGCGTATTTGAGTATAAATATGCTAATTATATAACAAAATAAGTAATATATCAAATAATTGAAACAAAAAAATTCAAATTTTCAGTGTTTTTCACCTTTTTAGTGAGGATATCGTCCCTATTCAAATGTAATTGAGCGTAATTTAGCGTATTTTAGCGTAATGTCATGTAATTTAGTGTAATTTAACTTAATATAGTGTAATTCAACATAATTTCAAGTAATTTAGCGTATTTCGGTATAAATATGGTAATTATATTTTAAAAGAAGTAATCTATCATATAATTTAAACTAAAAAATTCAAATTTTTAGTAATTTTCGCCTTTTCAGCGAAGATATCGTCCCTATTCATATGTAATTTAGCGTAATTTACCGCATTTTGTCATAATATAATGTAATTTAGTGTAATTCAGATTAATATAGCGTAATTCAATATAATTTCATGTAATTTAACGTATTTTAGTATAAATATGATAACAAAAGAAGTAATCTATCAAATAATTTAAATAAAAAATTAAATTTTCAGTGTTTTTCGCCTTTTCAGTGAAGATATCATCCCTATTCATACTTAATTTGGCGTAATTAAGCGTAATTTAGCGTATTTTAGCGTAATGTAATGTAATTTTGTGTAATTTAACTTAATATTGTGTAATTCAACATAATTTCAAGTAATTTACCATATTTGAGTATAAATATGCTAATTATATATCAAAATAAGTAATCTATCAAATAATTTAAACAAAAATTCAAATTTTCAGTGTTTTTCGCCTTTTCAATGAAGATATCGTCCCTATTCACATGTAATTTAGCGTAATTTAGTGTATTTTGGCGCAATGTAATGTAATTTAGTGTAATTTAACATAATATAGTGTAATTCAACATAATTTCAAGTAATTAAGCTTATTTTAGTATGAATATGCAAATTATATATAAAAAGAATTAATCTATCAAATAATTTAAACAAAGAAATTCAAATTTTAAGTGTTTTTTGCCTTTTCAATGAAGATATCATCCCTATTCAGATGTAGTTTAGCGTAATTCAGCGTAATTTACCGTAATTTAGCATAATGTAATTTAGTGTAATTTAACTTAATATAGTGTAATTCAACATAATTTCAAGTAATTTAGCGTATTTGAGTATAAATATGCTAATTTTATATCGAAAGAAGTAATCCATCAAATAATTTAACCAAAAAAATTCAAATTTTCAGTGTTTTTCGCCTTTTCAGCGAAGATATCGTCCCTATTCATATGTAATTTTGCGTAATTTAGTGTATTTTAGTGTATTTTGGTGCAATGTAATGTAATTTAGTCTAATTTAACGTAAAATAGTGTAATTCAACACAATTTCAAGTAATTTAGCGTATTTGAGTATAAATATGCTAATTATATAACAAAATAAGTAATATATCAAATAATTGAAACAAAAAAATTCAAATTTTCAGTGTTTTTCACCTTTTTAGTGAGGATATCGTCCCTATTCAAATGTAATTGAGCGTAATTTAGCGTATTTTAGCGTAATGTCATGTAATTTAGTGTAATTTAACTTAATATAGTGTAATTCAACATAATTTCAAGTAATTTAGCGTATTTCGGTATAAATATGGTAATTATATTTTAAAAGAAGTAATCTATCATATAATTTAAACTAAAAAATTCAAATTTTTAGTAATTTTCGCCTTTTCAGCGAAGATATCGTCCCTATTCATATGTAATTTAGCGTAATTTACCGCATTTTGTCATAATATAATGTAATTTAGTGTAATTCAGATTAATATAGCGTAATTCAATATAATTTCATGTAATTTAACGTATTTTAGTATAAATATGATAACAAAAGAAGTAATCTATCAAATAATTTAAATAAAAAATTAAATTTTCAGTGTTTTTCGCCTTTTCAGTGAAGATATCATCCCTATTCATACTTAATTTGGCGTAATTAAGCGTAATTTAGCGTATTTTAGCGTAATGTAATGTAATTTTGTGTAATTTAACTTAATATTGTGTAATTCAACATAATTTCAAGTAATTTACCATATTTGAGTATAAATATGCTAATTATATATCAAAATAAGTAATCTATCAAATAATTTAAACAAAAAATTCAAATTTTCAGTGTTTTTCGCCTTTTCAATGAAGATATCGTCCCTATTCACATGTAATTTAGCGTAATTTAGTGTATTTTGGCGCAATGTAATGTAATTTAGTGTAATTTAACATAATATAGTGTAATTCAACATAATTTCAAGTAATTAAGCTTATTTTAGTATGAATATGCAAATTATATATAAAAAGAATTAATCTATCAAATAATTTAAACAAAGAAATTCAAATTTTAAGTGTTTTTTGCCTTTTCAATGAAGATATCATCCCTATTCAGATGTAGTTTAGCGTAATTCAGCGTAATTTACCGTAATTTAGCATAATGTAATTTAGTGTAATTTAACTTAATATAGTGTAATTCAACATAATTTCAAGTAATTTAGCGTATTTGAGTATAAATATGCTAATTTTATATCGAAAGAAGTAATCCATCAAATAATTTAACCAAAAAAATTCAAATTTTCAGTGTTTTTCGCCTTTTCAGCGAAGATATCGTCCCTATTCATATGTAATTTTACGTAATTTAGTGTATTTTAGTGTATTTTGGTGCAATGTAATGTAATTTAGTCTAATTTAACGTAAAATAGTGTAATTCAACACAATTTCAAGTAATCTAGCGTATTTGAGTATAAATATGCTAATTATATAACAAAATAAGTAATCTATCAAATAATTGAAACAAAAAAATTCAAATTTTCAGTGTTTTTCGCTTTTTCAGTGAGGATATCGTCCCTATTCAAATGTAATTGAGCGTAATTTAGCGTATTTTAGCGTAATGTCATGTAATTTAGTGTAATTTAACTTAATATAGTGTAATTCAACATAATTTCAAGTAATTTAGCGTATTTCGTTATAAATATGGTAATTATATTTTAAAAGAAGTAATCTATCATACAATTTAAACTAAAAAATTCAAATTTTTAGTAATTTTCGCCTTTTCAGCGAAGATATCGTCCCTATTCATATGTAATTTAGCGTAATTTACCGTATTTTGGCGTAATGTAATGTAATTTAGTGTAATTCAGATTAATATTGCGTAATTCAACATAATTTCAAGTAATTTAGCGTATTTTTAGTATAAATATGCTAATTATAAATCAAAAGAAGTAATCTATCAAATAATTTAAACTAAAAAATTCAAATTTTTAGTAATTTTTGCCTTTTCAGCTAAGATATGGTCCCTATTCATATGTAATTTAGCGTAATTTAGCGTATTTTGGCATAATGTAATGTAATTTAGTGTAATTCAGATTAATATAGCTTAATTCAACATAATTTCATGTAATTTAGCGTATTTTAGTATAAATATGCTAATTATATAACAAAAGAAGTAATCTATAAATAATTTAAGCAAAAAAAATCTAATTTTTAGTGTTTTTCGCCTTTTCAGTGAAGATATCATCCCTATTCATATGTAATTTGTCGTAATTTAGCGTAATTTAGCGTATTTTATCGTAATGTAATGTAATTTAGTGTAATTTAGTGTAATTTAACTTAATATAGTGTAATTCAACAGAATTTCAAGTAATTTAGCATATTTGAGTATAAATATGCTAATTATATATCAAAATAAGTAATCTATCAAATAATTTAAACAAAAAAATTCAAATTTTCAGTGTTTTGCGCCTTTTCAGTGAAGATATATGTTTGACCCTAAAAAGTTGCTATTTAAACTCAACATGACAAATGGCAATTTCTGGGGGAATTAAAATACCAAAGTTGTACTCAGACTCTTCACAGCAAATGGAGTACAGCATATTAAAATTCCTGGAGGTATTCTACATGAAAAACCATGAATTTTAATGTGTAAAATGGTCAGGGACATTAAGGAATTAATTTCCTATAAATAAACAATTGCTGGATAGCATGCTGGGTGCAAATAATGAGATACGCCTAGCAAAATCATCTCCTAGATACTCTCTGGGTGCAATTTGGAGGTGCATACTAGTTCTTTGACTCCGGGGACCCACAAGTCATTGACTTGAGTCAAATTTCGCTGGGCAGTCGAAGTGAGTAGACATGGTTCACCAATTCACAACATGTACACCCAGCTGTCAATAGCATGGCCTATATTAGACCGAGTCTATGCAAACCCTGAGAAGAATAAATTGAAATTGCACCGGGGCTCTTGTGACCCCTTCAACTCGGGTCCACCAAGTGTTCGTACACCGCGTCAAACTCGAAAAAGGGTGTACCAAACACCAGATGCAGCCAAGACGAAACAGGAATTTAAAACCCGATTGGTTAAACCAAAGAGAGGCTGACAGCGGGCCCCTGCTGTCAGCTCTTTCTTCTTCCTTTTCTTTCCCGATTTCAACAGAAAAGTAGAGTATGAATTCGGGTTTAGAGATCAAAGTTTTGTACAAGTCTTTACCTGAGGTTATGGAGCGCCTCTACCCCTTTCTTCTTGACCGAAACTATAAACTCGGTTGTTTTAATAGACTTCAACTTGAAGCCGAGAAAGAAAAGGGATGAAAATGTAAAATGAATAGTGGAGCTCAATTCAAGCTTCGGGACTTTGCAAGACCACACTATATGACTATACGATGGTCACGTGAGCCTCAATTTGAAATAAAGGGAATTAATTTCATGTGCACCATGAACCCGATTTGGGTCAGAACCGAGTTATATCGGGTGTACATACCCGACTGTCTAGATGTTACATTATGCTTCAGCACATGTTTGGGGGATAATAATCATACTATCTGTCAAATCAGTGCACCCAAAAATGCTTTAACCAAGGAGGGAGCACTCTAAGCCCGGTATACCGCCGGTATAACACACCCCTGATCTTACAGCTATTATCTGGCTCCCTGGTCCCCAGGAAGCGTGTCACACTGCCCTTGGGTAGTGAAAAAAATAGAAGAATCTACTCCAGAGGTGCAGGGGCACGAAAATTGAATGTTCCCTTATTTGGCCGGTTAATCAATGGCCATTAAGTGATACACGACATTTGATGCTAATCCAAAGGTTGAAATCATTCCAGAAGGGGATTAATGACATGCCAAATCTCCATTGGACAGCTTTTGCCACATATGCATGCATGAATGAGGCTAAGTGATCTAAACCCTCAATCAAACAGCTGATGGGCATGATGAAAGCCACATCAGCTGAACCCTAAACCCTAGACCCTTTCTGCCCTATATAAGGCACCCCAAATGAAGGAAAAGGGACACTCGAGACATCCCAGATAGACTTCTTCTTCTCCAGAGAAACCCCTGTGCAAGATTCAAGTTAGAAAACCTCCATTTTCAAAGAAAGTTTAAGTTAGAAATTCCAAGTTCAAGCTTTTTTAGAAAGGTAATTAATACCTGAAGAAATGTAAGCTCATGATGAGCAATGATCCGTGTATATTCCACTTTAATCAAAATAAAAAGGATTCTTTTGATGATTTTCTTGTTTGTTCTTTACTACCTTGATCTTATCCTCATCTTCTATTTTCCCTTTTATTTTTCTCTACTCTTAAAATTATGGATGTGAGAGTTATATAGCTTCTAGTTCATCTTAGGATGAAGAAAGAAATGTATAGCTTGATGATCAATTAAAAATGCTTCATCTCTTCTTTTGCATCTTCTTTCCTTTTAAAGCAAAAATATATATATATAGATGTACATAATAAAAATGTGCCTATTTGCATCTTCCTTGTCTCCTTGGTGATCCTTATAAGAATAAATATAAAAATGTCGAAATTTAACCCTTTTTTTCTTCTTTTCTTTTCCTTCTCTACCTCCTCTTTCTTTTAATTCTTCTCCTTTCTTTTGTTCCTCCATTTTTTATTTTATGTTGCAAAGAAAAAAGAACAAAACACATAATCACATAAATATATAAATAATATGTATATTAAAAGTGGCATTTTATATTACAAGAAATATAAAAGGAAGAGATATTAAAAGTTGATGTTTAGCTACATCCTTTGAATATCAATTTCTTGCATAGTTCTTTTAATATAAAAATCAAATTAAAAGTGCATAACAAAATGAAAAAGGGAATTCAAATTAAATGACATTGTAGGGATTGATGTTTAATTACATCTCCCTAATTATGCCATTTTGAACTTTTTAAAGGACTTCAATGCATAAAAGAGAAATAAAATGAGTAATATGTGAAGGATTGATGTTTTACTACATCTCTTTCCATATTATAAATTTTATCAATCTTCAAAGGGCCTAGATGCATAATTACTAAAAGGAGAGGGCAAATGAGAAGAGGGAAGCTTTAATCCCCATGATATGATGCTCAAAGACCCTTTTGTGTGAATATGCAAATGATCAAGGACCCATATGTATATCTTCATAAATACTAGCAAATGACACATGTGATGCTAGTACCCTTTGATATTTTCTTAAGGCAATTTTTCACTCATAGTCTTTAAGGATAAAACACCATGATCAATGAAATAATACAAGCACAGAAAATGCCCAAATGACCTGCTGGTACAGATCAGCCGGTGCAGGCTGATCTGAAAATCAAATCAAAAATCTGTTTAAACAGAAAGATAGAGGATAAAAAAACAATCAATTTAGGCTCACATTTCGCACCTTTCTGATTTTTCTACTATTTTTTAGCCATTTTCAAAGTTGGCTGTCAGAAAATGAGAAAACAGCAATATGCATATTTGCATTTACACCCCTCTGTCTATTTTCTTCTCTTAAAAATAGAAATAAAAAACATAAAATTCCCAAACTTCATGCATCCATTCTTGATATATCACACTACAAGAATAACATGAGAAATCATATATGTCATTTGATGAAATTCATGAAAAATAGGAATAAAGAGATATGAACTTCATGCTTAACCCAAACCCGAAATCCAATAACCTAAATCATACCCAATACCCACTTTTCTAAGCATCGATACACTTCCAACCCCTTTTAAACATGCCTAAGCTACCGTACTCACCCGAGACATGCTACTGAAGCTGAATATTAAGCACCGGTACCAGAACCGGTACTGAACCGTGAGATCAAGTCAGAAAGTCATCAAGCTTCTATAAGAAATGAAATTGATCTTGTAGAAAGCTCCCCTGCACTCAAAAGACACTAAAAAAGCAGTTAATTGAAGAAGAAGGCGACTGAAGCTATGAAATTTAATCGAAAACCTTGACCGGTACTGAAGGTTCCAACCCAGCCGTACCGCCATCTCCGGTGATCAACCACCGCCGATAACATGCCCAATAGAACCACTAGCCCAAGGCGATCTCAGTGGCATCCTCCGTTAGCCTCGCCGTGCCCGGGAACCTCGTCGGAGTGATCATCGAACTAAACCCCAAATCGGATCTCAAACCCGATCCTTACCCCATCTGCACGATTCTTGAAGCAAATAAGATTTGTTGGATCTCGGCGCCAAATAAATGTTCAAACCAAAATCCAAATCTTCATACAAGGGACGGATCCGAAGGCCCAGCATTAAAACCTAATAGACAGGGGACCCACTGTCAGAGGGGCCCACATGGCGGATTAAAAGAAAATCTCCTCAAACGAATCTTAAAGCTCCAACACACATCTTGAAACATTTGATTGCCTAATCCTAAAGCCTGGAGTGAATCCCAAATCTCAAGAGCCCTAATACATATCTTGAAGGACCAAACACTAATTTCAAAGCCCAAGTCATAATCTCAAAGTCCAGAAAAAGATAAAAGAAAGATTTTTCACAAGAAGGCCCCTCCGACAAAGTTTATTCACAAAATAGTCCCTGGTTATTTGCAAATAAGCCCCTGGCTGCCTAAAATCTCTTCAAATAAGCCCTTGGAAACCTAATTTTCTCTTCAGACCTTGCCAAAGGCCCAAATTACAAATTCCAGTCCCTTCAGCTTTACACATAAGCCCCTAGAAAAACTTGAAACTTCACAAATAAGCCCTTCCTAGTCCCTTTTGGCCATAACTTCTTCATTTCAAACCCAAATCAACTCAAACCAACTCCAAATGAACCCAAGTCAAATTCTTCATGTCCCTAAATCAAAATCAAGCATAACCAAACATCATGCAACCAGCCAAATGACCAAAATGCCCTTTTCTCCATTCTTCTCACACTTAAATCATTTTCTCTTAAAAAAATAAAAATATAAATAAAGCATAAATATATTTTTAAATACAAATATGTTTCTAAAAATAAATAAAAGAGTATAGTATATATATTTTAATAATATTCATTGCATCTCATGTACACATATTAATTAAATATCCAAAACAAGAAAAGTCAAATGGAAATAGAAAGACTAAATACATGAGTTCTCCCCTTTTAGCCCCTTTATTCAATTCACTTAAATAGGCATAAATCCTGGAATGAACGAGGTATTCAGTATGGCTTAGAAGGGTCATCTGATGTAATTAACAGCGGGGGCTTGCGCCCGCTGGGAGTTAGACGTCCCCACAATCATTAAACTCTCTCGATGGACTGATTATGAATCGTAGGTCTGTCGAGAGTGAACCGAAGGAATTGTAGAAAGAAATTGAATGTTTCAACTTTGATGCTCTCCCTATGTCTCGAAAATCGGGAGCATTGAACCCTGAGGCATTTAACACATGCACACACCTTCCACCCGTTGTGCAACTTTCTGCGCCCTACAATATCGTACCTATTCATATGTAATTTAGCGTAATTTAGTGTATTTTGGCGCAATGTAATGTAACTTAGTGTAATTTAACTTAATATAGTGTAATTCAACATAATTTCAAGTAATTAAGCTTATTTTAGTATGAATATGCTAATTATATATAAAAAGAAGTAATCTATCAAATAATTTAAACAAAGAAATTCAAATTTTAAGTGTTTTTTGTCTTTTCAATGAAGATATCATCCCTATTCATATGTAGTTTAGCGTAATTCAGCGTAATTTAGCGTAATGAAATGTAATTTAGTGTAATTTAACTTAATATAGTGTAATTCAACATAATTTCAAGTAATTTAACGTATTTTAGTATAAATATGCTAATTATATATCGAAAGAAGTAATCTATCAAATAATTTAAAGTAAAAAATTCAAATTTTTAGTATTTTTCGTCTTTTCAGCGAAGATATCATGCCAAATCACATGTAATTTATCGTAATTTACCGTATTTTGGCATAATGTAATGTAATTTAGTGTAATTCAGATTAATATAGAGTAATTCTACATAATTTCAAGTAATTTAGCATATTTTTAGTATAAATATGCTAATTATATATCAAAAGAAGTAATCTACCAAATAATTGAAACAAAAAAATTCAAATTTTCAGTGTTTTTCGCCTTTTCAGTGAAGATATCGTCCCTATTCATATGTAATTTACTGTATTCTAGCTTATTTTGGCGCAATGTAATGTAATTTAGTGTAATTTAACTTAATATAGTGTAATTCAACATAATTTCAAGTAATTTAGCTTATTTTCGTATGAATATGCTAATTATATATAAAAAGAAGTAATCTATCAAATAATTTAAACAAAGAAATTCAAATTTTAAGTGTTTTTTGCCTTTTCAATGAAGATATCATCCCTATTCAGATGTTGTTTAGCGTAATTCAGCGTAATTTACCGTAATTTAGCGTAATGTAAAGTAATTAGTGTAATTTAACTTAATATAGTGTAATTCAACATAATTTCAAGTAATTTAGCGTATTTCAGTATAAATATGCTAATTATATATCGAAAGAAGTAATCTATCAAATAATTTAAAGTAAAAAATTCAAATTTTTAGTATTTTTCGTCTTTTTAGCGAAGATATCGTGCCTAATCATATGTAATTTATCGTAATTTACCGTATTTTGGCATATTGTAATGTAATTTAGTGTAATTCAGATTAATATAGAGTAATTCTACATAATTTCATGTAATTTAGCGTATTTTAGTAAAATTATGCTAATTATATATCAAAAGAAGTAATCCATCAAATAATTTAAACAAAAAAAATTCAAATTTGCAGTGTTTTTTACCTTTTCAGTGAAGATATCGTCCCTATTCATATGTAATTTAGCGTAATTTAGTGTAATTTCGTGTATTTTGGCGCAATATAATGTAATTTAGTCTAATTTAAATTAATATAGTCTAAATCAACATAATTTCAAGTAATTTAGCGTATTTCAGTATAAATATACTAATTATATATCAAAAGAATTAATCCATCAAATAATTTAAACAAAAAAATTCAAATTTTCAGTGCTTTTCACATTTTCAGTGAAGATATCGTCCCTATTCATATGTAATTTAGCGTATTTTAGCGTAACGTAATGTATTTTGGTGTAATTTAAATTAATATAGTGTAATTCAACATAATTTCAAGTAATTTAGCGTATTTGAGTATAAATATGCTAATTATATATCAAAAGAAGTAATCTATCAAATAATTTTAACAAAAAAATTCAAATTTTAAGTGTTTTTTGCCTTTTCAATGAAGATATCATCCCTATTCATATGTTGTTTAGCGTAATTCAGCATAATTTACCGTAATTTAGCGTAATGTATTGTAATTTAGTGTAATTTAACTTAATATAGTGTAATTCAACATAATTTCAAGTAATTTAGCGTATTTTAGGATAAATATGGTAATTATATATCAAAACAAGTAATCTATCAAATAATTCAAACTAATAAATTCAAATTTTTTGTAATTTTCGCCTTTCCAGCCTAGATATCGTCCCTATTCATATGTAATTTAGCGTAATTTACCGTATTTTGGCATAATGTAATGTAATTAAGTGTAATTCAGATTAATATAGAGTAATTCAACATAATTTCAAGTAATTAGCGTATTTTTAGTATAAATATTATAATTATATATCAAAAGAAGTAATCTATCAAATAATTTTAACAAACAAATAAAAATTTCTAGTATTTTTCGCATTTTCAGCGAAGATATCGTCCCTATTCATATGTAATTTAGCGTAATTTTCCGTATTTTGGCATAATGTAATGTAATTTAGTGTAATTCATATTAATGTAGCGTAATTCAACATAATTTCAAGTAATTTACCGTATTTTTGGTACAAATATGCTAATTATTTTTACAAAAGAAGTATCTATCCAATAATTTAAACTAAAAAATTCAAATTTTTAGTAATTTTCGCATTTTCAGCGAAGATATCGTCCCTATTCATATGTAATTTAGCGTAATTTACCGTATTTTGACATAATGTAATGTAAATTAGTGTAATTCAGATTAATATGGCGCAATTGAACATAATTTCAAGTAATTTAGCTTATTTTAGTATAAATATGCTAATTATATAACAAAAAAAGTAATCTATCAAATAATTTAAACAAAAAAAATCAAATTTTCAGTGTCTTTCGTCTTTTCTGTGAAGATATTGTCCCTATTCATACGTAATTTAGCATATTTTAGCGTAATGCAATGTAATTTGGTGTAATTTAACTTAATATAGTGTAATTCAACATAATTTCAAGTAATTTAGCGTATTTCAGTATAAATATACTAATTATATATCAAAAGAAGTAATCCATCAAATAATTTAACCAAAAAAATTCCAATTTTCTTTGTTTTTCGCCTTTTCAGTGAAGATATCGTCCCTATTCATATGTAATTTAGCGTAATTTAGCGTATTTTAGTGTAATGTACTGTATTGTGTAATTTAAATTTTAAGTGTTTTTTCAATGAAGATATCATCCCTATTCATATGTAGTTTAGCGTAATTCAGCGTAATTTAGCGTAATGTAATTTAGTGTAATTTAACTTAATACAGTGTAATTCAACATAATTTCAAGTAATTTAGCGTATTTTAGTATAAATATGCTAATTATATATCAAAAGAAGTAATCTATCAAATAATTTTAACAAAAAAATTCAAATTTTTAATATTTTTCGCATTTTCAGCGAAGATATCGTCCCTATTCATATGTAATTTGGCGTAATTAACCGTATTTTGGCATAATATAATGTAATTTAGTGTAATTTAGATTAATATAGCGTAATTCAACATAATTTCATGTAATTTAGCGTATTTTAGTATAAATATGCTAATTATATATCAAAAGAAGTAATCTATCAAATAATTTAAACAAAAAAAATCAAAATTTCTGTGTTTTTCGCCTTTTCATTGAAGATATCATCCCTATTCATTCGTAATTTGGCGTAATTTTTGCGTAATTTAGCGTAATTTAGCGTATTATAGCGTAATGTAATGTAATTTAGGGTAATTTAACTTAATGTAGTGTAATTAACATAATTTCAATTAATTTAACATATTTGAGTATAAATATGCCAATTATATATCAAAAGAAGTAATCTATCAAATAATTTAAACAAAAAAATTCAAATTTTCAGTGTTTTTCGCCTTTTCAGTGAAGATATCGTCCCTATTCATATGTAATTTAGTGTAATTTAGCGTATTTTAGCGTATTTTGGGGCAATGTAATGTAATTTAGTGTAATTTAACTTAATATAGTGTAATTCAACATAATTTCAAGTAATTAAGCTTACTTTAGTATATATATGCTAATTATATATAAAAAGATGTAATCTATCAAATAATTTAAACAAAGAAATTCAAATTTTAAGTGTTTTTTGCCTTTTCAATGAAGATATCATCCCTATTCAGATGTAGTTTAGCGTCATTCAGCGTAATTTACCGTAATTTAGCATAATGTAATTTAGTGTAATTTAACTTAATATAGTGTAATTTAACATAATTTCAAGTAATTTAGCGTATTTGAGTATAAATATGCTAATTGTATATCGAAAGAAGTAATCCACCAAATAATTTAACCAAAAAAATTCAAATTTTCAGTGTTTTTCGCCTTTTCAGCGAAGATATCGTCCCTATTCATATGTAATTTTGCGTAGTTTAGTGTATTTTAGTGTATTTTGGTGCAATGTAATGTAATTTAGTCTAATTTAATGTAAAATAGTGTAATTCAACACAATTTCAAGTAATTTAGCGTATTTGAGTATAAATATGCTAATTATATAACAAAATAAGTAATCTATCAAATAATTAAAACAAAAAAATTCAAATTTTCAGTGTTTTTCGCCTTTTCAGTGAAGATATCGTTCCTATTCAAATGTAATTGAGCGTAATTTAGCGTATTTTAGCGTAATGTCATGTAATTTAGTGTAATTTAACTTAATATAGTGTAATTCAACATAATTTCAAGTAATTTAGCGTATTTCGGTATAAATATTGTAATTATATTTTAAAAGAAGTAATCTATCATATAATTTAAACTAAAAAATTCAAATTTTTAGTAATTTTCGCCTTTTCAGCGAAGATATCGTCCCTATTCATTTGTAATTTAGCGTAATTGACCGTATTTTGGCGTAATGTAATGTAATTTAGTGTGATTCAGATTAATATTGCGTAATTCAACATAATTTCAAGTAATTTAGCGTATTTTTAGTATAAATATGATAATTATAAATCAAAAGAAGTAATCTATCAAATAATTTAAACTAAAAAATTCAAATTTTTTGTAATTTTCGCCTTTTCAGCGAAGATATCGTCCCTATTCATATGTAATTTAGCGTAATTTACCGTATTTTGGCATAATGTAATGTAATTTAGTGTAATTCAGATTAATATAGCGTAATTCAATAAAATTTCATGTAATTTAGCGTAGTTTAGTATAAATATGCTAATTATATAACAAAACAAGTAATCTAAAAAATAATTTAAACAAAAAAATCTAATTTTCATTGTTTTTCGCCTTTTCAGTGAAGATATCATCCCTATTCAGACGTAATTTGGCGTAATTTAGCGTAATTTAGCGTATTTTATCGTAATGTATTGTAATTTAGTGTAATTTAGTGTAATTTAACTTAATATAGTGTAATTCAACAGAATTTCAAGTAATTTAGCGTATTTCAGTATAAATATACTAATTATATATCAAAAGAAGTAATCCATCAAATAATTTAAACAAAAAAATTCAAATTTTCAGTGCTTTTCACATTTTCAGTGAAGATATCGTCCCTATTCATATGTAATTTAGCGTATTTTAGCGTAACGTAATGTATTTTGGTGTAATTTAAATTAATATAGTGTAATTCAACATAATTTCAAGTAATTTAGCGTATTTGAGTATAAATATGCTAATTATATATCAAAAGAAGTAATCTATCAAATAATTTTAACAAAAAAATTCAAATTTTAAGTGTTTTTTGCCTTTTCAATGAAGATATCATCCCTATTCATATGTTGTTTAGCGTAATTCAGCATAATTTACCGTAATTTAGCGTAATGTATTGTAATTTAGTGTAATTTAACTTAATATAGTGTAATTCAACATAATTTCAAGTAATTTAGCGTATTTTAGGATAAATATGGTAATTATATATCAAAACAAGTAATCTATCAAATAATTCAAACTAAAAAATTCAAATTTTTTGTAATTTTCGCCTTTCCAGCCTAGATATCGTCCCTATTCATATGTAATTTAGCGTAATTTACCGTATTTTGGCATAATGTAATGTAATTAAGTGTAATTCAGATTAATATAGAGTAATTCAACATAATTTCAAGTAATTTAGCGTATTTTTAGTATAAATATTATAATTATATATCAAAAGAAGTAATCTATCAAATAATTTAAACAAAAAATTTCAAAATTTCAGTGTTTTTCGCCTTTTCAGTGATGATATCGTCCGTATTCGTTTGTAATTTAGCATAATTAAGCGTATTTTAGCGTTATGTAATCTAATTTAGTGCAATTTAACTTAATATAGTGTAATTCAACATAATTTCAAGTAATTTAGCGTATTTCAGTATAAATCTGCTAATTATATATCAAAAGAAGTAGTCTATCAAATAATTTAAAATAAAAAATTCAAATGTTGAGTATTTTTCTCCTTTTCTGCGAAGATATCGTCCCTATTCATATGTAATTTAGCGTAATTTACTGTATTTTTTGCATAATGTAATGTTATTTAGTGTAATTCAGATTAATATAGCATAATTCTACATAATTTCGAGTAATTTAGCGTATTTTAGTTAATGTATGCCAATTATATATCAAAAGAAGTAATCTATCAAATAATTTAAACAGAAAAAAATCAAATTTTCAGTGTTTTTCACCTATTCTGTGAAGATATCGTCCCACTCAAACGTAATTTAGCATAATTTAGCGTAATTTACCGTATTTTGGTGTATTGTAATGTAATTTAGTGTAATTTAACTTAATATAGTGTAATTCAGCATAATTTCAAGTAATTTAGCGTACTTGAGTATAAATATGCTAATTATATATCAAAAGAAGTAATCTATCAAATAATTTATACAAAAAAAATCAAATTTTCAGTGTTTTTTGCCTTTTCAGTGAAGATATCGTCCCTATTCATATGTAATTTAGCGTAATTTAGTGTATTTTAGTGTATTTTGGCGCAATGTATTGTAATTTAGTGTAATTTAACTTAATATGGTGTAATTCAACATAATTTCAAGTAATTTAGAGTATTTGAGTATACATATGCTAATTTTATATCGAAAGAAGTAATCTATCAAATAATTTAAACAAAAAATTTCAAAATTTCAGTGTTTTTCGCCTTTTCAGTGATGATATCGTCCGTATTCGTTTGTAATTTAGCATAATTAAGCGTATTTTAGCGTTATGTAATGTAATTTAGTGCAATTTAACTTAATATAGTGTAATTCAACATAATTTCAAGTAATTTAGCGTATTTCAGTATAAATATGCTAATTATATATCAAAAGAAGTAGTCTATCAAATAATTTAAAATAAAAAATTCAAATGTTGAGTATTTTTCTCCTTTTCTGCGAAGATATCGTCCCTATTCATATGTAATTTAGCGTAATTTACTGTATTTTTTGCATAATGTAATGTAATTTAGTGTAATTCAGATTAATATAGCATAATTCTACATAATTTCGAGTAATTTAGCGTAATTTAACGTATTTTATCGTAATGTATTGTAATTTAGTGTAATTTAGTGTAATTTAACTTAATATAGTGTAATTAAACAGAATTTCAAGTAATTTAGCATATTTGAGTATAAATATGCTAATTATATATCAAAATAAGTAATCTATCAGATAATTTAAACAAAGAAATTCATATTTTAAGTGTTTTTTGTCTTTTCAATGAAGATATCATCCCTATTCATATGTAGTTTAGCGTAATTCAGCGTAATTTAGCGTAATGTATTGTAATTTAGTGTAATTTAAATTAATATAGTGTAATTCAACATAATTTCAAGTAATTTAGCGTATTTTAGTATAAATATGGTAATTATATATCGAAACAAGTAATCTATCAAATAATTCAAACTAAAAAATTCTATTTTTTTGTAATTTTCGCCTTTTCAGCCTAGATATCATCCCTATTCATATGTAATTTAGCGTAATTTACCGTATTTTGGCATAATGTAATGTAATTAAGTGTAATTCAGATTAATAAAGAGTAATTCAACATAATTTCAAGTAATTTAGCGTATTTTTAGTATAAATATTATAATTATATATCAAAAGAAGTAACCTATCAAATAATTTTAACAAAAAAATAAAAATTTCTAGTATTTTTCGTATTTTCAGCGAAGATATGGTCCCTATTCATATGTAATTTAGCGTAATTTACCGTATTTTGGCATAATGTAATGTAATTTAGTGTAATTCAGATTAATATGGCGCAATTGAACGTAATTTCAAGTAATTTAGCGTATTTTAGTATAAATATGCTAATTATATAACAAAAGAAGTAATCTATCAAATAATTTAAACAAAAAAAATCAAATTTTCAGTGTCTTTCGCCTTTTCTGTGAAGATATTGTCCCTATTCATACGTAATTTAGCGTATTTTAGCGTAATGCAATGTAATTTGGTGTAATTTAACTTAATATAGTGTAATTCAACATAATTTCAAGTAATTTAGCGTATTTCAGTATAAATATACTAATTATATATCAAAAGAAGTAATCCATCAAATAATTTAACCAAAAAAATTCCAATTTTCAGTGTTTTTCGCCTTTTCAGTGAAGATATCGTTCCTATTCATATGTAATTTGGCGTAATTTAGTGTATTTTAGTGTATTTTGGCGCAGTGTAATGTAATTTAGTCAAATTTAACTTAATATAGTGCAATTCAACATAATTTCAGGTAATTAAGCTTACTTTAGTACGAATATGCTAATTATAAATCAAAAGAAGTAATCTATCAAATAATTTAAACTAAAAAATTCAAATTTTTAGTAATTTTCGCCTTTTCAGCGAAGATATCGTCCCTATTCATATGTAATTTAGCGTAATTTACCGAATTTTGGCATAATGTAATGTAATTTAGTGTAATTTAGATTAATATAGCGTAATTCAACATAATTTCAATTAATTAAGCGTATTTTAGTATGAATATGCTAATTATATATAAAAAGATGTAATCTATCAAATAATTTAAGCAAAGAAATTCAAATTTTAAGTGTTTTTTGCCTTTTCAATGAAGATATCATCCCTATTCAGACGTAGTTTAGCGTAATTCAGCGTAATTTACAGTAATTTAGCGTAATGTAATGTAATATAGTGTAAATTAACTTAATATAGTGTAATTCATATAATTTAAACTAAAAAATTCAACTTTTTAGTAATTTTCGCCTTTTCAGCGAAGATATCGTCCCTATTCATCTGTAATTTAGCGTAATTTACCGTATTTTGGCATAATGTAATGTAATTTAGTGTAATTCATATTAATATAGCGTAATTCAACATAATTTCAAGTAATTTAGCGTATTTTTAGTATAAATATACTAATTATATATCAAAAGAAGTAATCTATCAAATAATTTAAACTAAAAAATTCAACTTTTTAGTAATTTTCGCCTTTTCAGCGAAGATATCGTCCCTATTCATCTGTAATTTAGCGTAATTTACCGTATTTTGGCATAATGTAATGTAATTTAGTGTAATTCATATTAATATAGCGTAATTCAACATAATTTCAAGTAATTTAGCGTATTTTTAGTATAAATATACTAATTATATAACAAAAGAAGTAATCTATCAAATAATTTAAACAAAAAAAATCAAATTTTCAGTGTTTTTCGCCTTTTCTGTGAAGATATCGTCCCTTTTCAAACGTAATTTAGCGTAATTTGGCGTATTTTAGCGTAATGCAATGTAATTTGGTGTAATTTAACTTAATAAAGTGTAATTCAACAAAATTTCAAGTAATTTAGCGTATTTCAGTATAAATATACTAATTATATATCAAAAGAAGTAATCCATCAAATAATTTAAACAAAAAAAATTCAAATTTTCAGTGTTTTTCGCACTTTTCAGTGAAGATATCGTCCCTATTCAAATGTAATTTAGCATAATTGACCGTATTTTGGCGTATTGTAATTTAGTGTAATTTAACTTAATATAGTGTAATTCAGCATAATTTCCAGTAATTGAGCGTATTTGAGTATAAATATGCTAATTATATATCAAAAGAAGTAATCTATCTATAATAATTTTAACAAAAAAATTCAAATTTTTAGTATTTTTCGCATTTTCAGCGAAGATATCGTCCTATTCATATGTAATTTAGCATAATTTACCGTATTTTGGCATAATATAGTGTAATTTACTGTAATATTGATTAACATAGCGTAATTTAGATTAACATAGCGTATTTTTGTATAAATATGCTAATGATATATCAAAAGAAGTAATATATGAAATAATTTAAACAAAAAAATATTAAATTTTTAGTGTTTTTCGACTTTTCAGTGAAGATATGATCCCTATTCATATGTAATTTGGCGTAATTTAGCGTAATTTAGCGTAATGTAATGTAATTTAAGTTAATATAGTGCAATTCAACATAATTTCGAGTAATTTAGCATATTTGAGTATAAATATGCTAATTATATATCAAAAGAAGTAATCTATCAAATAATTTAAACAAAAAATTCAATTTTTCAGTGTTTTTCGCCTTTTCAGGGAAGATATCGCCCCTATTCATATGTAATTTAGCGTAATTTAGCGTATTTTAGCGTAATGTAATGTAATTTAGTGTAATTTAACTTAATATAGTGTAATTCAGCATAATTTCAAGTAATTTAGCCTATTTGAGTATAAATATGCTAATTATATATCAAAAGAAGTAATCTATCATATAATTTAAATTAAAAAATTCAAATTTTTAGTACTTTTCGCCTTTTCAGCGAAGATATCGTCCCTATTCATATGTAGTTTACCGTATTTTGGCATAATGTAATGTAATTTAGTGTAATTCAGATTAATATAGAGTAATTCGCAGCTGGTGGCGGGCTCACCGGAGATAGACCAGGTTCTGCGTATAGGAGGGGCAGCTGGAGCTCCAGCAGATTGATGATATGACACACCATTCTCCATTTTTCTCACATACGTATCTAGGATTAGTTTACCTTAGCCCCATTTTGATAGGTGGCTTAGCTTACGAGTTATTTTCTATCTCAGAGTTTTGGTGGATGTTAAAACGTAGAGCTTATGTCTTTTGCGTCTTGTTTGCGTTTTTTTTTGTGGTTATTTTCTCATGCGTGGGATCTGATACTATGAACTTGTAAGTTACCGTTATGTTTCTTCTATGAAACGGGCTTTTATGCCTTTTTTCAAAAAAAAAAAATATAGAGTAATTCAACATAATTTCAAGTAATTTAGTGTATTTGAGTATAAATATGCTAATTATATAAAAAGAAGTAATCTATCAAATAATTTAAACAAAAAAATTCAAATTTTCAGTATTTTTTGCCTTTTCAGTGATGATATCGTCCCTATTCGTCTGTAATTTAGCATAATTAAGCGTATTTTAGCGTTATGTAATGTAATTTAGTGCAATTTAACTTAATATAGTGTAATTCAACATAATTTCAAGTAATTTAGCGTATTTCAGTATAAATATGCTAATTATATATAAAAAGAAGTATTTTATCAAACAATTTAAACAAAAAAATTCAAATTTTATGTGTTTTTTGCCTTTTCAGTGAAGATATCGACCCTATTCATATGTAATTTAGCGTAATTAAGCATATTTAAGCGTAATGTAATGTAATTTAGTGTAATTTAACTTAATAGAGTGTAATTCAACATAATTTTAAGTAATTTAGCGTATTTGAGTATAAATATGCTAATTATATATCAAAAGAAGTAATCTATCAAATAATTTAAACCAAAAAATTCAAATTTTTAGTGTTTTTCGCGTTTTTAGCGAAGATATTGTCCCTTTTCATTTGTAATTTAGCTTAATTTACCGTATTTTGGCATAATGTAATGTAATTTTGTCCAATTTACCTTAATATGGTGTAATTCCTCATAATTTCATGTAATTTAGCATATTTTAGTATAAATATGCTAATTATATATCAAAAGAAGTAATCTCTCAAATAATTTAAACAAAAAAAATCAAATTTTCAGTGTTTTTCGCCTTTTAAGTGATGATATCGTCCCTATGCATATGTAATTGAGCGTAATTTAGCGTAATGTATTATAATTTGGTGTAATTCAACTTAATATAGTGTAATGCAACATAATTTCCAGTAATTTAGCGTATTTTAGTGTAAATTTGCTAATTATATATCAAAAGAAGTAATCTATCAAATAATTTAAACCAAAAAATTCAAATTTTCAGTGTTTTTCGTATTTTGGGTAAAGATATCGTCCCTATTCATATGTAATTTAGCGTAATTTACCGTATTTTAGCATAATATAATGTACTTTAGTGTAATTTAACTTAATATTGTGCAATTCAACATAATTTCAAGTAATTTAGCGTATTTGGTATAAATATGGTAATTATATATCATAAGAAGTAATCTATCAAATAATTTAAACAAAAAAAAACAAATTTTCACTGTTTTTCGCCTTTTGAAGAAAGATATCGTCCCTATTCATACGCAATTTAGCGTAATTTAGCATAATTTAGCGTATTTTATCGTAATGTAATTAATTGAGTGTAATTTAATTTAATATAGTGTAATTCAACATAATTTCAAGTAATTTCGAGTATTTTAGTGTAAATATGTTAATTTTATATCAAAAGAAGTAATCTATCAAATTATTTTTGCCAAAAAAATTCAATTTTCAGTGATTTTTGCCTTTTTAGTGTTTTTCGCCTTTTCAGTGAAGATATCGTGCCTATTCATACGTAATTTACCGTATTTGAGCGTAATGTAATGTAATTTAGTGTAATTTAACTTAATATTGTGTAATTCAACATAATTTCAAGTAAGTTAGCGTATTTTAGTAGAAATATGCTAATTATATATCAAAGGAAGTAATCTATCAAATAATTTTAACAAAAAATTCAAATTTTTGGTGTTTTTCGCCTTTTCAGCGAAGGTATCGTCCCTATTCATATGTAACTTAGCGTAATTTAGCATAATTTATCGTATTTTAGCGTAATGTAATGTAATTTCATGTAATTTAACTTAATATAGTGTAATTCAACATAATTTCAAATAATTTGGCGTATTTGGTATAAATATGGTAATTATATATCAAACGAAGTAATCTATCGAATAATTTAACCAAAAAAATTCAAATATTTAGTGTTTTTCGCCTTTTCAGGGAAGATATCGTCCCTATCATACGTAATTTAGCGTAATTTAGCGTATTTTAGCGTAATGTAATGTAATTTAGTGCAATTTAACTTAATATAGTGTAATTCAACATAATTTCAAGTAATTTAGCGTATTTGAGTATAAATATGCAAATTATATATTGAAAGAAGTAATCTATCAAATAATTTAACAAAAAAAATTCAAATTTTCAGTGTTTTTTGACTTTTCAGTGAAGATATCGTCCCTATTCATATGTAATTTAGCACGATTCAGCATATTTTAGCGTAATGTAATGTAATTTAGTGTAATTTAACTTAATATAGTGTAATTCAACATAATTACAAGTCATTTAGCATTTTTCAGTATAAATAAGCTAATTATATATCAAAAGAAGTAATCTATCAAATAATTTAAACAAAATAATTCAAATTTTTAGAGTTTTTCGCCTTTTCAGCGAAGATATCGTCCCTATTCATATGTAATTTAGCACAATTTAGCGTAATTTACCGTATTTTGGTGTAATGTAATGTAATTTAGTGTAATTTAACTTAATATAGTGTAATTCAACATAATTTTAAGTAATTTAGCCTATTTGAGTGTAAATATGCTAATTATATATCAAAAGAAGTAATCTATCAAATAATTTAAACAAAAAAATTCAAATTTTATGTTTTTTTCGCCTTTTCAATGTTTTTCGCCTTTTCAGTAAAGATATCATCACTATTCATATGCAATTTAGCTTAATTTTGATTTCAAAATGCTGCGCACAACATAAGATAATAGAAAATTCACTTTTTCATAGGCTCGTTCCCAACTTTTTTTAGATTGAAGTATAGAGCGTGAGGTATTTTAGCTACTATTGCCGATTAAAGTATGAAAAGAATGAATGAGAACAGGACCAGCATAAATGAAACGAGCCTATAAAAAAGTGCATTTGCTCCGGACAGGAACCATTAGTCTCACAAGCAAATCTTAAAAAAGTTGGGACCTTCATATATATATATATATATATATATATATATAGGGTAGAACTAGGGTGTTCTTAAGTTTGCCAAGCTCCTTGGTGAACTCAAGTCTAAAATCCATCGGATCGGCTTCAAACGACGAATCCGAACCGTTGAAACCCGCCTACCTTATGAGTGATGCGTATACATGTAAAAAATTTATACTTTCGAATTAATTTAGAATAAAGTCAAGCGGTCAAAATTAGAAGGTTAATAAATTAATTTTAATGCATTCATTTTTTGACGTTTTTTTACTACTTGACTCTATGCAAAATTAATTTCAAAATTTAAAATTTTTGCATGTAGACGCATCACTCGTAAGATAGACGGGTTTCAACGGTTCGGATTCGTCGTTTGAAGCCGATCCGATGGTTTTAGACTTGAGTTCACTTGGTAACTCAAGAGCACCCTAGTTCTACCCTATATATATATATATATATATATATATATATATATATATATATATATATATAGGGTAGAAATATGTTGCTCTTGAGTTCACCAAGCCCCCAAGGGCTAAAACCCATCGGATCGGCTTCAAACGACGAATCTGAACCGTTGAAACCCGTCTACCTTACGAGTGATGCGTCTACATGCAAAAAATTTAAATTTTGAAATTAATTTTGCATAGAGTCAAGTGGTCAAAAAACGTCAAAAAATGAATGCATTAAAATTAATTTATTATCCCTCTAATTTTGACTGCTTGACTTTATCCTAAATTAATTCGAAAGTATAAATTTTTTACATGTAGACGCATCACTCATAAGGGAGGCGGGTTTCAACGGTTTGGATTCGTCGTTTGAAGCCGATCTGATGAGTTTTAGACTTGAGTTCACCAAGAGGCTTGGTGAACTTAAGAACACCCTAGTTCTACCCATATATATATATACACACACTCCGGATAGTAATTGCTTGTAAGAGAATACAGATCAGATCGGAAGGGTATTACACACCTACGCACGTTTGATAAAACATTATTTTATGTTCCTAAAAAAAGAGGATAAAATATTGTTTTTTCTGTGGATTTGATTCATTGATTGTTTTCTCCTCGGAGGATGTGGAATTGTGCCGACATTTTTATTAATATCCAAAGTTTAATACAAATTATTAATTATGCTCATATTTTCAAACTTTCGCTAAAAATACCCAAACCGGTCAGAAAATGACCGGTTTACTCCCCCCCTAAACCCGCCATTTTCTGGCCGGTTTACTCTTCTTCTTTTTTTAACCCGCATTATTCAACTTCTAGATATTAATAAAAATGTCGGGTATTAGTCCATAGAAAAATTTTCCATAAAACAATATAGCACATATACTCTTATAACTACATGATATACGGCATTCTATAATTTACGACTTACGATTTATAATCGAATTTTTTTCCAAAATAATTTATAACATGATACGTTTCGAAAGTAAAATGATAGATAAAGGGTGAATTTTGACTTAATTGCATTATTTTCATATTTTATTTATTTTTACAAAATTTCAGCCTTTTTTTTTGGTTAATTACAACCAAGGCGTGATCACATTTTCATATTCAAACTTGTGAAACCCCAGATGATGGTTTTCAAACTTTTTATTCAACTTTGGATATTAATAAAAATGTCGGTTTAATCTTGATGAGTTTATTTTTGCTATTTAACATATTTTCTGTTTATTTTTTATGTTGTGCTACTATTTTAATGTTGTAATATTTTCTGTTTAGCATTATCATGATAATTTATTTTATCTGTAAAATATAAAAATAGTATCATAAAAGCACACATACACAAGAACCGAAATATAGGATAATCCAAATATACCAAACATATATAGTATATCAAATATAAATAGTACAAAACTAGTAAAAATACAACTAAAACGGAGAGGGGGACCATCGCTGAGGCGGTACTCCGGCGTTCGCCCGGCGCCAGCGCGACCAGGCTCCGTCTCTCTCGGGCTCATCTGGGGCATCGGCAGACCTCAGTATCTGCTCGGCGGTATCCCATCTGGCATCACCCGTAGAGACTGTAGGTACTGGCGGAGGTGTACTAAAGATAGATGCGGCGAACTCAGTCCCAAAGGCAGGCTGAGTATGAGACCCGCTACCACTAGCCTCTCCATCATGCGGCATCTCTGTGCCATATCGGGGTACCCTCGGTGCCGAGCTGAACTCATCATCCAATATCCCGTAGTCCTGGAGACTGTACGAGAGGGAGTCCATATCAGAAGTATCGAACCCCGCAGGTGGTGGCTGTGACGGCATCTCTGTCGGACCCTGCAATCATACACAAATTATTAAATTTGATCTGAATGAAGAAATTTATTAAAACCTGACAGATACTGAAGTATAACATACATGAGGCTGCACCGGACGTCCATGCTCGTCGTACCATGCCTGCCACGCAACGTTGGACAATACCCAATCATGGTAGTCCCACTCTGGATGCGAATCGGGAGAAGGTGGGAACTCCTGTCCAATAATTGGGCCCGGGTCAGGCTCGGTCGGATCTATCTCACGCCAGTTGATGTTCTCTCCGGCGTCTCGCAGTATCGTGATGATCTTCCCACCGTGCCCGGCATCCTCAACCGCATTTGCATTTTTCTTGAGGATGCGGTACCCAAGATATCGCCAGTTCTTCTTGCCCATCGTGGAGATCCCATGAGCGCACTCCTTGATCCCCGCCAAAAGCTGAAACAAAATTGTCATGTCAGATCAAACCTTGATTAACTATTAAGTTAGAGAAAAAATATGTAGTTTTAGGTGACTTACATTGCGAGCGAATGAACGCCGCTGGGATGGTAACCATCATTAGTCTGGATCATGTCGCGGAGATGGGCACCGTAATCGCCCCGCAGATAGACACTGGCCATGCAGATCTGCATGTACCAAGTATCGTACCTCAACTGGAGATCTCCCTGGGTCTACAAAATCGGATCTGGCTAGTGATAGAAGTCCAGATACTGAGGATCCTGGGCTGTCCCGTAGTATGCATCAAAATGGGTGCTCCAGTCCTTATCCAGCCGCCCTCGGTGGTTCATCCTGTAAGGAAGACGTTAGTTGCAATACAAAGCTATCAAGTAATATGATAAATTTGATAATAGACTACGACTTACCTGTGCAGGTCTCTGTGCGTGTGCCTCGGCAAAGATGGGTCTACGGGAATGAATGCCGGTCGATCAAACTGGCGGAGCACCCGATCTGGGTAGTGGTGCTCCACTATCCAGAAGTGTATGAGTGGACCTCGGTAGAACCACATCGCCTGCTCCTGCTGGTCAATCACCGTGACCGGCAAGAGGTTCTCCAAGTAGAACTGCTCGTAGGGCGTCCACTCAACTAGAACGGATGGCAAACTCTGGATCTCTGACCGGACTGGCCTGATCCCAACGGTAGCACCGTGGGTCCGATTCTGGTAGTTGTGGCCACCGTGCCACTTCTTACCGTATGTCGGGCAACTCCAAATACTCGGCTCTCCCCATTGCGGTGCCTCATTAGGGATAGGACGGCCCACCGGTAGCCGTGACCACGACCAGTGCTGAAGCAGGAGCACCGGCCCGTACATCTGCTTCACATTCGGCTGCATTTTCAAGAACATTAGACGTCAGTGTATTTTGATGGATTGATTGATTAAATAATTTACACTAAATTAAGAGTTAGTGACTTACCTCACTACTACTGCACAGGTGGGAATACAGATACGCCAGGACAGCTCCACCCCAGTTGTACCGCTCCGGCTGCTCAAGGTATCGCAGTAGCGGTAGATACATCATCGGCATATGGTCACTGCTGGAATCAGGAAACATGACAGAACCAAAAAGGTCCATCACGTAGCCCTGTGTATATCTGCAATACAAAACATATAAAAATTCTAATATAATCCTCGTATTATAAATTGATTAATAGAAACAAGTTATAAAATTTACCTCTGAATCTCCAGCGCGGTGGAATCTGTCGAGAGACCTGTGCTGAAGTGCTGTCGTAACCTCGTCATCCGCAAATGAAATTTGGACCTCCCATTGTCCCCAATGATATAGGCCGGATCAGCTCCCAACAACTCCTCGACATCACCTACGAATCTGGTGCTGTAAGAGACGCCGCTGACGGGTGTGCCACGGATAGGCAAACCCCAAAGAGCACTCACATCCTGGAGAGTCACCGTCATCTCTCCGAATGGCATGTGAAACATGTGCGTCTCGGGACGCCATCTGTCACACCCCGTAGCCATTAGTAGTGACAGAGCCCCGCCATAAGCATACAACTTCATGTATGCTTACAAGGCAATTACGATATAGCTCATCGTAGCACAATAAAAGAATAAAACAAGTTGATATATATATATAACAATCCAAGTACCCAACATCTGGTAATAGTGGCATATACAAAACGTATCTCATACGGATACCGACCATAGGGTATGACCTAGAGAACTATCCAACAAAAATACATATACATCTCTAGTCAAATAACAAAACAACCACTAAGGTAATATGGGGACATATACCAAAGGCCTACTACTCGTGTGCCTCTCCAGAATCAGTCGTATCGCAACCTGTAAAAAGAACCCAAAGGGTGGGGGTGAGAATAATTTCTCAGTGCGAATTTGCCACAATCAGGTTATTGGACTTGCAATCAGAATCCATGTCCAAAAATGAAACTCATACAAAAGTATATTAACAGTTCTATATCAGTGTATAAAGGAATGCGTATGCTCAACAACAATAATCAAGTGAAACACAACTTACGAAATTTTTCAAGACGGAGTTCAAACAAACACGTATTTGGCTTAACTCATTTTATAAGGCTGGTAGCACCTACAGATGTCCCACCGAGCTGGACCCTTTATCTGACCCTCATCTGTAGGGTTACTGACGCCTACAGATGTTCCACCGAGCTGGACCCTTTATCTGACACCCATCTGCAGTGCTTTGGCTTAACCATTTACTACAGTCTGGTTCTAAGTCAGCTATGCAGCTCAACTTTACAAATGCATTCACACGGAATCAAGGTCAGCCATACGGCTCAACCTTGACATGGGATCAAAATCAGCTCAAAGCCTTGCAACAATTCATAAACAGGTCAATGGATAGGTCACCGTCACCTTATCCAAGCTACCACTACGGGTCAGCATGGCAAATTCATAAACAGGTCAACGGATAGGTCACCGTCACCTTATCCAAGCTACCACTATGGGTCAGCATGGCAAATTCATAAACAGGTCAACGGATAGGTCACCGTCACCTTATCCAGCTACCTCTATGGGTCAGCCTGGCAAATTCATAAACAGTCACCTTATCCAGCTACCTCTATGGGTCAGCCTGGCAAATTCATAAACAGGTCAACGGATAGGTCACCGTCACCTTATCCAGCTACCTCTATGGGTCAGCTTGGCAAATTCATAAACAAGTCAACGGATAGGTCACCGTCACCTTATCCAGCTACCTCTATGGGTCAGCCTGGCAAATTCATAAACAGTCTCCTTATCCAGCTACCTCTATGGGTCAGCCTGGCAAATTCATTTCACATATCGAACAATAAAAGAACACATCAATCGACAACCATACGAATATGCAAATCAACCATTTCACAACAATTCGGTTCTAAATTGATTGGGTTATGCACATAAATTCACGTCATTCCAATTATGCAACAATCAAATATTTCACATAAATTCCATCAACCACCTCACAATTCGGTTTTAACCATATTGGTTTATGCAAACAATTCACACAATTACAATTATGCAACCATCACACATGCAACAATCAACATGCAACAATCAAACATACAACATGACAATCGGAAATAATTTAATTTCTGAAAATGAAACATCAAACAAGTCCAAGAACCCCGCACCTGATTACGAAGAGCGTATCTCGCACTTATGGTTCGGACGTCTCGAAAGGTCCCGCAAAATTTTGCTCACCCGAGCCTACACCTATATCAACATATATAATTTATTTAATCTTTGTTCGACGATCGATATGGTTACTTGAGTTACATTAGTTTCTTTATACTTTCCTGCACATTCATTGCGGCCCGCAATGAATCCATTGCGGCCCGTAATGACCTCTACAGTTTTTCCTGCACATTCATTGCGGCCCGCAATGAATCCATTGCGGCCCGTAATGACCTTTACAGTTTTCATGTACATTCATTGCGGCCCGCAATGAATCCATTGCGGCCCG
The DNA here is from genome assembly GCA_028015225.1 of Carex myosuroides. NCBI lineage: Eukaryota > Viridiplantae > Streptophyta > Magnoliopsida > Poales > Cyperaceae > Carex > Carex myosuroides. Next base: position 9,312,431 of record CM051487.1, on the reverse strand, counting down.
CAATGACCTTTACAGTTTTCTTTTTCTGCGCGACAAATTCACTGTCTCCACTCATTGCGGCCCGCAATAAGTCGGTTCACGAATCAATTCGTCCACTACCCAAACCCTAGATCAATCAAAACCAAATTAAGATGAAATGGAGGAAGAATTGACTAAAGTAGCAACATAGAAGTTCAATGGAGATGGATTACTCAAAACTTTATACAAAATTTTCAGATTTGATCGAAACCCTAAACGAGTGCCATGAATTTTGGATTTTGAGAGAAGATGAGAAGAAGGAAATACCGATTGGAGAGTTAAACGGCTACTAGAAGGAGGGAGAGACCACCATTTCCATTCCTCTCGTAAATTTTTCAAGAGTTTCGGTGAAGTTTTGAGGGAGAAGAGGCTCCTCTCTCCTTCTCTTTCTTTTGGCGGACACAAGCAAGGAGAAAAGAAAAAAAGGGGTCGGACCAAGCAGGAAAGAAGAAAGGAGATATTTGTTGGTTTTGGAAATTTTTGCTAATAAACCCTCTCATTTGTTTAATATTGCTTAAAGAAGAAAATGATGCATATAACCCCATATATATACCTGTTTATATAAATGTAATTTTAATTTGTAAGATATAATTTCAAGATATAAATTTCAGAATTCGATTAACTCTGACTATTTCGAAATTTCTGACTAATGTTATAATTGTTTTAAATTTCAACTCCTAGTTCATCAATAAAATTTTCTATTATGTTCTAAACATTGAAAATTTTAAATGTTCAAAATTTCCTGACGTAACACCATCGCTCCACCAGTCCAGTGATAAGCATTGATGATGCTTTTCTCTGTCCGCACGATGTCCACAACCTGGTAGAGACCCAGGCTGATGAGGTACGGGGCCATCATATCATAATACTGCATGTGAACGCACTGCAACTTCACATCTAACAGACCCGTGTCCTGTGTTGAAAAATGTATTCCGCATGGTGATAACATAATAAAATTTAAACCCAACAAAATTTAAAGAAAATCTAAAAAAAAGAACGTACCTCACGAGAAGCTAGTGAGACTCAGTGCTCGCTGTGGGGAATCCACAGGAGAGGACTGATGTGCTCCGTGCTGCTAGTACTGATCGGCTCGTCCACTACTGGCCGTGCTCTAGGCATCCTGATGTCTAAAATAACCTAATTTCGGTAAAATTACGCTTAATTATCCTAATTATGGTAAAAAGGGCCAAAATACCCTAAATATTGGACAACTGTGCTAATTACCCTAAATTACGCTTAATCAGCCTAATTATGGTAAAAATGACCAAAATACCCTAAATATTGGTCAAATGTGCTAATTACACTAAATTATGCTTAATTAGCCTAATTATGGTAAAAAGGCCAAAATAACCTAAATATTGGTCAACCGTGCTAATTTCGGTCAAATTACGCTTAATTAGCCTAATTATGGTAAAAAGGGCCAAAATACCCTAAATATTGGTCAATTGTGCTAATTTCGGTAAAATTACGCTTAATTAGCCTAATTATGGTAGAAAAGACCAAAATACCCTAAATATTGGTCAACCGTGCTAATTACACTAAATTAAGCTTTAATTAGTCTAATTATGGTAAAAATACCAAAATACCATAAACATTGGTCAACTGTGCTAATTTCGGTAAAATTAAGCTTAATTAGCATAATTATGGTAAAAAGGACCAAAATACACTAAATATTGGTCAACCGTGCTAATTTCGGTAAAATTATGCAAAATCAGCCTAATTCTGGTAAAAATGACCAAAATACACTAAATATTGGTCAATTTAGCTAATTACACTAAATTACAACAATATAATTTAAATTCTAACACCTAAATCCTAAATCCTAAATCCTAAACCCTAAAATAAATAAATTAAAAATTAAATTAGATAAAAAAAAATTACCTCAAAGAAGAGAGAATTCGGTTGAGAGATGAGAGAATTGTGAGAGGAGAGAGAGAAAAAGGGGTATATATAGAGGTTTTTGCGGGTTAAAAAAAAAAGAGTAAACCGGCTAGAAAATGGCCGGTTTAGGGGGGGAGTAAACCGGCCATTTTCCGGCCGGTTTGGGTATTTTTAGCGAAAGTTTGAAAATCTGGACATAATTAATAATTTGTATTAAACTTTGGATATTAATAAAAATGTCGGGGAATTGCGGATTGTGGTCATTTGCAGATTGTTTCCAAATTTGATTTCAAAATGCTGAGCTCGGCCTTGAAGCAATTAGGAAATATGTGTTGGGTTTGAAAATAGAAACTAAGATAAACTTGGGCCTAGATTAGATTACAGACCTGTTTCAGATATCATATTAGAAACATTTAACCCTGTTATCCTGCGCGAGATAGAATGAAGTCCCATCTTACTTTAATAATCATAAATATTTGGGCATATTTGAAATATTTGAAATATAGATCTACTTTAAATTGCTCTTCGGGTGACTTATATTAGATTTAATTTTTTGATCTTTTAATCCTGACCGTTGTCAGATTAGGACATCAAATCAAATAATTAAGAATGTAAAAATCTAATAATTTTCTATTAGACATGATATTCTCTGTTCATTTCAAGACTTTTGTTCTTCATTATAATTATATTTTATTTTGGATTATTTAATTAGCATCTGAGTTTATGCTTATATTATTAATTTACGTGTAATGTAACTTGTACTATTAACTACAACAAAGTTTAATTGATTGTCAAATATAATAAGTATATATTCTTCAACAAATTGCTTTAATTAAAAAAATTAATTATTAATATTTTTTTTTACATGGCTTTTCAATCTTCATGATTAAAATCCAGGCTCCGTTCCTGGTTGGATTTCATTCATACGTTCAACGATGTATTTTTTTTCAATAATTTTTTTATATTAGGCGTTTAAAAAGTCCCAAAAAATAAAACTAACTTTTTCCATTAACTGTAAAGCTTCATGTAATGTAACTACCATGCATAATATAATGTCACAAGCTTAAAAAAACTACCATGCATAAGGATTAAGGAGGCTTCACTTAGAATGATCGATGCATTAATTAATTTCCTTGCATGAAAAGCAAGGCTGGTGGAAAAATGGCCACAGCAACAACCGTAAGTGCATGGGCATGGGTACCTAATTTATTTTATTATATGAAACCATTGATCGATCATCTGATCTGCTTATAGTATTAAAATGTTATCATGAATTTATTTATTTGAATGTCAAAATTAAGTGTCTGTTTTGATAATTAAGAAAAAGTTCATGTCACCAAATTCTACATGCATACTGATTGCAGTGATATATGTCTCACAACAGAGACTTTGCATTAAATTTTAACAAAAATTAAGTTGGAATTTGAAGGTGGATCGATGGGGGTTGTGTGCTTACAATTATTTTATAAAATTTGATAATCGAAATTAAATCGAAGCGAATTTGATAAATTGCAAAATGGAAAAACATATGACAGCACATTCTTAATTAATAATAGCAGCAAATATATACAGATTTGTAGGGCCAGTTTTAATTCAAATGTCAAAATATTAAAATATTAACAAGTAAATTTTGTTTACAGTAGACCACAATATAATTGTCCAAGTTTGTTTTATTAACAGACCTTGTTAATCATTTTTGTAATAAACAATTATTATGTCCGATTTTTATGCAACTGGAAAATTCAAAACTAAATATTTCACATATTTACAACACACACATACTTCTAAACAAAACAAAATTTTATAAACACATATTTTTTTACATCAAAAACATATATAGCTTACAAGTACTGAATAATTTGTATTAAAATGGTTGACGAGTGAGGCAGAGGTAACAAGCATATTATGGATCAGCTCTCGCTATGGACTCATATTTTTATTTGTAAAGCTCAAACAACCAATCTGAACCGTGAAACATGATCTCCATATTAAAATGTACTTGTAAAACCAAAATTTACTTTTTTTAAATTTTTTACTATTTTTTTATATAGGTAGAAAATCACTGCATTTTTATGGTTCAAAATTTGCAAATCAAGTTATTTTCTACCAAAAGTTTTATTGATAACATTAAAATAAATTAAATTAAAGAAAATGATATTATTTTGTTGGAAATTTCATAAACAATATTTCTGTTGGATAATCTAGCAGAATAAATGGTCAATTTTGTTGGATTATTCAGCTAAATTTTATGAACCAATTCTACTGGATAATCCAGCGGAACAAGCAATTCAACGGTTAAAAATATTAAAATATTGTGAATGTTCAATTGATTTGAATTTCTTCCTTTTTTATATTAATATATTAATCAAATTAACGGTTCGAAATGTTGGATGAAATATTTAATATAAAAGTTCTATTTTTAATATAAAAACTCGTCATGATGTTTTTTTTCCATTAAAATATTATAATAGTTAAGTTTGAATTGAATATTTTAATATAAAAGTTATAATAATTTAATATAAATGTAACATCCGGTAAATGTTTATATTACTTTTGAAATATATTTTGGATTAAATATGATATTTATAAATTTAAGGTGCATTAAGTAAAACGACAAACTTAAAAAAAAAAAAAAAAGAGTATGACGTGGCACTAAACGCGGCCTATTTGAGATGATTCACTCAAAACCCTTTAAAGCTTCTCTTCTCCTTATTTGATTCGGGAAGAGAAAAATTAAACAGAAACCGAAAATGAAAGAAAAAAGAAGAGAGAAAATTGGAAAAAAATGAAAAGAAATGTTGTGATAAATATTATGATATTTGATTTCATATTCGATTGGAATACCAACTATGTCGGCGTGGATTCTGAACAGTCATTGCAAATTAATTTGGATTTTCTGCATTGATAGCTATCAGGTAATCAGACTTCTCTATAATCTGTGTTTTCGATTTGTATGGTTGATTGGGTACTGATTTGGGTAATCGGATTATAATGATATATTTAACCGGAATATGGGGTCTGGAGATTGAAATTGTTTTTAATTGACTGGAATACTGGGAATCGCCTGTTTCAGGGATTATAACTGGAATAGAACTGTTGTTATTGAAAACCTAGACCCAATTGATATCGCCTGTTAAATATGCATACATAATTTGATATTTAATTGTGTGGATTAATCTAATCCTATTGAAATGGTTGTTTACTTTTATTAAGCCAATTATAGAGAAGTTAAATAACTGGTTACTTGGCTTTGTAGCTGACTCTGTATTGTTTCTGTTTCTTTCTGTTGCGACGTAGGTTGACAGGATGGCGGACGGATGCAAGGATGTCGTTCTGTCGCGTCGCGTGCCTCGCCCGGCCGCCGGGGCGTGACAATAAATTTTACGAGGATATATGGTTGAATTTGAATTAAATTGTAATTTTATTGGATTATTTAACGGATTGGTCTATGTAATTCCGTTGAATAATCAAGTAAAATTGCTCGTTCAATTCCGCAGTATTATTCAGCGGAAATGTTGTTTTTGAAACTTTTTAGAAATAGATGTTATTTTCTTTAGTTTAATTTATTTTAATATTATTAATGAAAATTTTGAGATATTCTACCTATCTAAAACATAGTAAAAAAAATAAAAATTTATAAATTTGATTACATTTTAATATGAAATTCATATTTAAGAATTTAAATTGACTGTTTAAGCTTTAAAAATAAAGATATGAATCCATAGCACAGAGCGTAATATGTATGCTACCATAGCCTCACTCAATGGTTGACGATGATATATTGCTCTAGCCGAAATTTTTATTTGTACCATCTTAAAAAAATATCTTAAACAAATTAATCATAATTTGATCAGAACTTCATTTCTGATACGGCCGCAGTTTCAAACTACAAATAAAAATAGACACATATTTTTCTTTTGTGGTCAAAATCTTTGCTTTGATTTGTGTGGACCCCAATTTTTATTTTGACCAATCCCTACTTGATATTGGTCGTGAGCCGCATGAAAACCAAAATTTCTTGGTCAAAGCCACGAAAACCAAATTTTTGAGTAAACAAAAAATATATATATATATATATATATATATATATATATATATATATGTCTGCAATTTGAAACTGCGACCGTATTAAATAGAATTTATCAGAATTTATAGTTATTTAGTTTATCTTTTTTCTTAAATGGTAAAATAAAAATTTCGGTTGCTCTAATAAAATTCTACAAAAAAAAAAAACAAATTGACGCTCTCTTTATATTTTTTATTTTGCAATAATTTATAATCACAAGAGGCAACAATATTTTTTACTATCCAAGATAAAATAATATCATACAATGCAATCAAAATTTTGTTATCAATCGATGAATATACGTAAACATAGGTTCTAGCAATCTTCTTATTTTATATCAACGGCTACGGTAAGAGTTAAGTGGAAGCATTTTCATGCTTGTACCCGTACTCATTACAAATTGTTCTTATTCGTACTCTACTCTTACCCATTACGAATTATCTTACCCGTATCTTACCCTTACCCGTGATGGTTGTCGGATTACGAAACGGTAACGGTTAAATAACGGATAATGCTATTATAATAAACAAATTTATTATTTACTAAATAATAAATTAAAACACATTCATTTCACAAATATATATATATATATATATATATATATACATATATATATATACAACTCTGTTTTAATTCTATAGTCCATGCACTGCATCAAGCCAAAAGTACTCTGTTAAAATCTATACCCCTCTTCCTTAGAAGTCTAGGCAAGGTAGAGTTTAAATAAGAAAAAATAGGGTTGACCTTGGGATTAACGGCTAGTTGGCTATATTCACTGTATCGTAGATATATTTAATAATGTATTAATATATGAATATTTGAATTGTTTTTTAAGTATGGCGTCGAGAGCGGATCTCAAAGTCGTCGTCGCAAGAAACTCAGAAAAAGTGCCACCTTAATTTTATATTCGTGCAATAAAAATTATTATCAATGAACATAAAAAGATAAATATTTGGGCATGAGATTGACGACTATTGTGTTGGGTGTTCCTATCTCTTTTCATATTGCTTTCCTAACTGGCATTTTGCTAAATTTTACACATGTTTAATTGTTGTTGCCTCGCATGATAGCAATTAATTTCTTTATGTATATGAATTACATTTACATACAACTCTTGGCCAAACAGGATGTAAATCAATGTACTTTTGTATCGTTATTTAGGGAAACGAGAGCATCAATAATTACACCCCCTTTAGAATTGTCATTTCAAACTTTTAGTTTCAACAATATTTGCATTGAAATTTTAATTCAGCTAATTGCTATCTCGAAAAATGAAATTTTCAATCTTAATTTCAACCAAATGTTTTTTTCTTGTCATCTTCCAAAAAAGAAAACATATAATTAACACAGTTTTCGTAAAAATAGAATTTTTACCAGGATTACATATATACGCCCCACTCTGAACAGGGACACATACAAGATCTGTGATATTTTTTTAGAGAGAAATAGTAAAAAAATGTCATTGCTTTTTAGGAACGCAGAAATAGGTAATTTTTATTTGGTTTATTTTTTTACGAAAATCATGTTAGTTAATTCTGTTTTTTTTTTTTTTGGAAAGAGGGTAAGAATAAAAAATCGGTAATTTGAAGCAGTTTCATAATTCCTCAAAAATAATAATAATGAAAGTTGGCTGTCCAGAGGCACAAATAGCCAAATTTGGCTGTCCTTTGAAGACAGTCATTAAAATTCCTACCGATATTTTTATTAATACCCCAAAAAAAAAACAAATTATCAAATCTGCTCCCACCCCAACTTTATTTTTATTTCTACCCTAACCGCCCGTCGGCTGGGCGGTCCACTTTTCCAACCTGACCGCCCAGCAGCTGGGCGGTCCGCTGTAAAACCCCTATAAAAGGGGTTTTTCTCTCTCCTGATGAGCACAGTATTCATTCCAAGTTTCCAACAAATTTCCAGAACCGAATAAGAGAAAGAGAGGCGATTTTGAGGCGAATTTGAGGTATGGACAGTAACAAACGAGGTAAGAAAGCGAGCAACCGAGATCGTGGCGTAGCGAGAGGAGGGTCAATTAGTGATCGAGGTAAAAATGAGGAAAAAAAAGTACAAGTGTCAAATATGTCGTGATTTTTTTAATTGTGAGACATGTAAGCTGGAGGAATGGATGAGACGACATGTTCAGTATGAAATTTCAGACGATGACTTTGTGGAAAACCCCTACGGCTTTGGTTTGAAAAAGAAGAAAGTTGATCCAGAGCCTCCAGCATCGGACGATAAGTTTGTTCCGTGTACTGGTAAGGCTACCACTTCGTCTGCTGTGACTGATCCAAATCAGACAAACTCTGATGATGACTTTGTGCCATGCACTTTCAAGGCTCGTTGTAAGAAGTAGATTTTTTAGGAATTTATGTTGTAGAATTGTTAGGAATTTATGTCGTAGACTTTATTTCATTAGTTTTGTGTTTGATTATATTTTATGTTATTAGTTTTTGTATACGTAATTAAGTAATAAAAATAACAAAAATGAAGCATATAAAATAATCGAGGCAAATAAAATATTGCATAGTTCACAAACTATCAATTAGACTAGTTCACAATATACATCTAAAATAGTTCATAACAAAATTTAACAAAACTTGGTAATCAGCGACGACGGCCGAACAAACTCAAAATACGACGTCTGGGTCTGGGTGCAGGTGGTTGTGCGGCACTACCGGATGTCTCTCCATGGCTACTACCGGTTCCTGGGCTTTCATGAGTGCGGTGGCTACTACCGGTTCCTGAGCTTTCATGAGTGCGGTGGCTACTACCGGTAGCCTCAGCAACAACTCTAGCATTTTCTCTTTCGTTGGCTTCGTTAATGGCATCTGCATTGCATTCCAGTTGAAATAAAATCAAAATAAAATATAAGTAAACAAATAAAACATAAGTAAATAAATAAAATATAAGTAAATAAATAAAAGCAACCGTACCTTCTCGCTGCCTGTCAGTTGTTGAACGGCGGGCCTGATGTCCCATTTGCCTACCTTCCATCTCGTCCATGGTCATTACTTGACGCTTGTGGGGTCTTCTTCCTTTTCTGATCCACCCGCTTGCGGGACAGACTCTATCACCAACATAGGGCGGCCACTGATACTGGTTGGGATAAGGATGGAAAGATGCACCCCAAGTACTCGCAAGGTAATCGGTACGGTACATGTCAGCGACATAATCATCCTCAGAGAAGTTTCTCTCTCGGCCTACCGCCATAACATGAGAACAAGGTAGGTGGGCCAACTGGATTCCTTGGCAAGTGCATGTTACAGTATTGTCAGGTGCAAAAATAACAACATACTTGAACATCCTTTTCACAAACTCCATAGTCCCATCCGGTCTACGACCGGTTGGAGCAAACTCATCTGGACAGTGCACTTCGAATTCCAATTGGTTATCCCCGTACGGGACAACTCTCATAACTGCACCTTTCTCCCTATGTTTCCTTAGTTTCCCCTCCACCCTTGTTGAATACGTTTGATTCCTGGACAGTAATTCAGAAAATATAAGTCAACAAATAAAAATATACATACTTTGGCAAAATCTCTGAATAAAAATATACATACCTGGACAGTAATTCGAGGGTTTAACACGCCGTGCAACAAACCATGCATTTAACATGTAGAAGGTGTCCTCCACAATTGCTGCCACGGGCAACTGCCAGCTCTGCTTGAAAACAGCATTCAAGGACTCAGACCCATTTGTGGTCATAATTCCCCATCGGAAACCTCCATCACGGGCTTGCAATATCTTCTCATATGCGGGTGGCTCAGCAAGATCGGCGGGATTATTTTTTCCCACCTTGAGTAAGTACAAATTTGCCTTTGGACAGTACTGCAAAAAAAAAATTTAGATGAGAAAATTTAAGTAAATAATTCAGAAAATATAAGTCAACAAATAAAAATATACATACCTTGGCAAAATCTTTGAACATCTCTTCCACCCTTCTCGGCTTCTTCTTCTTGCAACCAATTCTGAATGTATCTGCAACCCATTTTTCAGATCCGCAGTTCTTGTGTAGGTTGTCTATAACATGTTGCATACACAGCCTGTGCACACAATCGCCGTTCGCTGTCGACCACCCGAAATCTGGGCAATCAAAAACATATTTGATTCCTTTGTGCTGGTCTGATATGACACAAAAGAACCGATCGCCAACCACTTGTCTTCTTACGAAGCTTATGAAAAATCCCCAGTTTTTCCCGTCCTCCTTCTCAACAATTGCAAAGGCCAAAGGCAACAACTGGTTTTCAGCATCATATGCACATGCGATCAGCAGTCTCCCGTCGTAACGGCCAGACAGGAAGCATGCATCCACACTGATGACCTTGAATTGCAACGCGTTGTCGACAGTCCGTACGCCTATATTCCAATATTCAAAGACAGTGCCGGGATTTGTACTTGCTATGGCCTGCAGCAATGGTGCAAACAAGTTGTATGAACCATGCCAGCTACCGAACATTCGGCAAATCGCAAGTTCACGCCCTCTCCATAACCTGTTGTATTTTGGGACGACATGCTTGTAAACCCGTCTGACAGCTCTACCGACCTCCTTAAGGCTCATCGATGGGTCATCCTTAACGTCATTCTCAATTACATCAGCAATAAGTGAAGCCGTAAGATTTGCATGGTCTTTCCTTGATGACGCAGCATTGCATGTGTGAGGTGGTTCACACTTCTTAATAATCCATGCCTTGCCCTTACCCACAGGGGTTGCATATAGACGGAAGTGGCAATGCACTTGGTCGACACAAACAATTACTAACCTTCTTCGGTCTCTTTTTTCCTCTCGGCACTCCCAGTTGCCGTGAACATGGACCTCATGTATTTTCTTCACAAGTTCATCTATGTTGGTGTAAACCTGCTGCCGAGCAAGCTCTTGACTGTACCTGACACGCGGCCCAAAAAATGAGATGTCTGCCTCTTCAAAAGCAGTGGTATCGTTGAATGTGGGGCACGGATGCCTATCTGTCCGACCTCTAATCGGAAATCTGTCTTCCTTAGGTAAATAATCTCCATCACCTTCTGACAGGTGATCAGAATCCCAATCCCCTTCCCATTCGTCACCTGTTTCCAAATTTCCTTGTGGTACGGCATCGAGCTCAGCATCAAGGTCAAGGTCTCTCCGGATAGCAACGGGTGACACTATAGGTATTGATGGTGGTACAGATGGAAATCTGGGTTGGATTGGGGTTTCAGGAGGAGGTGGTGGTGGTGGTAGATCGGTGGTAAAATCAGGTACATAATTCTCATAAACGGGTGATACAGGCGGTTCATAACTCGAGTGGCGGGGGTTGTCATACCTCGAGGGGCCGGGGTTGTCATAACTAGAGTGGCGGGTGTTGTCATAACTAGAGTGGCGGGGGTTTTCATACCTCGAGTGCTCATGACGCGGGTTGTCATAACTCGAGTGCTCATGACTCGAGCTGTCATAACTCGAGTGACGCGGGTTGTCATAACCCGAGTGATCATAACCTCTATTTTCCCTAGATGTTCCAACCCCGGGTTCACGCTGAACTCTCCTGGAATATAAGTCCATTACCATTACCCCCTGTGTCTGAAAAGTGTTGTAAACACTCCTCCATACCGACTCATCAGTTATTGCATACCTGGTATAGTAAGGTCTACCACCACTTACTGTGTTAATCCGGGTAGCTAAATCTATATCACACCGGTTGGGGTTCACACCAATTTTTTCATACACTATTCCCTTCAGTTCAACAAATGAGGTATTTTCATTTACCTCGAAGCCGTAGACTGCTTCCTTAGTGTACTGTGCTCCCTCCGCACCCCGGGTAAACTTCCCGCCCACATACAGTGCAACCAACATATTTCCGTTCTGGAATCACTGTGCTGGGATCACTGTGCTGGGATTACTGTGCTGGAATTACTGTTCACCATCGCCTCAAAATCGCCTCAGCTCTCTCATAAACGGGTTCTGAAATTTTTGTGGGACTTGGAATGAATACTGTGCTCATCAGGAGAGAGAAAAACCCCTTTTATAGGGGTTTTATAGCGGACCGCCCAACAGCTGGGCGGTCAGGTATGAGGAGTGGACCGCCCGGCAGCTGGACGGTCAGGTTGGAAAAGTGGACCGCCCAGCCCACGGGCGGTTAGGGTAGAAATAAAAATAAAGTTGGGGTGGGAGCAGATTTGATAATTTGTTTTTTTTTGGGTATTAATAAAAATATCGGCAATAATTTGCTCCTTGGCCGTCCATAGCTAATTTAATTCCCCATTAAAGTAGACACATTATTGCTTTGTCCTCCACTCCTCCTGTAAATACGCAGGACAGAAATGTGAGGAAAAAAAGGAAAGAGATCAAAATTGAATATACAAAAAGAAGGGATCCACTTATAACATTTATAAGTTACAACATCTTATAACAATTCGGTTTTATAATTTTTAAAGTCCAAACAGTCGATCCAAACTATTCAACATGATCTCTATATTAAAATGTGCTTGGAGCACTACAGCAAACTATAGTATCAGCGACCGGCACTAGCGCCGGTCGCTGAAATGTTTTTTCCTCTCAAAAATAAAAACCGCGAAATAGCTTTGGCGACGATAGTTTCTGCGACCGGCGAAAACTACCTTCAGCGACCGTTTTGGATCGGTCGCAGATGGGTGCTGTAAAAAAACCGGGCGCGAACCCTCCCTTTCACTGAATTTTGTATATCCAGGTTCTGGTTCTGGTTCATAATTTAGCGCAACCGAATTTTGGCTAGAACTTTCAACCCCTGACTCAATCGGAACTCTCTTTACGTAGAGTCCCATCATCATAATTTTATTCCCCTTTAACCGCCCATATATGCCTCTCTATGAATCCTCTATTAGTATCGGCAATTTGGCAAAGCAATGCTGGTATTCCTATATTCAGTTGGGTTACCAATTCTAAGTTCCACTTTTCTGACCAGTGAAACCGTAAATCAGAGACTTCAAGTCCCAAATTGAGGTTTCATCATTAACCATGAATGAATATGTTGGATCTTTGGTGTAATAAATCCCGAATGCATAAGTCTTAAACTTCCCACCACAGTGTAGTGAAATGAACATTTTTAGCCAACAAACTACATTTTGGTAAATAGCAAACATCTGTAAGTGATCTACTATACGTAAAATTAGATTACTAATTTAAATAATTAAATTAAAAAAATTACCTAAAAATCGCCTCAAAATTCATCAGTTTTTGCCTCCAAAATCGCCTCTTCTCTTCCTCTTCTCTTTTGTTTTTCCTCTTATGTTGAGTTTGAGTGAGTTGTGAGTGGGAGTGGGAGTGGGAGGAGAGAGAAACATAGCTTATATAGCATGTTTCAAAGGAGAAAAAATGCCTCGGTTGCCGAGTTTATGAGGGCTCTGTACATTTTTATAATTTTTCCAAAAACGTGAGTATTTCTATTATTTTTATTTAATTTTGGATATTAAAAAAATTTCGGCGTTTTTGCCTAAGATAATAACATCCTTTCACAATTTATCAACAATCGTCTTGTATTTTTTTTAACTTAATTGTGAACCTCTCAGAATGTAAACTAATTTCAACCAAATATGTTATTGATATGGATGTCATGCTTTTTCAACAAAGTCAAAATGCAATTTTTCATTATTTGAACTTTTTACAATGCATATATATACTTGTTTCAATCGGAAAAAACACGTACTCCTGTCAGAAATTCTCTTTCTAGAAGTTGGGTCAACCTACCTGAAAGATAGTTATAGAAAAATATCCTGAGAATAGCTTAATTATTAAGTCCACAATATATTCGAACCTTCCGTGTACCAAAAATCGACGAGGAAATCAGTTCCAATTTACAGCATCTTTATAGTTCTTTGTTTATATATATATATATATATAGTTCTCTGTTTTCTCCGATGGAAAGGTATAAAGGTTGCCGCGGGGGGATGTCGACCCAGTTCAGAAAAAGGCATTGGCCCACAGGATACTCTCCTGCTCTCTTTTCTTTGATCCTTCTTTTGTAGTTACAACTTGCAAGAGGATGGATATTAATTATATATGTGGATAACAAAAGAATTGCACCTACCTTATGTAACTGTACCTCAAAGGATTGCACGTACCTTATGTCGAGCCGAGTCGCTCATGGACTACTCCCTAGCTAGGATATAATGAACTAAATGGATTCTGAAAGCTAGAATTTAATTATTGACATCTGACAATTAACAAATCCAATACGCGCGCAATTTAATACCTCTATCTTAATTTGTATACTAGCTATATATATATATATATATACATGTGTGCAAATTAAATCTATATATATATTCCTCTATATATGTTTATCCTCTAAAATTTATTCCTATATATTTTTCCCAAAAATTAATTTCCAAGGAATCCTTAGACAGACCCACACAAAAAAAAGAAAAAAAAGAAAAAAGAAATTAAAGGTGCAATAATTTCCTAGATGCTGGCCGGGTTTTGGACAGACCCAAGTTACATATTATCTCGGGCGAGCGTGGACCATTCCATCTCTTGGCCTTCCTCATCAACCCATCCATCTCTTGCACACACTCATCAAGCTTCATTTCTTCAACTCTACGCCTCACTGTGGCCGCCGCCTCTCCCGCGACTTCATCAAATATCTTCTCCCAGCCTTCCTCCCACGGCTTACTCGCATCACACAGCTCCATGCTGCCGTTTCTCCATTCGCTCCACCCCCACCCCTTATCCATCCTGGGCCCCACTTGTTCCAAGCACCCACCTTTGCATATCGCCTTGCATGGCCGGCACTTGGCACCACTTAGTGGGCCCGGGCTACTTATCGATGCAACCGGGACCCCGTACAGATCTGGCGGGTACACATACTGACGATCTGACAAAATACAGAACGGAAACCTGAGTTCCTCTGGTGGTATTTTGTTTACTTTAAGCTGCGCCCGAAATGCTGATTCGGAGTCGAGATCGTGGAAACCGGCTGATTCTAATTGTGGGACGAGGGTAAGTCGGGATAAAGCCACTTCTGTCGTGTTTCTGTCCCCGATTCCTAGGCGGTCGTTCAGGCCACCAAACCGGGATCCCTCGGGCACGACATATGAACCCGGTATGAAGGTTTTTAGATCCAGAGGACCCGTCCAGTACCCGTCAACCCGGGTTCGCACAACCCAGTCATATTTAAAGCTGCCTTGTAATTCCTGCGCACGTATCATGTCAAGGCAGCCTTCTACCAGGTCAAAGTACTGCAACAAACCCTGTAAATTAAATTAAGTACAACAATATATATGAGATCGATTACTTGAAAAAAAACACAAATGTATGCATTATGATATCTGGTTACAGAAAATCGAGTGGCCTTGTAGGACCGATGTTTTGCAACTTACGTAACTGATTGATATTTTTAAAATCGCGTACAACTAAACACAAGCAATCTAAATTCTAAATCTGAAAAATACTTCATTAATTTGACTGATTGGTGCGAACAGTGTAGTAGGAAAATTTCCAACTCAAATGAGATTTTTGTATCGCTATAGCTAGCTCTCTGGTTAACCTAGCTAGCTAGCCACGTGCCAGTTGAAGATTGGAATCATAAAAGTTTGACATGATTGAATGTCCATCTCAGTCCATCTCAATTAAAGTGAATTACGGTATGTATATATATATATATGTGTGCATTAAGTTGAATGCAAATATATATATATATGTTACTTTTCTTGTCTTGTGTCCTTTTTACCATTAGTTGTATTAATTAATTAATTAATTAATTGTATATTTTGATCAACTCTATCTCTATGGATAGAACGCCACCAAATATATCTTGAAACGCCGGCAGTTAAATGTGTGGGTCATTATGGTACCTAGCTAGGTAGATCGTGTGGTCCACTATGTGCGCGCATGTCATGACATTTCCGGAAATTAAAAAGGATTTATTCATTCATTCATTCATTCATTCATTCTTTCTTTCTCCAGTCCAGTAATTAAACAACGAATCGAAGGTGCCGTACACCACGTACCCCAGGCTCCTCTACCCACAAAATAAGATTCAGTGAATCCGATCGAATAACCAAACAAATTAAAGTAAGTTGTTAAAAAAAATAACAAATTACAGCACGTTGAAACAACCGTACGTAACGTAACCTCCACCTGATCGATGCAGAGAGCTAGCTAGAGACAGAGAAAATAATTAAAGCATCTATATATATATATGTGCAACAACCAATCGGGACTGCCGATTAGATTAAAATTAAAATGATAATAGAACAACATCTTCATCTACCAATTAACCTCTGAGCGAGCACCAACGCATCAAATTAATAAATTAATTCAAACTTAATTAATTTCACACATTAATTTGCAAACGAAGATCGATCGCAATAATAAAATAACGATGGATTGAATGTGAAACTAACCTGAATTCCATTAGGCGAGTTACTCTTTGTGAGCACCCTCCTTTGCTCCTCCGTCTCTGGTAAGATCCCCGGCTTCCTGATCCTCATCTCCGTGACACGTGGCGCCAATCCAAGCAATGATAGCTTGAAGCTATTCTCATCCAAGTTACTGTGCACGAACAGATCCGCCTCTGGATAAACATTCAACACGTGCTCCAAAATGGTGGGTCCAGTTAACTCAAACCTCCTGGCACCTCCCACCAGACAGATCGCCATGCGCGAGGTGCTATACTTTTCTGAAGGCAAGGAGAAATAGTTCCAGGGGATACTTTCGTAATTTAAGGAACAAACAATGATGGAGATGGAAAGGACGAACAAAACCCAAGGATACAACACCTTCAAATAGCGCCCGTGAGAGTTGGCGACCTTATTGCTATCATGTATCGCCGGACACGGAGGAGGAGGTGGCCCTTTCTGCGGTGCATCCATGAGCTTTTGCATCGTATCTGTTTTTAGGTGCTGTTTTTTTTTGTTTCCTGTTTCGGTTTTTGTAGAGAGAGAGGGAGAAATGGAAGTTGTGATCGTGGGAGCATCGTTAGGTCGCGGTGGCGCGGGAAAGGAAAGAGACAGCGTCAGGATTAATGTTAGCTGGACATGGTGCAGCGATATTTTATGTGGGGGTTAGATTTAATTCCAGCAAATATATTTCTATAAAATCTGAATTGGCAGGTTTTACGGACCTTACTTCTTCAAATAGTATGCCGACATTTTTATTAATATCCAAAGTTAAATACAAATTAATTATTATACCCACGATTTCTAACTTTTGCCAAAAATGTCCAAACCGGTCATAAAATGACCAACTTTTTCTCTCAGAAATGGCCGGTTTTTTTTTTTTTTTTTTTAGACACTATGAAGAGCAAGATAATGAAATCTAACACTGAAAATTCGAATTTTTTGTTTAAATTTTTTGTTAGATTACTTCTTTTGATTTATAATTAGCATATTTATACTAAAATACACTTGAATTACACTATATTACAATAAATTATGTTGAATTACACTAAATTCAGCTAAATTACAATAACTTCGCTAATTATAATGAAATACGGTAAATTACGCTAAACTACGCAAAATTACGCTAAATGAGGCCGATTTTGTGCCATCTTTCATAAATCATAAAAATTAGTAAAAAAATTTCAAAACTAGTAAAAATTAGTATTCTACAAGTTCATTATCTAACTAATTTACTGAGCTACTTAGATTGAATAATAGATATGAAAATCTTAATCGAAAACTTCAACTCAAGTTTTGAGGCTCTTCCCTTAGTTTTTTGGCAATTCTGAATTTTGAAATTTGGCATCGTGAGCACAGACGCATGCGTATTTTAGCAAGCTTTCTGAAAAGTGGTCATTTGCTGAAATCGGACACTCGAGCGCCGTTTTATGGCAGTTTGAAGTTTCATCGTCGTTTTTCACCTTTTCAGTGAAGACATCGTCCCTATTCATATATAATTTAGCGTAATTTATCGTATTTTAGCGTAATGTAATGTAATTAGGCGTAATTTAACGTAATATAGTATAATTCAACATAATTTCAAGTAATTTAGCGTATTTTAGTATAAATATGCTAATTATACATCAAAAGAAGTAATCTAACAAAAAAATTTAAACAAAAAATTCAAATTTTCAGTGTTAGATTTCATTATCTTGCTCTTCATAGTGTCTCTTAAAAAAAATATTTTCTAATTATAAATCACTATGAAGATAAAAGAGAAACAAAAAATAGTTTCTAATTATACATCACTATGAAGACACACCGTAATTTACCGGAATTTACCGTATTTTAGCGTAATTTAACATAATTTAGTGTAATATAGTGTAATTCAACATAATTTCAAGTAATCTAGTGTATTTTAGTATAAATATGCTAATTATAAATCAAAAAAATAATCTAACAAAAAATTTAAACAAAAAATTCGAATTTCCACTATTAGATTTTATTATCTTGCTCTTCGTTGTGTCTAAAAAAAAAACAGAGAGAGAAAACCGGCTATTTTATGGCCGGTTTGGACATTTTTGGCAAAAGTCGGGAATCGTGGGTATAATAATTAATTTGTAATTAACTTTGGATATTAATAAAAATGTCGGAATAGTATGTGATGGGATGTATCCTTGCATTATATGTGGCATTTATGAAATTTGTTATTTGCTCTTTATAAATCAAACTAAGTTGCATATCAATAAAAAATGAATTTTTTTTTTAACACCATACCATATTTATATCATGAAATTTAAGACCTTCCTATGTTGTGAGAGGACAGAAATAACATGTAACTCTTCACCATCGGAATTTAAATTCTAGAAGGTTGACTGAAAAAATGTATTATAATAAAAATCATATACGTTGTCAGCCATGATAATGAATAAATATATTTAAACAAATAAATAGATCCATTTATTTATTTATTTTTAAATAAATAAATAAATCTGGGGGAGGAGGGGGGAATAGTTTTTTATTTAATAATCATAACAATTTTTAAAATTAAATTTAAATTTAATATCCAACATAGCAAGCATTATCTAAGTTAAGCTCAAATTTTTTTTATAAAAAAATGAGATTGGATGTATCTTTCACCGTACAAAGTGACTTGAAATTCAACGGTCCAAAATAAATTAATGGTCATTGATGTATCATTAAAATTATATGTAAATTTTGTTGTTAGACTATCTATATCTTCAATAATAGATCTACAAATTTATTTTTTTATTTTTATTTGAATTTATGAAAATGATATTGTAAAATTTGTTTAAAAAAATAATCATTTCAAGTGATTCCGCCTTGTTATCATTGGTGGCCATTCATAATTTAAGTAATTAACTATATATATTAACAGAAGTTCGTTTTAATTAAAATAGTTCCAAACTCTCGTTGCAATCAGTTGATGTAAACTGTTTGACACGCTAATTTTATAAACTTTCACAAAAAATAAAAATAAAAATAAAAATATTGAAACCGTCAGGTTTATCACTTGTCAAATAATAACCTTCATAAATAAGAGTAGAACTAGGGTGCTCCTAAGCTCACCAAGCCCTTCTGTGAGCGCGACTCTAAAACCTATCAAATTGACTTCAAACGACATTTTCAAACCGTTAGATGTTCAATCTATATTAAAATGTGCTTGGAGACCAAAGTTTACATTTTTTGAAATTTTTTTACTATTTATTAAGATGGTTTGAAAATCGCTGTTTTCCAATGGTGCAGAATTTTAATAAAAACAGCGATTTTCAAACCATCTTAATAAATAGTAAAAAAATTCCAAAAAATGTAAAATTTGGTCTCCAAGCACATTTTAATATAGATTGAACATCTAACGGTTTGAAAATGTCGTTTGAAGTCAATTTGATAGGTTTTAGAGTCGCACTCACGAAGAGCTTGGTGAGCTTAGGAGCACCCTAGTTCTACTCCATAAATAAATATAAACATCATATTCATGTGTTTGCGTGACAATCATTATAAATTTGACAAGTAATTGACATTGTAAGCAGTTCAGACCGATTAAAATAAAACGAGCATGCAATAAAACTGATGAAAACAAACAGTACCAAAATTTGAGGCCTTGCAAATTGATGGGCTTAGTTGTTGGGAGCTTGCATAATATTTTTAGAAATTTCATTAAATTTCAGTGATTTTTTATAAATAAATAAATAAATAAAGTTAAAAGGTTTGATGCTCATATTTTATCTCAAAATTTTCATAAATATTATTTAATTTTGGTTTCTTTTGGATCATTCGTCGGCTTAATTATTGTATTAATTCCCTCTTGTTAAATTAAACTGATGAAATCATTAATTCCCACCTGGCTTAATTATCTTCCATCAATTTCTCCACTTTAGATGGAACATAAATTTGACAATTATTTTTTAGTTATATAGACTAATAATAGATTAAATGAAGAACGAGGGTTAAATTAACGATGTATAATATCAATAGGAAAATGAGAAACAAAAAAAACATATTTTGATTAAAATAATTGAAAATATTCAAAGCTTTTGATGCATATACTGACAATTAATTCAAAATTAGACAAATAAAAAGTGGTAATGGAATATTATCTTTATTCGTCTTCCTCAATCGTTGTCACCAATTTTTTTTTTACTATAATAAAAATTTTATACTAATTTAGTTTATAAGAATCTATGATTACAATTTTATTGATGGAATGACTTCTATACTCTCTTGTACTTCTTTTATTTAAAGGGAGTATGATTAAATAATGATAAAGGTACAATTACAGCACAGGCACCAAAAACTCAAATAATAAGAATCAAAATCAGTTTTAATTAATGATAAATTGAAATTAATCTTCCAATCCATAAAATTGTCCTGTAAGATATTTTGATTAGAACCCAAATATCCGTAACGCTGTACAAAATTAGAGAATTACAACATGCAAAGAAGTAAATTTACGACCCTTGAACAAACTCAAGAAACAACACAAGTTTCAATAAATTACATGATTATTATATATAATAACCAAATAGAAAACTACTTCACAGATGCAAAACGCCTAATAACAAAAACAAAAATGGAAAAAAAATAATAATAATCATATTCATGATCCATTCAATGTCAAGGTCAAATCATTAAATTTGTTCTTTGAGATCCTTGAACAGAACATGATCATCAGTAAAACTGTAGAAAGGAAGAATAACCGAAAGTAATTTCTCAATTCTTGAACTGCAAGTTCCAACCCATCTCTATTATTACTGTTATTATCTTCCACATGAAGATCTTCATGGTCCCACGTAAAGGTGGTTTTATCTGAGACTGACAACTGGGCTCCACCCAGCATTTTCGTCCCTTCCTTGAAAAGTGTGATAAATGCCGTACACCAGTCGTCGATGACAGTCTGAAAAACCAATATGACAGTTTGATTATTTTTAGAGTTTATCAAATATTAAGTGCACCGGCCGGTACTACTGTCAGATCATGCCCCAGAAGTCCGGAGTTCGAACCAGAAGTTCTCATAGGAACTTATGAAGGCATTTTCACTACCTTATTTTAAATATAATAAGAAAATGTCTTCAGTGTCTACAATAGTATATTTTTCAGAAAAAATTACTATTGTTATTATTAATACTGTGATTATTATTATTATTATTATTTTCTTACAATGCCCTTAGGCACTAGCACTGTGATGCATAGTGCAGATATCGCATGGTTTGTAAATCTCTCTGTAAAAACAACTTGAGTATTGAATATTGAGTGAGGCTATGGTACTATGCATCACAGATTGGTCCGTACTATGGATTAATATCTCCATATTCAAAGTCCAAACACTCGATCTGAACCGTTCAACATGATCTTCATATGAAAATGCACTTGTAGATCAAATTTTACATTTTTTTTTTTGAATTTTTTACTATTTTTTTAGATAGGTAGAAAATCAATTCAAAAGTAGTGATTTTCTACCTATCTAAAAAAATAGTAAAAAAAATTCTAAAAATGTAAAACTTAGTTTGCAAGTATATTTTATCATGTTGAACGGTTCAAATGGACTATATGAACTTTGAAAACGAAGATATTGATCCATAGTACAGACCCATCTTGCTATGCATAGTTCCATAGCCTCACTCTTGAATATTTAATATTACTATTATTTATTATTAATTATTATTATTATATTGGTCCTTTTTGTTTACTGTCATCATCATCATTCTCGCTACATAGATTTTTCTTACTTGGAATGTGGTCTTGTCAATTGGATTGAACATTCTGAAGCAATCATTTTGAGAGGCTGATGCATCTCCGTATATCTACAAATCACACAAGTTATTATATAGCAAAATTTTGAGAGAATAGAAACGATTTCCAATACCAACTTGTGTGTTTTGAATTTGTAATGACAATAGAAATTTAACATGCTAACGGCTACCTCAAAGGTAAATGCCATCGGGACTTTGGCAATATCATACATATAATCTGTTGTAGTGCCATGCGCCAGATACCTAAAGTAAGTTAACAGAAAAGTTTAAAAAGCAAGAAAAACAAAGGTATAAACAATTTTATTATATATATTTGGTCTATATTTATTTAGCACATTAATATCAGGTCAGCCTGTTGTTGCTATGCTGTAGAGCACTAGTTTAATCGAACTGCACCAATGAACATATCAAAAAAAAAATTGTACCACAGAATGCCTGGTATTGTAAGGTACCAGTATAATTTATTTAATCATGAAATAAACCAATTTAGATGTCTATCATCAATTGTTCAATATAGCCTTAATTTAATTATTGCCTCGATCAACGCTCAATTTATGACAATTTAACCAAAATCTATGAACAGAATACAAAATATATATAAAGGTGGTAAAAAAATTATAGGTTTAATGGGTGCCGTGCCTAAGAAAACTGTGCCCAAACCAGGTACTTTAATTCAAACACAATGAGTAGCATGGTACATACCCAACAGAGCCCCCGCCTGACCCGACTAAACACTTCTTTTGGAAATGACGACGATTCAAATCTTCCAAAACAGATTTCATTACATGACCTGCCAACCCGGCCGGTATTGTATTTTTATGATCGTACGGCATAAATAGTGCCTGATAATTTGAAACAAAAAAGGCATACAAACAAATTAATAAAAAAAAATAGATCACAGTGAAAGCGTCATATAGCCCTTTTTTAATTATTTCTTTGAATATTTTTTTTTCCCTTTCAATTATTAACTGAATACTAACCCTACTTATTTATACACTAACCTTCAGTTATATAAGTAATAATCAACTAATTTAATAATATTGTGTTTGCTTCCTGTGAAATGCCAAACAAATGCAAAACATTAAAGGTAAAAATTAAAATAAGTAATATATATAAAATAAAACGAAAGACAAGTGGTACCTCCATTCCAGAGTGAACGGAGACCCAAATATGGGGATTGAACAAAGAGGTAAGCTTTCGCATTATTTGAGCCTCCGGTTCGCTAAATGGTGCACTCCCTGGATTTTCCTCATATGGATCGTAATCCTGACCATGTAATGAAACCAAATTATCAAATGACAACGACATAAATCTGACATTTATTAGAGGCAAAACGAGGCCAATAACAACAGTAATGTTAACATATATACAAGTTAAACAAAATAAGCACCTTCTCTTTCTTTCCCCAGTCTACACTCCAATTTCTATTCAGATCGACTCCTCTTCCTACAAAAAAGAGAACAATATATTTGAGAAAAGAAAAATAAAGTGCACAAATAAATTTATAGAGTAAGAAATGAGGATTCGAGTATTGAAATGAACTGACCGTTTCTCCTATCACAGCTATCCCCCGCCTCCACAAGCTTACGCCCATTTAAATTTTCCATCGGCACTACCTATTATATAGAATGTTCTAACTATGAGGCTCTTTACTTAATCCCCATCATAAGGACATGTTTTAGTTATGATTTACTTGAGGGTGCGCTCCAGAGAGGGGGAGAACCCCCTTCATTAAAGGGAAGGAACGGGAACGAAAGAGAGCAGCCAGCGCGTCCGGGCTGCCCACGCTATTCACCCACTCCAGAAGAAGGTAATCGGAGAGGGAAAGGAAGGAAAGCGCTACTGTAGCGAGGGGACGCTCTTCACAAACTTCCCAAATCCGTACCCCCAAATCGGGGTGTAGATTTCACTGTAGCGAGGGAAACGGCGCGCTGCTCCTTCCCTTCTCTTCCTTCCCCTTCCTCTCCGTGCTGGTGTTGTTGAGCACACCCTGAGGGAATTTCATGAATACCCTTCAAAAACTTCGATATTTGTATTTCCCCCCTCTAAAATTCATTAATATCATATTTATCCATCTAAATTTCAAAAAACTCACATTTTCTAGTAAAATTTATTTAAAAATAATAAAGTACCCATTTTACCCTTTATTAAAAATAAAAATATATAGTTTGTGTTAAGAAAATCCTTGGTCTTCTAAGTGGTCGGTTTTCAAGGGCATATGGTTTATTTCTCTACTTGTGACACATACACGGTTGCACTTAGGCATATGCTTGTGCGTGCATTACGAGTAAGAAAATGAACCATTTGCCCTCACAGCCGGCCAATTAGAAGACAGATCATTTCTCTTGAACATGCTACATATTTTTATTTTTTAATCAAGGGTAGAATGGGTACTTTATAAATTGAAAATGAGTTTTAATAGAATAGACAATAAATTGGGCAAATTTGTTTGTTTTAATTTAAAAGGGTAAATATCATATTATGAATTTTAGAGGGAGAAATATGTAATTTTGAAGTTTTGAAGGGTATAAGAGTAACTTCTGGCCTTCTACAGTCTAAGGTGAAATTTCTTTGTTTTTTTTGGTGGAGGTGCTTAGAAGCTGCAGGCGCTCCTTGTTTAGAGGATATTCTAAGCAAGCAATTATTAATAATTATTTGGTTTCCAAACTTCATGGCAAGAATTTGCTATTTTGCAAATATAATTTTCTATAAATAAACTGAAGACTCATGCTATTCTTGCACAAAGCTGAACCTTAAAACCCACATCGCTAAAATTTGCCTTCTATAATGCAGGACCAGAACCATGTCAAGAGAGTATACAGAGAGAGATGGAAAGGATGGGGCCATGGGGGGTAGAGAGAGAGAGAGAGATGTGAAGATTCCTACCATACTGGAAGGACCGGAACCATGTCACAAGAGTGAGTATAGAGACAGAGATGGAGGTAATGGAGAGAGAGAGAGAGAGAGAGAGAGAGCTGTGGAAATTCCTAGCAGATTGAAATCGGTGTCAACACATCTGAGATATTTGGTGAGGTGAACTCTTCACAGATTTATTTTGTTATGATTTATACAGATATAATTTACTTTTTTAGTTTTTTTTTCCTTTATGTATTTATTGATACACAAGAAAAGATCAGCAATTATGAGAAAATTTCCGATTGATGCCCTCATGTTTTATATCGTTGGTCATTCAAGTTGGTCTCATTAGTAAGAGTAGGTCAGCCCAAGCAAATGAGCATCTCCTCAGGTACCGCATCTACCTGAGTGAACCTCAGCCGAGAGATTTTAATTCAGGCCTGCCTCAGATGCACGGAGTGGTCTTTGAGATTCGTGCCAGATTAAACGGTCCGACCTCGTTCTACAAGGTCAGGTACCTGACTGGATCTGAATTCAGCCCAAGCTTAGTGGGTACCAACAAACCTTTTTTGCTTGTTTGTAGTTACATATAGCTAAGTTAATTTATTTGATCCCTAGAAGAAAATTTTGGTTCTCATATGGGTTCTGTACTGAAGCATGTTTACCTGTTGAGATTTTATACACTCATACCTTTATAATGAGGTTATCCAATATGTTTTCAACGGATTGCGAATCATAATAAGGTATACGCCTCTCCCCAGCAATAAAATGAAGCAAATTTAAGGCAACTTCAGTGGTGATGAGTTCTCTCCCGTGCTGGCCAAAGCTCTATTAAGACAATTAACCTTCTGTCAAAATAATACCCAATTAACAACTAAGCAAATTGTTATTCTCAAAAGCTATTATAAGGTATAAATAAAGTCATCTATATTTACTGCCACCCAGGGGCGGATCTAAGGCATAAGCAAAGGTGGCTAAGCCTATGATTTCAAAATTTTAATTATTATAGAAATTTAATTGAATTTTATCTTTTTTAAACTTTTTATATAGTCCAGCCACCCTCAATAAATAACAAATGTTTAGTTGTAGCCTAGTGGTTAAAGCTTTATTTTGTAGGTGAGAGGTCTTGGGTTCAAATCTCACTCACCACAATTGTGCATTTTAATTTTCAGCCACCCTTATTAAAATTTTCTAGTTCCACCCCTTTTCGGTATAAGGTAATTGGCCCGCAATAAAATTACTGATTACAATTTCCAGAAATTATTATGAATAAGAAAGAGTTACTCCTGATCTTTTTGACTAACTAACATTTAGCCATATTTTAAGGCTTTTTTTATTACCAGCATAGCCTGAGGTTGTTTCCATGAATGAGTAAAAGGAGTGGCCTCAGTATTTTCAACAATGTGTTTCCATTGTCTTTTAGGGACATGGAAGTTTAAGGTTTTATTGTGAACTTGTAATTAAAACATTTTTTATTTTATTTAATTTATTTGATATTTCAGTCAAGGTTGCAATGAATATTCTTATGAGAATTGAAAACAACAAGCGATCAAGTGCATTTGTGGTCACTAACATGTTTGGGAAACATCAATCTGATCCTTGAACCAAATACCGCAATTTCATTGCTAGACTATTTTTACCATTATTTGATGATTATCTAATTTGAAATCAATATTACGCGTGCGCAATTAATTGAACAACACGTAGAAGGAAAAAAAAAAAATAGCAGAAAAATGGTAATAGAAGGAGGTGGTTGGGAAGGTATTGGATTGAGCTACTATTATATTAAACAAAACAGGTCTGAATTAAATCTGAACCAAAACTAAGACCAAAATTTAACACCAAGAAACTCCAAAAGAAGGCACCGTCAAACTCAAATCCCAAATCAATTGCACAAGTGAACCTTAACATCAAGAGTAATTCTCGAGAAAGTACTGCCACGTCAATGTTGTTCAATGTAGTTCAGGGACCAAATTTTACCAAATAATTTAGGGATGAATATCCAATTTAGCTGACAAAAAGAGTATTTCATAGCTAGAAAACGCACCAAAAGAACCCTAATCTTGGGCTTGTTAATTTGCCTCTTAGTGTGATTATATGTGACCACCACTATCTCTGCTAGATAGCCTTTATTGCTCCCTCTCATGGTTTCAATCTGTAACATATAACAAAAAAATTATGCAAACTATAATTAATAAATTACACCTCAAATATAACAGTATGCTCAATCATTATAGTGCTTACTTCAATTGGAATATTGGATTTTCCCCTCAAATTTGTGAAAATGAGAACCAAATACTTGTAAGAAAAATACAACAGGAACAAACAAAAATGAAATTAATTTTAATACAATAATACCAGTACATATGCAAGCTACATGAAACTATGCAAGCCTTGTAATGTACTAAAATATTGTAACAGAAAATAGAGAGGGAAAAAGAAGGAATTCTCTTACACTAAACTTATGAGGATGCCGACCCACCAAAGTCTTAATCTCTCTTAACAAAGAATCACTACATAGAAGAAAATTTATAGTTTTTACATTTATACAGAATACTCCCAACGCAAGAAATCAAATCATAATTCAAAATTGGAGCTAATTATGGACTGGTAAATCTACAAGTGTCAGAGACACTTTGAATGCACTAATCCCAAATTCAGTCTATATCTACACTTTTCAAATTCAACAAACTTGGGATAATGGTTGGCAAGGAAAGATGGGGCAAAATTGGGACTAGATCTAGATTCAAAATGGAAATTTGTATACCAAGAGACAACATTCTGTCTGTTTCTCTTTTTGAAAACACCGAGTATACAAAATTCGATCCCTTTTAGCTGAAAAGAAAACTGGAAATGGTACCTGGAATGGTAGAGGGGAGAAGAAATGGGGACGATCGAGGAATTGCTCAGCGGCGAACTGGAGGCATGTACGGTCGAGGAAAGATAATACAAGAGTAGAAATATTGAAACAAAGGGATTTCTTCTTGACCAACACAGAATTACAAGCCAATTCATCTCTCTCTCTCTCTCGCTCTCTCTCGCCCGCTCTCTCTACCCCTCTTTTTTGTTTTTTTCTTCCCCTCCTCTCTGAGCTCTCTCTAAGGTATCTCAAACGGTGAGTTTAAATCCGGTCACCGTTTGAAATCTAGTTCGTTCGTTAGATCTTGACACGAATTTTAAAGAAAACTCCGAACAATACACCTTGGGTTGGATTGTCCGGATTCTTATCGAACGGTATGGATTGAAACTCAGACGCTGAGATAATGCAGAGGATCCAATCTTTTACTCTGTCCTGTTCGATCCCATTTTCTGTGCAGAGAGCGGAGAACACCCATTCGGCCATTCCATTCCTCGGCAACTTTCAAACTCGCCCAACATTTTTTCTTATTTCCAACGTGTATTACTATAGTTTCTAATTTGCCCCAAGAGTTGGCGGAAATTTATTTAGAACGATATAATTTGATAATTTATATTATAATATTATATATATATTACATATATAAAAATAATCAATATAATGTGTCATTAAAAATTTCCAATGTTTATATGCAATATTTAATGAAATATTTTTTTTTTGAATAAAGTGGGGAGTGCCCATCTGCATGTTTCATTAATAGAAACGATAGTAGTTGATCTTACAAAAGCAATGGTTGAAAAGCTAAAACAACTAATTAAAACAGAAGAACCCATATATATATATATATATATATATATATATATATATATATATATATATATATATATATATATAAGAGATGAGAAGGATCAACTTAATTAATTAGGTACCTAATCAGCATATGTAAGACAACTAACGAAAACGAACCAAAGCACAGTATCAGTTATTACAAGTAAGACAATTAATTCCAAGTATCAGAGGAAGATATTTAATGAAATATTAAATGATACTTAAATTATATAACAATTAATTGATACACAAGAATCAACCGAATAACCTTCTCAAAATTACGTAGCTAGGATGCTTTGTATGCAATATTCTGCTTTTTCGACTCCAATCATTCAAAAAAATTTCATTCATGTATCTCGATAAAGGAACTTTTTCATACACAAATCTCAACGATTTTGAATAGTTGGAATCGGAAAAGTAAGATCTTGTTTTTTTCTAAAAAAAAAGCAACATAGTCCATTCCTTAAGAAGTACAGACACAACTCAGACCATACACAATTAATGCTTTATTCTAATACAAAGCATATATATTTAACTAAAAAAAACATATGAATACTAGATTATTACTTAATTAATATTCACAAAAAAATGTATTTAGTAAAATTAGATTCAGAGCTAGCTCTAGGTATTACAAACAATTTACGTGTATATATATTGAAGTTTCTACAATATATATATCTCTTTTATAAAATTTATTCTATGCGAGAATTAGATCGATAGACCTTGTTGACCCATGCATAGGATCGATTGTTACCAAAGGGCATCTTTTTTTTTTTTTGCGAATAGTGTAGGCAATCAGGTGTGTTGCAGTCTTGAACATTAAATTACAACCAAATCAAACTAATCAACTGTCAAATATAATTAATTGACCACAACTGTATGTTTAATATAACTTTAAAAAATTGAAATTGTTAAGAACAATATATTATTAAGTTCAGCTAACAAGTAAATGTCGTCATGATATTATCATTAAGAAAAATTAGAGGTTAACAATCATTTCTAATATTTTGTTTATTATTCTAGTTATATAGTTATGTTTTAAATTTCGTAATGATATTATTATGAAGATGTCGATCAATCTAAAGTAACCATGGAACTCAATAAATCCAACTTGAAAACTTGTTTTGTACTAACATTAGAAATGCTTTGTGCAAGAATATGTGAAACAATGGGAGATTATGTAGGAGGAGCAACCTCCACCCCGAGGAGAATGAGAGCAAAAGCGGTAGCTCTAGGAGATGGGTGGTTCCAAGTTCGAAGTCGCAGGCAGCAACCTCCACCCCGTCGGACTGGCCGCTACAGACAGCAGAGAAGGCCACCTTTGCACTTCAACGGTAAACAGAGGCACACTCCTACTGCAGGTAACTACTCAAACTCCTTCTTGGGGAACGGGAATGTAGTGAGACACCATCATCGTTATGGTACAGGTCAGTTTAGAGATAGGTACAAAAGTTTCACATCCCACATTAATGCCGGCCACCCATCTCCCCACACCACCTCTAGCACTATTGACAACCTATTCCCGTACTGCTATCACCCTAAACCATCTTCTCTCATTAATGAAGCTCCCAACATTAATGGCATCCCACGCCACATTCCCACTACAAAGCAACAGCCTCCCAACAGCATTAAACCCACCTTTAACTACTCAGATCTGCCATGCACTAAGTCCCCTCCCTGCATTAACTCTCCTTGCATTAACTCCCTCCCTCCTGCACCTACCACCATGCCCAAAAGGCGCAATACCCCACCTGCACACCCCACTCCCCCAAATATTTCGGCCAGGCACAACAACAGCCCTCTGAACCCCTCCAGGACTTATGCTCAAATTACTACCCCTCCACCAAACATTCAACAGCCACACTACCCCCCAACGGTTCAAAGATACCAAAGCCCTCCTTGGCAACATTTCCTTGACCACAACCCATGGCAGTTTTCTCACATTCAAAACTCAGCACCTCAGCTCGATCTCTCGCATAATCCACCTCCATTACCTCTCCCACCCGAGCCAACTCATCCACTGTGGAGGGGGAGATGCTACAATTGTTTAAAATTCGGCCACGACCAAAACGAATGCCGAGCAACCGAAAGGGTCTGTGCCAACTGCTGGGCAACGGGTCACGAAGCGAAGAACTGCACGCAAACACCGCTGGCAAAGAAAGCTCGCTTTGACCCTCTGCAGCCACAAGGAAACATGGGGGAAGCAAACCTCCCTTCTAACCGACCGCAACAGGCGGTGGTGTTCATCCCGGAAACAAATCTTATGAAGACGGATGCTCTCGAATTTGACCGGGCTGTTGTAATCGACGCCCGTTTAAAGGCCAAGCACTCGAATGAAATCGTCCAACTAGTGCTTATGAATGTATGTAAATCTGATTTCCCATTCCCTATTACTCACATGTCGGGGAATCAGTATCTACTATTGCTCCCCGCTGGCTCTGACCGGCACCTTTTCCTTTTGAGCTATGGGAAACCACTACAGGACCTCGGGTTTGTGACTTATCCTTGGAGCCCTGCCATAAATGGCTACCCCATGCGCCTCAAGTTTAAAGTTTGGATAGAATTGAGACACATGTCCCCTCAAGCATGGACTATCGACCATTTAGTCGCTGCGGCGAGCGCATTTGGCATTGTCCTAGAACACGCGTCCATGACTCGGGCAACCTCGCTGGATAGCATGCTCGCGGTTGTGGCAGTACCGGACCTTGCAAAAATCCCACACACGCTTCTAGTTTGGTTGAAAGGCATAGGTCGCGACGTCGAGGTCCGAGTGCTTAGTTGGTTAGAGGACCCGGTGCCGCTCAACCCCCCGCTTGATCCTACCCCAAGTGACGCATTCTTCCAGTTAGTTCACCAAGAGAACACCAATTCGGTCACACTTTACAGAAGTGAGAACCAAGGGGAGCCCGTCTTAACCATCGACTTCCCTACTCTTCTCACGGTGTGGAAGAGCTTGCCAGCGGGCAAAGAGAAGGAAAAAATTGAAACAACTTTGCGAAACTCCCCGCTCTTCGCCGCCTACTTATCAACATCCACCACCGCGGCCATGGCAAACACACCTCTGCAAATCCAACAAGATGGTAAAGGGAAAAAATCATTCAAACGGTCGGACTGGACATCTCCAGTAGCTCGGGCAAGACTGGAAGCACACTGGATATCTCCAGTATCTCAGCTAAGAGAGGGAACCTGAATCTTAAAAATACAGAGATGGTACAGTACGCCACTGTGTCACTATATGAAAATACCCCTGACAAGACCCAAACCAGTGGGAGAATGGTTCAAAATTCGGACCCCAAAAAACTCACAGCTCCAACAGTAATCAATTCTCACATCCAGGGCCTAAAAGAAATGGCACAGGCCTTAATCCAAAGCCCAACTCCACCAAAAAACAAGCCCTCCCCTTTAGTAGACAAGGCCATCGGCCTATATGCCACACCAAATAATACAACACCTGATCACCTCACACCACAGCCCAGCCCCAAAAATACAGCACCTTCTTCGGCCACCTTAATCCCAAACTCCTCCTCTAATAATACAACACCTCATTCGGCCCCCTTAATCCCAAACTCACTAAACCCAAGCCCAGCCCCAAAACCACTACACCTGATCACCTTACACCACAGCCTCGATAACCCCTCAGACCCGAATACCACATACCCATTAACCCCGCGCCACCCGTTAACCCCACGCCAGGATAGCATAGACCCGAACCCCCCAAAACCAAACTCCCCAAACCCGAACTCCCCAGACCTGAACTCCACTAACCCGAACTCCACTAACCCAGACCCCTTACACCCGAACACTCAGAGATCCACCACCGAGGTCCTTCTCCAACCTCTGTCAATCGGGCCAACCCAAGTTGAAGAGACATCGCCAATGGAACTTGAAGCTGCCAACGAACCAGTAGACTTAGCAAGCATCCTAATCGACCAGGAAGGTTTTGAATACGAGTTGTTCGACGAAATGGAGGCACAGTACCAAGCTGACTTGAGTGCCTTAGAGAATCAAGAACCAGTGGTTGACGTCGGCTCTCCAATCGGAAGCTATCACTCACTCACCTACTCCGAGCTACAAGTCCTAGAATTGGAGGCAGAATTTGGCACTAACCAGCAGCAGCCCCACAGCCCGCCAATCCCTCAACCACCGCCACCGGCATCAGCCCAGCCGGATAGGGACACGGCCAACCCGGCTGACCCGCCAGACCTTGCCGATGACGCACAATCCCTGCGCCGTAGTGCACGACTATCGGTAAGAGGCTTTACCAAAAATTATTCTCCAAAGAAAACAAGGAAGAAGAGAGCTTCTGTGAAAAACAAGGGTGGTATCCCCAACCCGACCTTCTCAGAAACAGACCTGCTGCGGGCACTCCAAACTGAAGCAATTCACACAAATCCGCTAGATGAGGGTATGGTTTCTCAAATTGAGCGCTATTGTGGGATTGATATACAGGGCAACCACATGCTTCCTGGAGAGCCAAGCAACACAGTTAGAGAGAGCCAGGGAACAAATGATGATGACTATGGCGAATCAATCCTAGGTGAATTAGAGTTCAATAGTGACGACGACAAGCTCACCGACGACGAGGGGGCGTCGGATGAGGAAGGCCATTAGGGCCTTTTACCACCTTCGGTAGCAAAGCAGCATGCTTTTGTGTTTTAAATATGTTATATTAGCTGAGTGCTTCCATTTAATTGTGCTTTTATGTTTCTGTCAACATTGCTACTTTAGCTCCTTTTGTGTAATCATTTCTATGAATGATCAAACAGTATCTTTAAAATTTCCATTATGTGCTTTAAATTAGAATGTAAGAGGATTGGGGGACCAGCAAAAATGCAATGTCATTAAAGATATTGCTATTGACGCTAACCCAGACTTAATTAGTTATCAAGAGACTAAGTGGAGCGAATGCTCGATCTTCCGTGTGCGGCAAGTATGCCCCGCGAAGTTCACTAATTTTTTGACCTTAGATGCGTTAGGCACTAGAGGTGGAATCTTGCTCGCGTGGAGCTCTAGATTCAACCTCATTGACTCATACACTTTTAATTTTTCGGTTACAGCGGTGCTACAAACTAACTACTTTCAATTCATGTACTCTGTAGTATATGGGCCTCAGGATAACATAACTAAAATTGGATTTTTGCAAGAGCTGCGTTCGATTCGAGCTCTAAATAATCTCCCATGGCTCCTCATGGGAGACTTTAACTTATATCGAAACATTGAGGATACAACGGGGAATTCTCACAATCTGGGCCTCTTATCTGCTTTCAACAGTTTTATTTCAGATTCTAATCTACTTGATATTCCACTTCAAGGTAGAGAGTTTACATGGTCTAACAGGAGACCCAACCCGACCTTCTCCAAATTAGACATGGTATTTATATCCGATCACTGGAACTCCCTCGGAGCCACAACCTCTCTACAGGATTGGCCAACAACAGCATCTGACCACACCCCTATGGTTCTCAATATCAAACCGCATCTACATCCCCAAAGAAAGCAATTTAAATTCGAAACCTTTTGGCTCAAGCACAGAGAAATCCAGGATATTGTCGCATCCGCTTGGCTAACTCCGACGGGTTCATCTAACCCGGTTCGCATCTTCAATCAGAAAATAGCAAAGGTGCAAAAAGAGCTCAACCGGTGCGCACGCCAAAAATTTTGCAAAAAAGATACATATCTGCGCAGATCTAAATGGGTCCTCAGACAGCTTGATAGGGTGGAAGAGCTGAGACAGCTAAACCCGATTGAATTCAGGCTCAGGATCCGAGTAAGAGAACATATTTTTACCCTGGCTCGCGACAAAGAATTGCGATGGAAACAACGTTCAGGGTGCATGTGGCTCAAAGCTGGGGACAAAAACACCAAATATTTTCATGTGCTGGCAAACAGAAGGAAGAATAAGAATTCAATGGCTGGCCTGAGCAAGGAAGATGGCACACCAATCCCGGATCCTGATCTGCACCAACACACTTACAACCACTTCTCTGCCTTGTTGGGAGGCGGTCCCATCAACAGGCGTCCATTTAATCTTACGGGAAAGGTGGGGCCCAACCTGGCACATGATTTGACACACTTGGATGCCCGGATAACGGACACAGAGGTTCTCCAGGCAATAAACGAGATGCCTAATGATAAGGCCAGTGGTCCGGACGGACTCCCGATAGAGTTTTACAAGTCCTTCTGGGATATCATTAAGGGCGACTTCATGTCATTGATACACGATTTCCACAACTCAAACCGTAATCTCAGGCCAATAAATAGAGCCTCCATTTCCCTCATCCCAAAGAAAGAGACTCCGGTCACGATATCGGACTATCGACCAATCAGCGTTATCAACACTTCGGTTAAAATCATAACAAAAATCCTGGCGAATAGGTTGCAACATCACCTACCAAAACTGATAGCACAGAACCAAACGGCTTTCATCAGGGGACGCTCGCTGATGGAATCGTTCCTAGTAGCGAGAGAGTTTCTTACCTTCTGCAGTGCACGGAAGCTGCCAGCGGTCCTATACAAGGTAGACTTTGAAAAAGCATTCGACACCGTTGATTGGTGCTTTCTCACAAATCTCCTCATCGAAAGAGGCTTTCCACCAAAATGGTTAGGCGCGGTTCTGGCTATCCTACAGTCTGCTACTTCGACGGTCAGGATAAACGGAGCCTTAACTCGATTCTTCAAGCATGGTCGAGGTCTGAGACAAGGGGACCCATTATCCCCAATGCTCTTCATCCTCGTGGCAGATTCTCTAACAAGATTCCTACATAATGCGGAGATAGCCATGCCGCCGACTGTGCACATATCTCCTAAAACCATACAATTTGCGGATGATACGGTAATTATCTCTGAGGCGAACCCGTTGACTCTCAAAGTGATTACAAAGGTTCTTTCTGCTTTTGAGGAACTTACGGGCCTGAAGATAAATAGAGCTAAGAGTGCTTTTGTGCCAGTAGCAATCCCACAAAATCTGATCGACACAATACGTAACATATTGTCCTCCCCACATGAAACACTGCCGATTAAGTACCTCGGGCTGCCGCTTTCTATTAAAAAACCGCGCATTATTGACTATCAGCCGATGATTCGATCAGTACAGAAAAGAATGGATGGATGGAGATCAAATTTCCTATCGTACGGAGGAAGAATCACACTGGTAAAGGCAGTTCTCTCTGCTATCCCAATTCACTACATGCAGGCAACGACGCTACCGAAAGGGGTGGTAAGACAAATTGATAAAATAAGGAGGAACTTCCTATGGAGAGGGAATGGGCCCTGTAGGGGCATTAATTGCCTAACAAATTGGGAAGCAGTCTGTTCCCTGAAGGAAAATGGGGGTATGGGAGTCATCTCGCTAGACGGGCAAAACCGGGCTCTTATGGTAAAATGGCTCTGGAGGATCCATCATGACAGAGAAGGCATTTGGGCATCCACGCTAAGACAGCTATATGGGATCTCCGAGGCATCACACCTCGGTAACAGCCAGCAGCAGTCCTTCTTTCTCAAGGAGCTTTCGTCACTGCTACCATTCTTCAAATGCTCTGTAACAATTGATGACTACACACGGGAGGCAAAATGGAAATGGACGGCTGGTGAAACCTTCACGTGCGCATCAGCATACCGATTAATGCAGGATAGCGGAATAAGATCAATACACTACAAGGTACTATGGAAACTAAAGGTGCCTATGAAAGTGCGAATCTTCCTATGGTTGATGTTTTCCGACAAAATTCTGACTCAGGAGGTGCTGGCAACCAGGGGATGTACGGTCACGCCGGGATGCAAGTTATGTGGCAGCGGTAACTTAGAATCAAGAGATCATTTGATGTGGAGCTGCCCCTACTCGGCCAGGTTCTGGCGCGGGTTGAGAGCACAACTGAATCTGCCCCCGATGGTGGGTTCTGATCCATTTCACATTTGGTGGCAAGGCCGCCAACATCTCACGGCCCAGACCAAAACACGGTGGGATACCGCGTGGGCGGCGGGGACATGGGCTGTCTGGAAGGAAAGGAACCGCAGAATATTCTCACAGGAGAGAAAACCAGAGCACTTCTTAATCAATGCAGCGGCAATCGACATACACAACTGGATGTTATTCGCCTAGTAAGCAGTCCGAAAGAGGAGGCCTACTTCTTGCTATGGCTTTCTTAGTTCTGTTAGCGGATCTTTTTATTAGTTGAGCTATGTAATAATTATGGACCTTAGGTGGTGTTTAAATTTCTTTTCTTAGATAATTAGGATTCATTACAGGTTCACTTGAACAGGTAATGAACATTGTAAGTATTTTATTAGTATCAATATATTTCTTAGTGGAAAATTCCACTAACCCTCAAAAAAAAAAAGAATATGTGAAACAACAACACAAAATGTCAGATTCATGGAAACCAAGCTCCTTTGATTTAATTATTGTCTGAACTATTTATTGTTGTAATTTTTATTAGTTTAGATAAGTTTATTATTGTTGTAATTTTTAATAATCATTTGTCTAACTGAAATTTTTATTAATACCATTTCAAAAAAAAAAAAAACTAAAATACCACTAAAATTGGAGAATTCGAAAAATATCAGGGCCTCCAAGTCAATCTGCGGCCCTCAAAAATGGAGCCGCAGATTAACTTGGAGACTCTGATATTTTTCGAATTTCTCATAATTTGTGGTTTTTTTAACAGTGGTATTAATTAAAATTTCGGTCTGTCTAACTTGTTAATTTAGGTAAGTTCAATTACTTACACTAAATTATATATGCGTATTATGTTGAAGAGGATGAGTACATTACATAGCATGAAAAATATGAGGGGTGAGAGTATTTAAGTCTTTACATGTTACTTTATCTAACAAGTAGTAAGGATTAAGTTTTTAATTATTCACTTCTTAAGAAGGGTTGTCGAACAATTCCAATAAATTGAGCTAACAAGTAAATCTCGTAACGATATTATTAACAACAACAATCAACAATCAAGCTTTTAGCCTCAAACAAATTAGAGTAGGCTAGAAATAAAATCCAATCATAATCATAAAATCAAGATAGATAGTAATAAAATAGTAATTAATAATAATAATAATAATGGTATTAATAATATTTCGTAATGATATTATTATTAAGAAAAATTAAAAGTTAACAATCATTTATAATATTCTGTTTATTATTCTAGTTACATGTTATGTTTTAATATTTGGAGCCACATTTTGAATAGGACTTGATCTTTGATTCCTTATATAATATAGTTCATAGCATGCCTGTGCGTTGCAACGAGAACATATTATAAGAGAAGAATAAAAAAAAAACTCATACAAAATGACATATTTTCATAAAAAAAATTGACTAAATGACAAATAACATTCTTAAATACATTTATACATAAATAACATTATTAAGAAACATATTAATGACATATATTTTTTTATTTTTTTTAATCTTTTGACATATTTCATAAAAAAAACTCAAACAAAATATCATATTAAATGACAAATAATATTACTTAAATGATATGAAAAATAGAAATAAATGAAAACATGACCAATCAATTCAAAAATTCCTTAAATGACATTTAAAATATGAAAATAAATTATGACCAATCAGAAAGATGATGCAAATCAATTTGCATGTGAAGAGTATGTGTTGCGAGTACGTGTCTAAGTAAATTTAGACTTGTACATGTAAAAAAACATAAAAAAAGATATGTAGCATCAGAATATTTGATCGGATGACTAATATTCAATCTGAAATTTCATCTTTTAATCAAAACCGTTAGCGAATCAGAACATCTACGTGCTTAATATAAGAATGAAGACACTATAATGTATTATGTAACGCACCCACTCACAAGTGACAACCACAACTTATATATAATAATACTTTCAAGCGAAAAAAAAATACTTATTCTTAGTATTTAACGAATACAAAGTTGAATTAGATTCGACATTCGTGAAAACAAGGGGAATAGATTACGAAGTAAAACCAATCAGGCGTTGCATTTTGGATATTGGTTTTTACCAGGTTTAGTTCCAAAGTTTTGTATCCTCTCATCACTTGATTCGGTGACGATACATTCGATCAACGGAGAAAAATGGTACAAATTCTAATCAAAATCTTCCCTTGTTTGTTAGAAAATTGGATTATAAAATTGGAAAGAAAATTTCTCGTAGATGCATGCATAAACTAAGAGTAGCACGTGATATGGATTCATATATCCATTTTTTAAATCTAAACAGTCGATCTAAACCATTCAACATTATATGTATATGAAACTGTACTTTTAAATTAAATTTTATAATTTTTAAAATATTTTTACTAATTTTTTATATAGATAGAAAACCGCTTGATTTAAAAATTATGAACTATCTGAAAGGAATAATTTTTTATCTATTTAAAAATAATAGTAAAAATATTCTAAAAATTGTAAAATCTAGTCTACATACACATTCTCATATGAAAATTGTTTAACAATTTAAATTAATAGTTAAATGTTAAAAAATACATTAATTCATAGCACGGATCGATCCGTGATATACCATAGCCTCGCTCGTAAAGTAATATAATCAATGGCACGAAATGTTCACCTTCCCTTATTTGTTATTTAATAAAAAAGTGGAAAGAAAAAAAAAATCTCGCAGAGGCATGCATAGATTAAGAGTAGCCATTGTTACATACTCATATATCATATATATATATATATATATATATATCTGTTTTTAAAATTCAAACAGTCAATCTGAACTGCACACGTCTACAAATTCAAACAGTTAATTTGAACTGCACACATGTCTACACATGTCTGCATATGAAAATGTACTTCCAAACAAAATATTATAAATTTTTAAAATATTTATTTACTAACTTTTTAGATATACAAAATTACTTGATCTAAAAGTTATAAACTGCGTTAATACTAACCCAGTGATTTTCTGCCTATTTAAAAACAGTAAAAAAAAATCTAGAAAGTGTAAAATTTGATCTTGTACACAGTTTCATATGGATATCATGTTTAACGATTCAAATTGACCGATGAATTTATAGCATGGATTGATCCGTCGTAATATATGCATATTACCACAGCCTCACTCGTAAGCTAATCTAATAATTGGCATGAAATGTTCACTTCCATTAGAAACCACACCCAATTATGAAATCCCAACATTCATGAGCTTATTTTCACCATATAACCAAGAGAAATATATCATTTGCAAATGCCAAATAACAATTACTTGCACAATTAATCACATCTTGCTTCGACCAGGGCCTGATAGACTACCCATTGCTTTCGCCTTCTCTCTTAGCACAAACTTTTGAGTCTTACCAGTTGAAGTTTTTGGCAGTTCCTTTTCGAAAACAACAGTACGCGGCGCCATATAATGGGGCAATTTTTCCCTACAAAACCTTATAACTTCTTCATGAGTGGCATCACGCCCCTCCTTCAATTTCACAAATGCACAAGGGGTTTCACCCCAGTAATTATCAGGTCGACCCACCACTGCCGCCTCTAATACTGCTGGATGGCCGTAAATAACTCCTTCTACCTGTGAAATGTAAATTTCCAAGAAAAAAAAATTATTTCCTAACATTGATTTTAATTCTGTACCTTGTTTTTGTTTCTTAGCATCATTTAGTTGTCTTGGTTTCTAAGGCACACTTTTGAAATAATCTAACTAAATGAGGAGCAAAATGATAAAAGTACAAATGTAAATGGAACCCAACCTATACTAGCATCGGAAGTTCAGCTTTTAAATTGTTTACATCAGAGACGGAGTCAGACTTTCAAGCTACGGGGTCAAATACATATTGGGAGTCAATTATATAAAATTTCCATGCCGAGTATGGGGGTCAATTTTACTCAATATAAAATTATGTATAAACACAGAAATTTTTAAAGTGATTCACTCCATGTAGACCCCCCCCTGGTTTATGTGCCAAATGGACTGTAACAGTACCAGATTCCGCATTGTAATACAATTGGTTTCATCTAATATCTTCTCTATGAGCGGTACTTGAAAATGTAAGTGCAAATAGTTCACATCCTTACCAAATAAAAAAAAAAGGGAAAAGGTATCCAGGCGAACCTAAACTTCCAAATTTCAGCATCCAAATATCAGAATTTATAAAATGGTTAAACAACTTTAATCAAGGAGCAGAGTGCTATTATGCATTACCTCTATGGTGCTAATATTCTCTCCACCAGAGATAAAGATATCTTTTGATCGATCTTTGAGTTGCACATAGCCATCTGAGTGCCTTACTCCTAGGTCACCTGACCGAAACCAACCACCGGCCAGTGCCTCAGATGTTGCATTAGCATCCTTATAGTACCCTGCCATGACAGTATTGCCCCTAAACATCACCTCCCCTATAGTCTTCCCATCAAACGGTACGCTTTTCATGGTAACCGGGTCTTTTACATCGACCTCCAACCCGAGGTGCTCAAGCCCTTGCCGTGCCTTGAGTTTGGCACGCTCCTCAAGGCAAAGTTCATCCCACTCGGGCATCCATGTGCATGTGGTTGCGGGCCCATATGTCTCGGTCAGGCCGTAAGAATGTATTAACCGGAACCCTAGTTCTTCCACTCTAGAAATGATGTGCGGCGCAGGTGGGGCTGCGCCAGTCATGACCACGACTTTCCCTGGCAAAGACTTCCTTTCATGAACAGGGGCATTTATGATCATGTTAAGTACCGTAGGGGCCCCACCCATGTGCGTCACTTTATAATGGGCGATACTGTCAAAAATACCTTTGGCCGTCACTTTCCTGAGACAGATGTTTGTACCGCCTTGAGCTGCAATCCCCCAAGAGAAGCACCAACCGTTGCAATGGAACATTGGTACAGTCCATAAGTAGACCGGCATAGTGGTCATATCATTCAATAGTACAGAGGCTATAGAATTTAGGTACGCGCCTCGATGTGTGTATATCACACCTTTGGGTCTAGATGTGGTACCCGATGTGTAGTTAAGCGAGATAGGCTCCAGCTCGTCTTTCGGCCATATGATCTCAAATTGCATAGACCCGGTTTGTATAAGAGACTCATAATCCAACTCCCCAGGGAAATCATTTCTCGTTCTCTCTATTTTAGATGATTCATCTTCGTCATATTGATTTATTACCACTAACAAAGGAGGCTTAAAATTGTTTTCGGAAAGGAGATTGAGTGCTTCTCTTGCAGTTTCGATTAATTCATGGTCTACAAACAGCACTTTGGATTCAGAATGCTTTAAGAGATGTGAAATCATGGATGCATCATGTCGGATATTGAGTGTGCAAAGAACCGCACCAGCCATTGGTACGGCAAAGTGCAGCTCATACAGTGCTGGTATATTCGGTGCTAGGACAGCAACCTGATACAATAAAATTATAGCTAGGGATAAATCAAGCTATATATAGTATCTCAAGGAAAACATATCACAAGTCCAATATTGACGATAATTTTTTTAAGGTAACTACTATTTTGTTCACTCACACATATAAGGCAAAAATTAATGCTTACTAATTACTAGTTACTAAGTATTGATTTTGAATTTGGAAAAGGGGCAATTGGGCAGCAAATTAAAAAAATTACTAAGGATAGATTTGGATGGATGAGGAATAGCACTAATCAAGGTTAGGGAGCATTTAAATGAGTAGATAATTTTTCGGAATAAACTCCACTATTTTACTATTTTAATTATTAAAAAAATTAACAACTACTTCGAACAACTAAATTAGTGCTCTAACCTTACTAACTCAACTTACAATCCAAACATACACTAAATGACTAAAGGGCACTAAAAGATTTCCATTTGTTGAAGGAGGCTTGCAGCAAATGACATTGCTTTTTTAATGCAAACCTGCTTCCGAATCAAGAAAATGAAGACCGGTTTAAATTTGTTTATATTTCAAATTAAAAAAAAATGAATAAATTATTCATTCAACTCTCTTCACTTTCTTTCACCTCTTACAATTTTAATTCTTAAATAAAATAAATATTCCTCTTTTGCCCTTGCATTCCCTCCTTTTCCATTCATCTCCTCTCTCTCTCTCTCTCTCTCTCTCCAACTGGGGACCACAGTCTTAGGACCCCACTCCACTAATAAAACTTTGTACCTGCGCGTGTCAATCATATTCCCACTATATAAAAATCATATATTATTCAATTAATAATTGCAAGCATATTATACGACAGCACATTGGTCGTCACCTCATAGCTCATACATACATCACCGCATAGGCGCATAGTCGCATACTAACCATTAGAAAGAAAGAAAAAAACAAAAAAAAAAATAGAGGAAATTAAATTGCCTGCTTTATAATCTCAAAACAGATGTTAAAATTGATAATCAAACTAGGAAAGTAGGAATCCCCCCTATCAAATTATACTATTAATTCATTGACGAATAGTTTCATATATAAGAGACGGAGCTGGGAGAGAAGTGAAACGTACGAAATTGTGGCGAGCGAGAGCGAGAGCGAGAGGGAGGTGGGAGAGAGCAGATGCGAGCAAGAGGCAACGATCTCTGGTCTGGCGCCATGTGTAACTCGTACGGCCGTAAACGAGAGATGTACGGTGAGCATAGACCAAGGAAGAACGCTCGATGAAGCTGATCGGAGTGAGAGGGGAGTAGTTGGCAGGGGAAGTCACTACACCCTGACCCTCCATTTGAATAATTGAATTCAGAGAAGAGAAGAGAAGAGAAGAGAAGAGAAGAGAAGCGTTAGTGCGTCATCATTTATGATATCCTCATTCAATCATCAATTTCGATTTTCGAGCGTCCTTTTCAACCTTTCCTCCTCTGGACTGGATCGGAGGAGTGAATTGGGACTTATTAGGACCTTGTGGACTTCGGATCCCCTAAACTAAAGTAACCATAATTTTGAGTTTGAATCCAGACTGTCCGATCTGTTTTGCCATGAAAATTAAAGGAGACTCATGCATTCCATCTTGGATCGCGATTGGCCTGGATTCTGATCGTACAGTCCTGATGAAAAATTAAAAAGTAAGTTACTTTAGGGCATCCGGACCCGGACATTATGTTAGCTGGACACGGTCTACGTGTAATGAAGTTGCAGAAACAGTAGAATTAAATATGTAGATAATTATAAACTATTGTCAGATTAATTTACAGTTTTAAGAAAGATGGAGTTACAGAATTTTCTTAAAATAGTTTATCAGACTTTGAAATCTCAAGTCAGTTGAAAAATAATGTATTAAGATTTCTTTAAAAAGCTTTATTTTTAGACTTCATCCTATGAATTTGAAAGTTTATAAATTCTATATAAACGCATTATGAGCTCGTAATGTAGATCAATCTAAACAGTTTAAATTTGTTATTTGAAATTCATTTTATAAATTTTGAAGTTCGCAGTACTTCCACAGAAATGTTATTAATAACACATGTAGCTGAACTCCTGAAAACCCTGTAAAGTGAGATAATTATGAGAATTTATTTGTATAGT
Organism: Carex myosuroides; assembly: GCA_028015225.1. Lineage (NCBI taxonomy): Eukaryota > Viridiplantae > Streptophyta > Magnoliopsida > Poales > Cyperaceae > Carex > Carex myosuroides. The sequence continues at coordinate 9,268,419 of CM051487.1, read as the reverse complement.
ATAGTTGTAATCTTTAACAATTCATATTTTCTCTTACAAATATTGGATTTAATTTTCATTCGTATTATCGTTACAAGCAAGACAAGTATAATGTTAAATTTTTTTCATGGTAGCCTCCATAATTTTTTATAATATTATTTGATTTATACTTCAAAAATATGCCCCTCTTTGTTTAATGTTGCTATGTTCTTGCAATTTTTTTGTAATTAAATTGATCTATTGATAAATTTTCGAAATAATATTTGTATTGTTACTTCAGTATGATAAATTTTGGCTGCCTGCCAAAGGCTTTCTTATACTTTTATTTATATGATGTTCTTAGAGAAGTTGTTGTTGTTATAATTAAAAACAAAAACAAATTTTTTTTTGTTGATACTGAAATGGAAACAAAATTGAATTTTATTTCTTACTTCTCTTTATTTCTTTTAAAAAATAAATATACAATGTAAGTCAACTCTGCCATTAATTTTTTTTATTGTTTTATGGTCGTACAAAATGAATTATACAATTTATTTTTTTGTAGTTTTTTTTTCATTAGTGACTGTGAATTACGACACTATGGTGCTCAGTGATGCTCAAATATAAAATATTACAGTATGCGTTGATACTTTTCGAAACTATCTAGTTAATGTATGAATATATATATATATATATATATATATATATATATATATATATAGAGTATGGCTAATGTGCTTCCTCTAGCATTTCGGTGAGGTGCTTCCGGAGCCATATCTTAGTGTTTGATGTTCAAACAACAAATCCAAACCGTTAGATGTTCAATCTATATTAAAATCTACTTGGAGACCAAATTTTACATTTTTTGGAATTTTTTCACTATTTATTAAGCCACTTTGAAAATTGCTGATCCGGGTGAACAGTAAAAACAGTGCAGACCATATGATCAGCAATTTTCTGGACCACCGGATCAGCGATTTTCAAAGTGGCTTAATAAATAGTAAAAAAATTCCAAAAAATGTAAAATTTAGTCTCCAAGCACATTTCAATATGGAGAACATGTTGAGCGGTTCGGATCGGTTGTTTGAATTTTCAAAATGAAAATATAAACATGAAGTAAAAATAACATCTTACTTCACAACTCACCATAGCCCAGCTCTATATATACCGAAATTTTTATTAATAACATTTTCAAAAAAATAATAAACCAAATAACCACCGTTTCTGGTCAATTTCAAATCTAACACGGCCGTAGAACACCGGAGCGGACCCATTTGAGGGCCACCGCAGAATGCCTGAGCGAACCCCCATATGGGTCCGCACTATACCGGAGCGGACCCTGGGCCGCACTATGCCGGAGCGGCCCCTTTATTTTTTTTTAATCTGAATGTGAAGTTAATTATGATTTTGTTTTGGAAATTTTTATCAAAAATGTAAAGTTTGTACTGGAAGTTGTGTGTAATTACTTCTATTTGAAATGTCGTTTAATCTGAAATTGTTGTTCGTCGTTTGTTTGATCAAAAGAAACATTACAATAGAACAAGGAGCCATATAAAGAAGCATACAATAGAACAATGCTAATGTTATCGGAAATTACAAATACGTCTAATTAACCGAAAATAAACAACATTTTTACGAGTACAATTAAAAAAGCAACATTAACTCTCAATCTCGTGCAGCTCGAGCAGCTCTGTTTTGTCTTTCTTGTGTATCTCGGCCAGCTTGGTGTCCTCTTCTCCTATTATTTAGAACGTCCATCCACATCGGAATTCGGTTGTGCTGTCTTCTGCCCACAGAAATATTTTTATCCTCTGGAACAAGGACCGGGCCATCGTGTTGAGGTCATTCCGACTGATTTTCATACACATGCCATTGAGCGCTCCATGTGTTGATCAGTGTATGGATGTGATAGTAGTGACTTACAAAGACGCCAGGGTCGATGCCTCAGAGACGACACACGGACAGAACATGAGAGCACGGTATTCTCTCCAATTGAGGCTTCTGGCACATGCAAGTTACCGTGTGATCATCCCCGATTATCACCGTATATTTGTAATTGGCCTTGGTAAACCGGTCAGAATAGTCAGGTATGAAAGCGTGAACTCTCTCCTGTGTGGAGGTTACCTCGAACTCGTTGTTGTTTCCAAAGCCCCCAGCGTCTTCATTTTATCGGACCTCTCGAACTGTTTGTTGATCAGCTACGAAAAATTAAAAAATAATGAAGAAGTCAGATTTTTTTAACAAAGTTCATTAAAAATTATGAAGAAAGAACTACAAATAAAAGTACCTGATGCACACGACACGAGAATTGTTGACCTTGACTAGCTTTCCGTTCCGCTTTGGCCCTCCTTTGCGCAAACCATGTCATGCATTTGTAAAATGTGTCTTCAATTATTGCTGCAACCGGTAACTTACGAGAGGACTTGAAGACATTATTAAGCAACTCGGACCCGTTTGTAGTCATGATGCCCCAACGGTAACCACTGTCCAGTGCTTGGAATATCTTCTATGGTTTGGGGCACTCGTTCTCATCTTGATCCAAATATTTACCCACACCGTCCAGCCAATTGAGGGCAATGTCACATGCCTGCCCCATTGCTTGCATTCCTTGCTCGTATCTCCTCATCTTCCTCTTAGCCATACATATTCTAAAAAAACGGATTGCCTTATCACTGCAACCGTTCTTCTTCATGTTCTCGGCTATGTGAGTAGCACAAAGACGGTGAACACATTGATCCTCATCCTCCTCGTTCCATCCCATATCATCTTGTCTGAACACCTTCTTGATACACTTTCCCCTATCAGTGATGACACATATGAATCTGGAGTGGATTACATTACGGCGCAACTATTTCGTGAACCACGCACAATCATCATAACTCTTTGATTCTACCAGTGAAAAAGCCAACGGGAGGAGCTGGTTTTCAGCATCGTACCTGGTTGCAATCAACAGCTTGCCTGTGGTAAAACAATCAAATTAATTTTGTAAGAGCCGAAATCAACTAAAATAAATAAAGTGAAAACAATCAAATTAGTTACATTTATACCGGCCTGACAGGAAACATGCATCAACGGTGATGACCGGTTTGATATGTTGAAAAACAGCTATGCACGGTCCAAATGCCCAAGCCGCCCTATGAAAATACTTCCATGGTCTAGGTTTACCAGTGGGATATGAGGTCACCTCAAACAATGTTTCTGTCAATAAATTTAAAAAAATAAGTTCAATTTTTGATTGATAATGAAATGACGTAAAAAATGAAGGAACAATGTAGTACCTGGGTTGCTTCTTTTGATTGCCTCCAACAATGGAACTACAAGAGTATGACCCCTCCCAACTACCAAATTGACGGGCTATTGCCAACTCACGGCCACGCCACAGTTTGTTGTACGCCGGTATCTGACCGTTGTACCTTTCAGCAATAGCAATTCGGACAGCTTGAATACTCAAGTCGACATTGTTCCTCATGTGAGCGGATATACACTCGGCAACCATAGTAGCTGACAACTGGGCGTGATCTGTTCTTGTCGCATCCGCGTGGCATGAATGTTGTGTTGGGTACTTGGAGACACGCTATTGTGTTCCATAACCGGTGGCCTTTGCGAATATGTACCACCCACAGTAACTGTCCTTGCACTTGAACCTAATTCTTGTGCGGTCACTGTGCATATTCCTTATCTCTTTGTTGCAAAGGATGTGAAACCTGGCAATTGCGCTCTTCATTGCCTCTTTTGAGTCATATGTTTGTCCCTCAGACAATTCATTCTCATACTCTGCCCTCATTCCAAACAAACCCGAATTGGCTTCCATAAACCCTGATGTGTCGTTGAAAGCATGAATCGGGTACTGAAACCTGCGATCCATTATTCGAAACCCATGATCCATCTTGAAAGTCCTTGGTAGTCCGAGCACAGGCCCGGTATCTTCCTGGTCAGACTGATCGCTCATACCCTCCGGATCACTATCAACCCAATTTTCCTTTGCCTCTAGTATTTCCGGATCCACTTCTTCATTGGTTTCTTCCGGATCACAAGTTTGACCCCAATGAGCTGTCCGACTAGATGAAGGCTGGTCAGTATGGGATGGGGCCCGATGGAAGGGTTCGTCCCTCTGAACTGGGGCCCGACTATTGGACGGTTGGTCAATTTGGACAGAGGACGGACTAGAGCCGGATGAGTTACCCTGACTACGACCATGGATTAACCTCATAACTGGGTTAGAACGCCGGGCTCTAGTAACCTCCACATATAGGTCAATTATCTTATATGCACCCCTAGAAAAACTCATGGTTTGGTTGTACAATACCTGCCAGACTCCCTCATTTTGAATTGAAAATAGTTGGAACTAGGTTTGTGATGAACTAGTCGGCATGCTAATTTTGGCATCAATTTTAAGGTCATACAGACCCTGATCTAACCCCAAATTCTGACATATACTTGATTTAAGTCCTCAATAATCAGTACCCGGCAATACCGGGATCACAGTAACAGGTCCAATACTATAGTAAACCCCATTAGGACCTGTTAAAACATCCCACCAGTGTAGATGGATACCATAAGAGCCATTTTTTCAATCCAATACAGAAGAAACCTACAATTAAAAATTAACTAAATTAATTATTCTAAATTAATTATTCTAATTAAATTATTATAATTAAATTATTCTAAATTAATTATTCTAATTAAATTATTAATCTACTGAAATAAAAATAAAAAATTTAAAAGAAGAGAGAAAAAACTTACAGATCAGAGAGCTAACTCAGGAGAGAGAAGGTGTGAGAGTGTGGAATGAAATTTCGCTGTCATTTTCGGGCTATAAAGAACAGGGTCCGCACAGGCATAATGCAGACCCGGGTCCGCTCCGGCATAGTGTGGACCCAGATGAGGGTCCGCTCCGGCATTCTGCGGCGACCCTCAAATGGGTCCACTCCGGTGTTCTGCGGCTGTGTTAGATTTAAAATTGACCAGAAATGGTGGTTATTTGGTTTATTATTTTTTTGAAAATGTTATTAATAAAAATTTCGGCTATATATATATATATATATAAATATATATAGAGAATGGCTAATATACAAACGTTTGTTCCTAGACTCAGGAACAAACGATTCGGTTCTCCAATTTCAAAGTCCAAATAGTCGATCCAAACCATAGATATTCAATCTATATTAAAATGTGCTTGGAGACCAAATTTTACATTTTTTGAAATTTTTTTACTATTTATTAAGCTGGTTTGAAAACCGTTTTTTTTAATGCTGCAGAAATTTAATAAAAATAGCAGTTTTCAAACCAGCTTAATAAATAGTAAACAAATTCCAAAAAATATAAAATTTGGTTTCCAAGCACATTTTAATATAGATTGAATATCTAACGGTTTGGATCGACTGTTTGGACTTTGAAAATTAGAAAACCGAATCGTTTGTTCCTGAGTCGAGGAACAAACGTTTATATATTAGCCATTCTCTCTCTCTCTATATATATTATATATATATATATTATATATATATATGATCAGAGTCAAAATAATGATGATTTACGTAGAATTTTGGCTTAGGTTTTGCATATTTTTTCGCACTTATGTTTAATTAATTAGAGAAAAAGGCTACTGTCACCCTTCTTTATGTTTTATTGCAGAAAACAGGTTTTGGGACTATTTTACATCAAATGGAGCTAGAATAAAGTCAATCGGATCAGCGACGCTCATCGACTAAGTCCCTGTTACGGCCCGTATTGCCTAATACGGACCAGACCTAGCACAGACCAGAAGATAGCGCTGGGAGCATTAAACCCTAACCGTCAAGGTCCTAATACGGACCGTATCACCCAATACGGTCCGTATCCGAAGGCGCCTCTTGGGGAATAACTGCCGACAGCTGTTTCCAGATCAGTTTCTTAGCCCCTACTCAACCTCTACACGTCCCTCCACTCCTATATAAGGCCCCTGGGCAGAAGGAATAGTCATCTTTGTAATTAGGGTTAGATTTGATTAAAGTGAGAAGAGAGGAGTGCTTGTAACCATGCCGTTCCGCGGCTAAATTCCTTTTCTTAGGGCTAGGCAGTAAACCTTGTTACTCTTGATGTTTTGATATATATATTTCTGTTGATTATGATTTCTTGTTGTTGAAACAAAATGCTTTTGTGATTTACTATCTCTTCATCTAATTTCAATGATCTAGTTTGAGTCCGTTAGGGTAGTGACAGTACTTTAATGGTAAGAGAAACAATTTGTATGAGTTAGCCTCGTTGAGATTTATTAGGTTTATGTGAAGAAAACCTTAGCGGGGAAACCATAAACCAGACCAACAAAACGCGTACCAAATTCCATCACTTGCGTAAAGTAAATCGCAGTGATCTTTGTAGTAATTTAGGGTATTTGAGAGATCAGACATTTGCGTAAGGTAAATCGCAGTGTCCTATGTAGAATCTCGGTGAAAGATCTGTCATTCTTGCGTAACATAAATCGCAGTGACCTATGTGGTGTCTTTCATTAAACAACAACAGGAAATCAGACGCAACAGGAATATATTGTCAAGGCGGATTGAGTGGCAATGGTGTGCCGAAACCCTAGGAATTCTCATCTCTGTCTTTATTTTAATTACTTTTAATTGCTTCCTAATTTACATTGATCACAACAACATCTCTCAATTTTCAGATTTCGTCTAGCCTTTCGAAAGATTGTGATTCGATCGCTCAAAGCATTGAACCAATATTCCCTGTGGATCGACCTCGAATATACTACTCGATAGGATTGTGCGCTTGCAGTCCGAACCGATAGCATTTCCGAGTTTATAAATATTAAAAGAAACATTGCTCTCTTTTGAGTGATCAATATTATATATATATATATATATATATATATATATATATATAGACTAATGTCATAACGTTATAACTTCGGCCGAAGTTATAACGAGTCATTTATTAGTTTTTAAAATTCAAACAACCGATCCGAACCGTTCAACTTTTTCTAAATATTGAAATGTGCTTGGAGACCAAATTTTACATTTTTTGGAATTTTTTTACTATTTATTAAGCCACTTTGAAAATCGCAGATATGCTGTGAATAGTAAAAAACAGCAAAATTTTCTGGACCACCGGATCAGTATTTTCAAAGTGGCTTAATAAATAGTAAAAAAATTCCAAAAAATGTAAAATTTGGTCTCCAAGCACATTTCAATATAGAGAACATGTTGAACGGTTCGGATCGGTTGTTTGGATTTTGAAATTGCAAAAACGACTCGTTATAATTTCGGCCGAAGTTATAACGTTATGACATTAGTCTATCTCTCTCTCTCTATATATATATATATATATATATATATATATATATATATATAGCTGGGCTATGGTGAGTTGTGAAGTAAGAGGTCATTTTTACTTCACGCTCATATTTTCATTTTGAAAATCCAAACAACCAATCCGAACAACTCAACATGTTCTCTATATTGAAATGTGCTTGGAGACTAAATTTTATATTTTTTGAAATTTTTTTACTATTTATTAAGCCACTTTGAAAATCGCTGATCGGTGGTCCACTTTGAAAATCGCTGATCGCTGATCGGTGGTCCAGGAATTTCTATTTCTTAGATTCAAAATTTTTAAGATGTAAAAGGTTATATAATTAAGGTGCTATTGTATTCGTTAGATGATATATAACAAACAACGGTATGCATGTCACTTTTTTTGATATATAATTATTAAAAATAGTTCATTTGTGTTTGTCAAAGTAATATCATTGTGTAACAAAACATTTGTCGTATTATATCCTAAAAATGGTTGGTTCAGAATGCAGCTTAGATCAAAAATTAATTTTATAAATTTTGTTATGCATATTTTTGTTCCTTTTAAGGTATTGGAATTTCAAAATTTGTTGATTATTACGTGGTACCTATCTAATAGTTTGTAAAATAATAAAATTTATGAGTATCCCCTAAGATACATGACTGTGTAGAATACTCATAAATTTGGTTTTTATTTGAAATACATGAAGTTTGTTTTAAAAGTCGTGCTAGATTAAAACGGAATATTCAAATCTCATTTTACACAGTCATGTATTGCACCAGATCTGAATTCGCAGTTCGTAAAATTATGCCAATGTTAATTAAAAGGGAGAATTTCATGTATATATATATATACCATTCATAAACTATGAAAATTACTTATTTCTCCCTCCAAATTCTATATATATTTACCGTTTTAAATTCCAATAACTCAAATGTATACCAAATATAATTTAAATATATATCAAATATGTCTGAAACTCAAATCAGTTATGTGTGAAATCTTGAAAACTACAATTAATCAGGGATTAATTAAAATTGGACCCATTCTCCCTGCTTTCTCTCTTCATCTTTCTGTAATATTTTTCAAGAGACCATACTCTTAAGTTCTCTCCGGAGGCGGATCTAAAAGTTAACCATGGGTACTCGGGCGCTCTATGATTTCAAATTTTTAATTATGTATATTAAAACTTAATTGAATTTTGTTTAAATTGTTTATATAGTTCAGTCCTCTCATAAAATACAAATGTTTACTTATAGTCTAGTGTTAGGGCTCTATTTTGTGAGTGTGAAGCTTGCATTCAAATATCACATATTATATATTGTGCATTTTATATTTCAGTCCCCTTATCAAAAATTTCTAGTTCTGTTTCTAGTTTTTTCCCATCTAGGTCTCAAGGGGGCGTTCGGCAACAAGGGATTAAGCCTCCTTAAGACTTAATCCGCTTCCTTTAGCTTTCTTAGCCGCTTAATCCTACCGAACACCGATTCCTTAGCGCGGATTAAGATCACCTCCTTTAGCCTCCTTTTGCCCGGACCTTAAGGCACCTCTACCCCTTCCTTTAGTTTCCTTAGCTTTCACCCACGGATTAAAACAACCGAACATCGGTTCCATAGCACTCCGTAAGCTCTTAATCCTTTGTTGTCGAACGGCCCCAGGGGGTTGTTCGGCAACAAGGGATTAAGAGTGAAGGATTAAGAGCTTAAGGAGCGCTAAGGAACCGATGTTCGGTTGTCTTAATCTGTGGATGAAAGCTAAGGAAGCTAAATGAAGGGATAGAGGTGGTGGGTTGTTCGGCAACAAAGGATTAAGAGTGAAGGATTAAGAGTGAAGGATTAAGAGCTTAAGGAGCGCTAAGGATCCAATGTTCGGTTGTCTTAATCCGTGAGTGAAAGCTAAGGAAGCTAAAGGAAGGGGTAGAGGTGCCAGAGGATTAAGATCTGAGCAAAAGGAGGCTAAAGGATGTGTTCTTAATCCGTGCTAAGGAACCGGTGTTCGGCAGGATTAAGCGGCTAAGGAAGCTAATAGAAGCGGATTAAGCCTTAAGGAGGCTTAATCCCTTGTTGCCGAACAACCCTAGATTCAAGAAAAAGAGGTTAAAGGAGGTGATCTTAATCCGCGCTAAGGAACTGGTGTTCGGCAGGATTAAGCAGTTAAGGAAGCTAAAGGAAGAGGATTAAGTCTTAAGAAAGCTTAATCCCTTGTTGTCGAACAGCCTCAAGAGTTTTTCCTTCTCGGATACCATCTCCAACAAGTGTGATTGGAATGGTGTTGGAGAGTGTTTGAAGCTGTAACACTGTGCAAAATACGTATATGAACTTAATGACTGAAAATAAAATATGAAATGTATAATATAGTTTTTCAGATAAATATGCAACAATAAACGAATAAATGGTATTTTCTGAACAAATCAACAAGATAATTAAGTTAATATAAATTGAAGTACGATAAACAAATCATCGGAAATCATATCTTACCGAAATAATATCGGGAGTTTTGAAAGATTCAAATTTTATGAAACAGAAATGAAAAATTTAAGAGATCGTAATATTTAATAATCTTTCAAATTGTATATATAGTTATATAATAGTAAATGAGTGAGGCTATGGTGCTATGCATAGCACAGATGGGGTCCGTGCTACAGCTCAAAATTTGACTTTTCAAAATCCTAACGGTCGATCCAACCGTTCAATATGATAACCATATGAATATGTACTTGCAAACTAAATTTTATATTTTTTCGAATTTTTTTACTATTTTTTTAGATAGGTAAAATTTTGATGGTCCAGAATTTTCAGAAAACACTGATTTTTCTACCTATCTAAAAAAATAGTAAAAAAATTCGAAAAAATATAAAATTTAGTTTGCAAGTACATATTCATATGGTTATTACATTGAACGGTTGGATCGACCGTTAGGATTTTAAAAAGTCAAATTTTGAGCCGTACCACGGACCCCATCCGTGCTATGCATAGCACCATAGGCTCACTCATAGTAAATATACAATGAGTAATAGAAAATTTATACATGATAATATTTATAAGTTTGTTTTTATTTAATTTGGGGACTAATTCACAAATTTTGAAACATTGAGGGTTAAATATATGAAAATGCAAACTTTCATTACCAAATGGCATAATGCCACGTAGGGGTGTTCATTGGGTCCGGTTTAGTCGGTTTTGAACCGAACCGAATTAGTTTGGACCAAACGGTCTTAGTTTGAACTCAAATGTATACAATTGTCAGGATAGTTACAACTGTCTTATTATTGATTTTTTTTTTCCGATAATGACAGTATTGAGATATTGCTTATGTAATGTTTCTGTTAACAAAGTATCAGGATAGTTAGAACAGTATAAGCCATAACACGACATATACATGTTATTGTATCTGTTAGTGTTACCAGACTAGAAATTGTAAAGTTAAGAAACCAAACATTACCAGACTTTATGGTTTAAAAGATTTTGACCCAAACCATTTATTCTGATAAGATCCTTAGAGTTCTGATTGATTTATGTAATTTTTGTTGTTCAATTGGATACTGTTATTGAGCATTTGCATTTGTCACTATGAAATGAACTGTTAGTTTCTTGTGCGGAGATTTCATTATGAATATGGATTTCTTTCGAATCAAATAACCTAAGTGGCAATTAGCACTGAGGATATAATTTATTATTTCTCACTCATTTCTCCTTGTGGGATTCACATGTTTGTTAAACGAAGACCGAGAAACGCTTTGGGGATAATAATTGACAGCAAAGCCACCTAAAGGTATGAGACTTGGGCTTATTATATCTAACAGGGTGCAGAGAGTATTTCTCTAGCATCATCCACTGTAATATGTCAGATAATTATTGTAAATAAATTGGGATGTGAAAAAAATAATGAATGCTATTGGCAATGCATAAAAAGATCCATATCTTATGTTGCGTACATTAAATGGTAAATAGATACGGTAGGAATTGTCGCACCTTCAGATCGGAGGTGTGACAGAAGCAATCCGAATGAGAGATTTAGTGCATGTTCAATAAACATAATTAAAATGGCGCTTGAGAGTGTCAGAAGCAATCAGAATGAGATGATAGCACGTGAAGTGAAGAAGGGGAAGCATAGTGACATAACTTGCGAATTATTCGCGAATAATTCGCGAATAATTCGTTTTTTCAACATAACCGCACCGAACACCGTATTATACGCGGAAAAACGTATAATACGTTTTATTCGCGAATAAAACGCGTATAAAACACGAGATACGAATTATTCGCGATAAAAACGGCAAAAAATATTTTTTTTTTGAATTTTTTCAAAAAAAATTTTTTTTTTTACGTTTTTTTTGAAGTATTTTTTTTTTTTTTGCTTCCTTGTTGTACCGAATCATTCCCGAATTATACCCGAATTATATCTGAATCACGAATTTTCGACCTCGCCGAACCGAACCCGAACTTTTGATTTGTTACTGTGGGTGGGTGGAAGTGGGCACAATTTTGACGTTAAAGAAGACGAGCAATCCGAAAGAAAAGGGACCTAATCATGTGCTCAATTATATTTTATATAAAAATAAATATAATCAATTTCAGTTTTTAATTAATTGAGTAAATATTTGAGTTATTATAATTTAAGATTGTAAATATGTAATTATAAAATTTGAAGGAAAATACGTAATTTCATAATATTTTGGAGTGTTATACGTGAAATGCCGTATATATTACTTGCCAGTTACCAGGACATCTCCAGTTGTCCGACTTGTTTTTGAGTTGGCTTTCCCTCTCCTCCGTTCCTCCGTCCCCGTCTCTCCAGCCTCCAGGTTCCACACACATACCCACCTCATCAATCAATAATCAATGGCGAAGAGTGTATTAACGAACCAGCAGCACGTGCCTGCGGAGGTGACGCACGTGATAGAGCAGCTTGAGCGGCATTGCCTGGCGCCGGACGGTTCTCTCCTCTCCAAACCCGCCTATGACGATCTCCAACAGGTACTCTTCCATTTCTTTCTTTACTTTACTTCTATATAGATCAGATCAGATACCGCAATATGCTGATTGGGGCCAACTGGTAGGACTGGCGCTCTTTGGGAAGCAGATCTCTTGTGGTTGGATTTCGATATAGTGAAATTTGAACTTAGATTTGACTAATCCTGCAAAGGAGAATTTGCTGTTTGCTAAATTCGCATATCTTTTTATGATCGCTTGCTCATTGAATTGTTTTGTGTATCCTAAAACATCAACATATATACTTGACAACTTAGAATGGAAAGCAGAAATTAGGCAATATTTCCTTGAAATGCATCGGCATCCTCAAACTATTGACTGCTCTTTCTCATCATATATTTGCATAGGCCAAAGAGGAGATGTTAAAGGAGAGAAGAAACTACTTGGAGGCTATGGTTTATTTCTCTTTTCTCTTTTCATTTTTCTATGGTAATGCAAAACCCAGATGAAGAAACCAACTGTGAACCCTCTAAACCCTATTTTTTAAAATCCAAAAGCCAGAAATCTTAAATATAAATCGAAGCACTTAAACATCGACCCAGTATGTCACTTTATCCGCATATCTTAATTAATGTATTGCATTAGGGTTTTGTCATGATTTTGTCTATGTGAAGTGGCTCAATTGTTATGTTGTAGGCAGTATATTGCGAAGCAATAGCAATGGTGGAAGAATACCAACAAGCTGCATCGGCTTCAGCAGGAATTGGTAGTGGATTTAGTTCTTTAAAAGACGTAACAGGTTTATACCCACATCTCAAGTTGAATTGCTCCCCTCAGGTTCTCCCTCTCTCTCTCTTTCCCTCTCTTGCTGTAATTATAAAGCTTTGTGATGCTACTCTTTTTGCTCCCCAAGATATTCAATAAAGTCATAAAAAGTTATTGCCCGGAAAAAAGTCAAGTTAATCCCAAATTTGGTTCCAGTGAACCTAATGGACCCTCCTTTTTTTGGCACTTCAGCCTTACGTGAATCTCGTTACAACCTAATTTAGCCTGAATTCACGCTCACGAGTGCAATCAGGCATCCCAATTTAACCCCCTTTATATTTGCCTCAATATACCCTTGCTCGCTAAAGTAAGAACCCATTGACAGTGGGCAAAATAGAATACCGGTTCTATGGTACAAAGTACTTGCAATTTCAGTGAGAAGTAGTCAGATAGAAAAAAGGCCAGTTTTGATGCGAACAGTTCAAAAAAGCAAGCTGAATAGTGGTCAAACTAATATTTTGTGGTTGTTATTATGGTGATGCACACATTTGAAGCAGTACTTCAATTAAATTAACTGCATTAATTTGTTTGTTAGGTGGGACAGGAAATTCTCATCTAGTGGTTCATTGTACACATATATTTTAGATAGGAATTGAGTGTAAAAAAAAAAGATAAATTCCAAAAATCATGAACTAAAGAATCTTACCATACATGTATTCCAATAAAATATAGATAATTTGCAATGCAAGGTATAAAAACATCTCTGTGACACTTTTGATGAGTACTCTATCGTTTGGTTCTTTAGCAGGTCTATTAATAGAAATAAATTGTTTATTCCGAGATTCTTGCTCTTGCACAAAAAATTTAAGTGCAAAACTGAACCTGCCTACCCTCTCTCTCTATATATATATCTAGGTGTATGAATCTCTAGAGCACCACCTAGCTGTTGCCGAGGCTGCCCAGAGGCTGAGGCTCCCTCTCCTCTCAAAAACTGGTGAAATTCAAACTCAGGAGGAAGATTCTGAGAAACAAAGTTCGAGGAGTTCCTTCGACAGTACAACACCTACAAGCATCTCTCCTGGCTCTACCACAAATTTGTATTCCAACACTACCCTTAGTGTCACGAGTGCCTCTGGTTCTATATCAGCCATAAATAGTTACAGCAATGTGGGATCTGATGTGGTGGCGGATCCTCCTATTGGTGGCGTCGCTGATCGGTTTTTAGGGATCACACTAGCATATCTTTATCAGACTCAGCAAGAAGAACCTATCCTGAGTGTGGTATGCACATTTATCTTAGTAAATAATTGCAATGAGTTGTGCCTAATGCATTATGTTGAAATTCTAGTTGTTCTTTTGGATCATCTTTGTAAAATTCAGAATGCAATAGAGTTTATGGCACATCTATAGTAATCATCAGACTTAAATTTGAGTTATTTGATTGGTACACATGGATCTACATCATGGGTATAAATTAATCCTGTTTGTAGGATATGCCAGACTATCAGAGGCCTCTTGTCAGAGAGATTGAAGCACGCCTTGAGACCAAATGTGACATGCTAGCTGAAATTTTTGCATCTGAAGAAATTGGTGAATTTAATTTTTATATATCTTGGTCTACAACTCTTATGTTTAGCATATATCATACTAAAAGTTGGCACTAGTTTACTCAATGATGCAGTTTTTGTAATCTTTTGCAAATAGATTCCTCTTCAATAAGCCAGATTTCAAGTGCAAGGCTGTCTGAGAGGTAACAGAGTAAAATTCAGAAGTTGTATGTCCAAATCATATACGTTTGAGAGTGTAACCTCCTAAATATTTTCTTATTTTAGGGTTAAAATGATAATCGAGGAGATAGAGAAAGAGGAGGCTGATTTACTTGATGACCTTTCTTCCATGGATAGAAAATTTAATGAACACTACAATGTAAGTTTAATATAAGTAACTTAATTTTGTGTTTAAAATGGAGTTTGTCCAAGGATTTTGGTCTAATTAAGACCAATACCAAAGCAACAACTGTGAAATTAATATTTATAAAAGTGTAATCTTTAAATTTTGTCTTCATTATCTAACCATTCTTCTTTTCTTTTTTACCTTATTTTGAACCAGGTGCTCGAACAAATACTTTCAGTGCTTATAAAGTTTGTGAAGGAACTAAAACTTCAACATCAGCACGAATATGTAAGATTTTAGTCGGTCAGTTACTTTTATTTGCAAGTTCTTTTTTCAATTAGAATATTTGATTTGTTGAAAATTGCTGTTTTGAAATTTGGAAACAGGATGAATTGAAAAAAACCTGGCTCTGCAAGAGGTGTCAGACCATGAATGCCAAATTACGGTCTCTTTCTACTTCTTTGCTTGACTTCTACTTAAGGTCATGTTTGGTTGTGGAGTAAGAGGTGGAGTAAAACCCTTACTTCACACTTGAGCCGCCAAAAGAGAAATAAAATAGGAGTAAGATGGAGTAAGAGATGAGTTAATCCGGAGTAAGTTACACCACCTCTCCACACAGATTAACTTACTCTATACTTACTCCGCCGGTAAGGCCCACTATCATAGGCAGAGGTTCATTTCCTAACATCTTACTCTTCTAGGCGGATTAATAACTACCAAACGAGGTGTAAAATACGAGGAGTAAGGTGGAGTAAGCAATTTAATCCTCGGTAACTTTACTCCACAACAAAACATGACCTAAGTTATTTGGCCAATCAGTTTGTTAGCACCAGCTGCTTTTGCAATCCTTTGTTCTAATTACAGATCTTGGTTCTTAAATTTACAGTGTTTTGGAGCATCTTCTTTTACGTGACACTTACACCAAGGACTCGGTACCAGCCCTTCATCGGATTCGGTACACTTTTCATTACTTTTCATTACTTTATTTTGAGCTAATACTAAAATGGCAAGTGGTGTTATCAGCTAGACAGCTAATATGTAAGTTGTCAATTAATACAGAAAGTTCCTTCTCGAAGCAACAGAGGAAGCATCAATTTCATACAACAAAGCAGTATGTTTCTACAATTGTTTATTGTAGTTGCACAATTTATCATTCAAATCATTAATGGTTATTGAATAAAATACTTTTACTCAGGTTACAAAGAATGATAATATGTACAACTCTTGTTTGTATAAATCTTTCATCTTAGGTTACCCGATTAAGGGAGTATCAAGGGGTGGATCCCCATTTTGACAGTATTGCGAGGCAGTATCATGACATTGTCAAGGTCAGTTCATTTATTAGTTTTGTTGGGCTTGTTAGCAGTAATATTCTTTTCCAAAATTGTATTTTTCTATTAAGAAAAGATCAATTACCGGAGTATTAGAGGGTTTGTTATTGTATTTTTTTTTGGAGATAATGCAGAAAAAAAATATTTATTTCAAACGGCCTCAATTCAGGTAGCAATATTTTTCTGTATAATTCGACTAATTTGGTAGATTTTCTTCACTAATATTGCATTAACAAAATGCAGAAATTGGAGGGAATGCGATGGACAATAGACCAAGTCGAAATAGACCTAAAGCAGCGTTCTGTTGATCACCAGAGCTAGCTGATTACTGCTTTTAAAATCAATGTAGCTTCTCTTTTACTACAAAAATCTGATGTGATATTATGTATTGGTTTGTACAGAGTAAATTACTATTAATATTGTTTTTTTTACTGTTATTGACTTATTGTTGTTATAATTTTTTCTCACCCGTTAACCTGCCAGCACTTGACCATGCTTGAATTTTGGTTCCTGCAAGTATCTTTTAGTGTGTATTGATTTGAAGTGTGTGCAAGCATTTTTCGCTCAAAGGGATTGATTATTTTTTTCTTCTACAAATAGATAGAACTGCACCATTTTGGTTCCACTAAAGACATGATGCTGGAACCGTACCATTTTGCTAAAAAAATGAACTTTTAATTTGTACAAAAAAAATTAAAATTTTTATAGGCGCAAGGATTTGAGTTTGCAAAAAACAATCAATTTTACTTTTATTTTAGAATAGCAAGTAATTAAGCAGATAAAAATTACATCACCGATCACTTTAATATCCCACATCCACATGCATAGAAAAAAGCCTCTAACTCTTTATCTAAAGTCATTCCAGCTAACTCCAGTTCCTTCTTTAACTGTGCGCACTTCCCGTATCGGCCTGAAAATGCGTAACCCATTATCAAATCCCTGTAAATTTCATAACCAGGGCTAAACCCTGCCTCTTTCAACCTCATAAAGTACCTCATAGCCCTCTCCAAATCATTTAATGCAACACACAACCGAATCACAACCCGGTATGCCGGTAGGTCAAGAAGACAATTTTGCTCCTCTATCTCCCAAATAAGTGCCATGCCTTCCCTATACCTCTGGTGACAGTACCTACTGTGCATCACAGTGGTATACATTACAATACTAGGGCCTTCTGTACCTCTCTTCCGGTACCACTGAAAAAGCCGCTCCACAGTTTCAAACATTCCTAACTTGGTACAAACTTTCATTACTGAGGTGCAATCCCGGGAAGACAAATTAAAATCTTCTCTCTCCCCGAGCTCATGGATCAAAGTTGCCGCAAGTTTATATCTGTCAGGTGTGTGAACTGCTGCAAGAACCAGTTTCACAAAAACTGAAAGATCAAGTGTTCTGTTTTTATCCTTTGCTAATAACAAAACTCTCCTCGCCAGATGCAGTTTTCTAGCCTTTATGAATCCCTTGACCAAGGATTCCAGAACAGGTCGAGTTGCATTGAGGATCCACTTTTCCAATTCCTGTTCGATTTTCAATTTATCAAACCGTGCCAGTACCTCAACTGTAGATGCGAGAACTCGGTCATCTGGAAACAATGTAGGTCCAGGTTTTGACCCCTTTGTCCTATTCTGGGCCCAATTAAGGATTTGAAGCACTCGATCCGGGCAACCCATGTGACCCAATTCACGAATAGTCATAGAAAGAGATCCCTTGCGTAGAAATGGGGCCCACTGGTCGAGCACCAGTGACACATCAGATTGAGAATCAAGGGCCTCAATTTCTCTTGCGATGCCTATAAGAACTTGAGGGTTTTTGCACACCTGGTCAGTGAAGGAATTGCGTGGAGAGAGAAAAGTTGTTGAGACAGATCGAATGTGGCGCTTTGGTGTTGGAGTTCTGTCTGTGGTCGGGATCTTATGAGGCAATGGAAGAGGTAGAGCTCTCTCTTTTCTCTGTTTTGTGTCTGTCTGTGGAGGTAAAGGTCTCTCAAAAAGAGATGATATTGCATCAAGCTCATCTTGGGTCCAATCTGAATCCAAAGTGGTTTTCCCAGTAATTTTATCTGAATTATCAGATAATTGGACACGGCCAGCAGTGCATCTGAAATCAGAGACATTCCCAAATCGAATTGGACAAATCCAATTTGGAATTACTCTACCTCGTTGGTTCCAGCTCCTTTGCATGCCAATTGGAGCAAAGGTGAAGGATGTACGAGAGAGATACATACAAGGAGAGCCTTGTACAGCCAAGGGGAGCATGTGTATACTTACAGTTGAAGAATTGGTTGTTTTTTTTTTTTTCTCTGGGGCAAAGTATCGAACACTTGGTGTTCAGAGGTGTAAGTGGAATAGAGGAGAGGAGAGGAGAATAGGAAGAGGCAAGAGGCAAGAGGGTTTAAGGAGAGGTCGTAAAGTGTGGTTAAATATGAGGCGGTTCAGACGTCAGCATATGAGATTGTCGGAGGATGTGGTGGACCGGTGGCAGAGAACCGGATCCTTCATTTATCGTGGGGTTAAGTATTAGTGTATTACCGACGGCGTCACTTTATAAGCCCGGTTTAGCGTCTTTCCTTATCATGAGCGTACACCCGGTTCATGAGGCTGTTCGGTTCGTACAATGATGGATTGGACCACTTAAGTGGCTCCCACTCTTCCATATCCCCTGAGGGCTGACGCTGAGGTAATAAAAGTTAGTTAGTTTAGATCCGATCGTCCGATCAGATATCGGATCAATCTGGTGCGAGATGGAATGCACCGTTTTACATTTCGGATCAATCTGGTAATAAAAGTTAGTTTAATAAAACCTGATTAAACCGTTTTACATTTTGTTAGAATTTGCTCAATCTAAAAGTCTGTTCGGTTGTTAGTTTGTTACAGAATTATGCGGGATAAGAATTTTCGGATATGGAAATCTACAAATTAATTTGCAGAAACCCATAGCCAACAGTATGCACAGAGAGAGATATGAAATCATGCTGAAATGCGTGTTCAGTTACCCCGTGGTAATAGTCACGAGAAATCCTACTCTTCTTCTAATATGCTTGATATAAATACTATTATTTTTATTAATATAATTAAATAAAATGATTAAACAATAACATAACAATACTTATTGATTATTATTTCATAATGATGCTTTTGCTCATAAACTTGGCATTCAATTATATTGAAAAATAAATTACTAAATTCATAATTAACAATTTTTAATTTACTTGAAATAAAATATAAATATGTATTTTTTTACAATTTTTTATACTGAAAATTATTTTACTTATCAAATATTCTGAATTTATATTTTTATAACAACAAATATTATAAATTAAATTACAATATAATAAGTTAATTATGTTATCCTTTAAAGAGAGAATACAAATTGACTAAGAATAATAAAATAATAGCACCTTTAAGACATGTGAGAAAGAAAAAAAAAACAATAGCTCGGACTCATTCAATTATTTTTTTTTTTTCTCACCAATTTGAACTATGAGATGAGAAATGGATGGAAATACCAACCTTTAACTTTAAAAGAAAAAAAAAAATATTAGGCAACCAAAATTGAGTCCGATAATACTATACAAGGCTTATTTAAGTGCATATTTTGGAAAATTTTCTAGCCCAATTAATAAATGGGCCAGTAACAGCCCATAACAAGGTAGGTTTGAATGGTTTAACAAGTTTTGGGGTTGTTTGGCAAGGAAAGTATAATCTCCTTAGCAATTAATCCGTCTTAATCTCACCGAATATAAATTCTTTATTTGCCACATATAAGGCCTTGAGATCAGTGATGGAACTAAAAATGTACTAGAAACTAAATTATAATGTATTTTCTTACTTTTAAGTTTGATGGATGGGTTTTAAGACTATCCGATCCGCTTTAAAATATGTATGAAAACTGAATATGCAACCTCTTCGTAGAGAGACAAGCTAGAACTCGTGCTACTGCACTAAGTCTGCGGTTCTATAATTTTATTAAAATTAATAAATCACAACTATTAATCTTAACATTATTAAAACTAATAATTTTAAGTAATTGTTCGTAATCATTAAATAAATAGTCTATGGTAATAATAGTTAATTAAGAGGTTTTGACAACAGGGTCGGAATTAGAAAATTGAGATTAATTGAGGTCGAGGACATTGAATATGTAACGGCAGTATAATTTTATTTTATAAGAAGGGTAAGAAGTAGAAGTACATATAAAAAATTATAAAATATAAAATATAAAGCTGTTAAACTAATTAGCTATTCCTAATTAAATTTGTTTGCCCTTGAATTGTTTGACGGTCAACTGTTATCGTATTAGTAGCCATATTAGCCAACAATTAATTAATACCGAGTACACCTAGCTAGGATATGATGTTGACTAAAAAAGTCAAACATCATACACATAATGTAAATGCACAAAATTCAAAATGCCTTGCTCTTAAGACTTGTACTGCATGCATGGTGTTCAAATTATAAAGATATTAATTGAAGTAGATAAAAAACAACAAATTAAATTTGATCCGAAATTAAATTACCTAAACACATGTGAACTGGGGACCCTTTTCCTTTGGGGAGTGCTACGCTAAGAGCAACTATTATATTTTTGAGAGCTGAGAGACTAAATACCCAATTTACCCTTGTTCTTTAAATGAATTGCTTGATTAATGGATCCATTTCCTCTCTCTCACTTAATTAATAATAGAACTAATTAAAGAAAAGTTTCTTCCATTAGAAAAATAAGAATCTTTCCTTCTGTAAATTCTATATTTCTATATCCCTAAAAATATTGTCTCATAGATATATAGTTATATATCACAAATACTTTAGTAATTGATGGATAATTTTAGGTACTTCTAAATTGGTAGAAAAAATAATAGCTTGACAGTACAATATACAATTTTTTTTTTATGAAAACGCCTGTAGGCTTAGCATTAAAATGATTGGAAGCAGATATTTTTATGATTGCCTAGAAAAAGGTAGTGTCCATGAAAGGGAAAATTCAGTACTGGCTTTACTCTTCAACTATTCATCAGATGTCAATAGTTCTTGTTCTTGCGGCCTTCACAATACAATATGGAGATTTCAAGGTAACGGTGAATCAACATACAAATAAAAGGGACAAATTTATCAACTCGTTGGTGCTTCTGAAGCAAGTAACTAGTTCACTCGAGAGTGAGAATACTATGAAATCTCAAATATCAGTTATCAAACACATCATAAACACTCTCCTTGGTATTGGGTACTACATCATGAAACTTAAGGGTTTTCGCATGGAACAACATTCTCTCTAAATTCAGAATTAATGAGAGTATATATTGGATGATTAGAATTCTAATCCACTTTGGATTTACAGTCAATGACCTATGCAGTGGCCAGTGGGTGAGTTGTCAAATTTTTTTAAATTTTAGTACATTTTTAAATTCAACTGGTAGTACATTTTTACCTTTTTAGTTCATTTGTCTGCGATCGATATATATATTTAATAAATAGTTACAACCAATGCCTTTCTAAAAGTTAAAAAGAAATAAATAAAAATATGCATACTTGTATTATCTCTGTTAAAATTGAGATGCTAAGCTAAGTTTACAATCCTATCTTTTACTTCCCCTAAACACAGGTATAGTACTTTAAGCCTCAATGAAAAGTCAGAACTGGTTGTTTCTACTCATTTGTGAAATATAACTATGAAACAATATTTTTGGGATATAGAAATATAGAATTCACGGAAGGAATGATTCTTATTTTTCTAATGGAAAAACTTTCCTTTAATTAGTTTTATTATTAATTGAGTGAGAGAGGATGTGGATCCGTTAATCAAGCAATTCATTTAAAGAACAAGGGTAAATTGAGCATTTAAAAACAAAAAATTCTCTCAGCTCTCAAAATTATAATAATTGCTCTCAATATAGCACTCTCCTTAACTCAATCATCGCCATCACAAGTGATTCAACGAATTCATTTTATCGCTGTCGTCCCATTGAAAGGAATTAAAAGTTAATTACATCCATACATAGGCTTAGAATTTAATAATTTCTATTTGATACTCGACAATTATTCTTATTTTTATTTTCAATTCTACTATAGATGCCTAAGGTCATGTTTGGTTGTGAAGTAAGTCTCTTCGCACTTCTTTCATCAAACAAGGAGTAAAAGAAGAGGAATATATAACTCAAGAGTAAAATTTGAATTAATCCGGTTACTTCACCTCTCGACAGGGGCGGAGCCAGACTTTCGAACTATGGGATCAAACATCCAATGGGGATCAATCATATAAAAAAAACTCTTTGGAGAATAGAGGTCAATTTTACAATACCATAATGGAGAATGGAGACTGCAAGAGCGAGTATAAAGCTAGAATAAAAAATAGAGTGGAGCAAAAATAAAAAATAGACCTAATTTTATAAATATTCTAAGCTATAACTATATTTTGAAGACCAGTTTCTTTAATGATGAACTATAGTTTCCACTAATTATATGGTCCTTCTTTTTTAATTTCCGCACTCGTTCCTGCATTAACTTTCGTAGATATAAATACTTAGACAGTAATATATTAATACTTGAAAAATAAGATATTAATACTTTGATGCAACTTGATATGATTATCCCCCAATCATCCTCGCGTCAATCTTTCGAAATAGTGCGGACCCTTATCCACGCATCAACATTCTCCAATCGTCCCCGCAAAAATAGTTTACCTCATAGGTATAAATACTTAAAGTGCATAAGCATAAATACTTAATATTAATATTTTCAAACGTTATCTAGTATTATATGTAAAAAAATACTTATAAGAATAATTATAAATACTTGTACGATGAGGTATAAATACTTGTGTGTGTTGGTCCCCTAAGGCACCTAGAGGGGGTGAATATGTGATCACTCAAAAGAGAGCAATGTTTCTTTTAATATTTATAAACTCGGAAATGCTATCGGTTCGGACTGCAAGCGCACAATTCTATCGAGTAGTATATTCGAGGTCGATCCACAGGGAATATTGGTTCAATGCTTTGAGCGATCGAATCACAATCTTTCGAAAGGCTAGACGAAATCTGAAAATTGAGAGATGTTGTTGTGATCAATGTAAATTAGGAAGCAATTAAAAGTAATTAAAATAAAGATAGAGATGAGAATTCCTAGGGTTTCGGCACACCATTGCCACTCAATCCGCCTTGACAATATATTCCTGTTGCGTCTGATTTCCTGTTGTTGTTTAATGAAAGACACCACATAGGTCACTGCGATTTATGTTACGCAAGAATGACAGATCTTTCACCGAGATTCTACATAGGACACTGCGATTTACCTTACGCAAATGTCTGATCTCTCAAATACCCTAAATTACTACAAAGATCACTGCGATTTACTTTACGCAAGTGATGGAATTTGGTACGCGTTTTGTTGGTCTGGTTTATGGTTTCCCCGCTAAGGTTTTCTTCACATAAACCTAATAAATCTCAACGAGGCTAACTCATACAAATTGTTTCTCTTACCATTAAAGTACTGTCACTACCCTAACGGACTCAAACTAGATCATTGAAATTAGATGAAGAGATAGTAAATCACAAAAGCATTTTGTTTCAACAACAAGAAATCATAATCAACAGAAATATATATATCAAAACATCAAGAGTAACAAGGTTTACTGCCTAGCCCTAAGAAAAGGAACTTAGCCGCGGAACGGCATGGTTACAAGCACTCCTCTCTTCTCACTTTAATCAAATCTAACCCTAATTACAAAGATAACTAATCCTTCTGCCCAGGGGCCTTATATAGGAGTGTAGGGACGTGTAGAGGTTGAGTAGGGGCTAAGAAACTGATCTGGAAACAGCTGTCGGCAGTTATTCCTCAAGAGACGCCTGCGGATACGGACCGTATTGGGTGATACGGTCCGTATTAGGACCTTGACGGTTAGGGTTTAATGCTCCCAGCGCTATCTTCCGGTCTGTGTTAGGCCTGGTCCGTATTAGGCAATACGGGCCGTAACAGGGACTTAGTCGATGAGCGTTGCTGATCCGATTGACCTGATTCTAGCTCCATTTGATGTGAAATAGTCCCAAAACCTGTTTTCTGTAATAAAACATAAAGAAGGGTGACAGTAGCCTTTTTCTCTAATTAATTAAACATAAGTGCGAGAAAATATGCAAAACCGAAGCCAAAACCCTACGTAAATCGTCATTATTTTGACTCTGATCAATATGGGGCCTTTTAAAGATTAAAACTAAGTTCTTTTAACTAACGTGTGTGAGTTATTCTGGTGAAAATTAGAATAACTTTAAACTAAACAAGCGTGCGTAAAATAAATAGAAGAGTTAAGAGACACTTGACACGAGAGTTGTTTACGGAGTTCGGCACTAACGCCTACGTCTCTGGAGCTCACGACTTTCGAGATGGCGCTTCTTTCTTTACCCAATGAGAAAGGAGTATAAGGTGGAACCGGTGAGCCCTTACAAAGCTTGGAAAATCACTCGGCATGAGCACAGAAATTAGGGGTGCAAACGGATCGGATATTATCCGTGCGGATCCGGATCTGTATCCGATTTTTTACGGATACGGATAATTTGCGGATACGGATGCGGATACGGATATTACTTATGCGGATACGGATACGGATATGGTTTCAATTTTTGAAAGCGGATACGGTTACGGATACGGATATTATCCGTATCCGTAACTTTTTACGGATACGGATATTCGGATGCGGATAATTTGCGGATACAGATATTCGGATACGGATAATTTGCGGATACAGATATTCGGATACGGATGCGGATACGGATGCGGATACAGATACAGTTTTGATTTTAGAAGCAGATACAGATACGGATCCGTAAATTTTTAGATTTCGGATTTCCATTAAGCCCTCTGCTCCGCAAAACCCACTACTAATTTTTTTACTTTATTACATGCAAACAGCTGTTGTCAACTTGGATTCATTGTATCCTCATACCAATTACATTGAAATTCCAAATATACTAAAGGCTGACACTTGAACCTACAATTTCAAAAAGTAAATATAAAATAACGGTGCTTTAAGCCTTCAACTGTAGAAGATTTTAGCACCGTAAGAAATTTTTGTTTCTTACGTTGATTATTATAATTATGTACATCAATATATAAACATGATTCTAGTAAACAAAAATTAAACAATAACATGCGGAGATGATAGTGTGATTATTATTTGAGAGACTAACAATAATTATGTTTATTAAATAATTTTTATTTGAAAAATTAATTTATTGAATAATAAGTTAATTTTAATACAACATCCGTATTATGTATCCGAATGATATTCGTATTCGTATCCGCATCCGTTTAATATCTGATTCGTATCCGTATCCGTTTAATATCCGAACCGTATCCGTATCCGTTTAATATCCGATCCGTATCCGTATCCGAAAAAATAAAAACAGATACGGATATGGTTTTACCACTATCCGATCCGTATCCGATCCGTTTGCACCCCTAACAGAAATGGCTCACGAGCACTAAAGGCTCAAATGTATGAAACAAACAAGATGATCACACAAGGATCACTCTACTTCTTACACAAGATTGATTGTAGTTAAGTATGATTGAGATTGTTGTATGAATATTGAAGTTGTGTGCACAAGCAACAATGGTTTTTCTTAGATTTTCCTTCTATTTATAGAGAAAGAAACAAAATAAGGTATCTGGCATCAACTGTTGCAACGGAAGATTAAGCGTTGCAACGGTTAACCCCAGATGGCAGGTTTGGCTGCGCTGGGAAAACCTAACGCTTATAAGCGTTGCAGCGGTAGTCATAACAGTTGTCTCTAGAGGTTTTGGGGTCCAAACTCGACTTATTCCGTTACAAAGGTTATTTGAGCATTGCAACGAATTAAATCAATTTGGATGTGTTTTGAGGTATTGAATTAAACCGTTACGACGCTTAATTAAACCGTTGCAATGGTTAGCCCAAATTAGCACATTTTCAAGCATACTTTACCAATTTTACAGATATCTAAACCTAATCTTGAGGTGATGCTTCTAAATCCAGTGCTTGGTGCTTCATGACTCATCCTTGATAAGTATAGCAATTGATCATGCATTCTTGATGTAGATGTAGCAATTTATATCGTCATGAACCTGCATAATATCTCAAGACAAGAAACTGTAAAATTCAACAAATATATTTTTGCAAATCTAGTCAAACAGACAAGTAGATTATTGCACAATCTAACAGTGTGATGACGAACCCAAAAATATTTCATCATGGGTCTCATTTGAAAGAGAAAATCGCGTAGAAGACGTTTGTGGTTTTATATTCGCCAAATTCATCACATATCGTCAAAAATATGGACGAGATTGAACGGAGAAAAAAAACACCTCTAAAAACGTGTATAGTCCCCTATGTAGTTTGAGTGGTGCCCCACATGTATTTATGGTGCGAGAACATTTGGAGAATTTGGTTGGGAAACAATTATTTGCGTAAATATTGTTCACCTCATAAGTATAAATACTTCTGTACATATAGTAAAATAGTTGAGAATGTCAATATTAATACTTTTAGAAAAAAATTTCAGTGCTGGAGTTTTGCGGCCCCAGCTAGTTATGATCCTCACAGGTAGTTATGATGAGGAAATTTTGCAGAGATTTTAATGCAAGTATTGTTATCAGCATTCTATTTTATTATGTTGGTTTTACTCTTTGATACTGTTGTGTCGGGGAGTTACGTTATTATTAATTTTATTCTATATAATTTACGCTTTTATGATATTGCTTGTAGTTTTAATTTAATATCGAATAATATCTCTTTGAATTCATTTCTTAGTTCTTATTAGCATAAAAGCAAAAATAAATTTCAAAACATAAATTGATATCAAAATTATACTTATAATCAAATAAAAATATGACCGAGTCCGTGACAATTTTAACAGTACGAATGAGACAGGATTTTTTATTTATAGAAATTTACTAAAAATAATATAGAAAATATGGATTGTCTACGTCATACAAAGAACTGAATTCATAATGAATTCTTATAGAAATAAAACAGGCGTCAAGAAGGTCCTTTTTTAGTGACAGAACATGCGGAGTGAGTTGATGATATATGAAAGAATTAAATTATTAATTCGGTTTTTTTTTTTTTAAATACATAAAAGAAGTGAAATAATGATAAGGATTTGTTTCTATGTGACATCAAAAAATGCCATCACCATTCGTCCATTTTTTATATTATTTTTAGTTAATTTCTATAAACAAAAACTTGTGCAAATGAGACATGCATCAAATTGAACATTACAAGTACATTGAATAAAGGGTACGGCTTCTATGGTCGGAAAAGGTTATCATTTATTTTATTATATAACATGAAATTTGTAGAATTATGCAATGCCACATTGCCACGCGTTGAATGATTCTACAACCACAACCAATTGCTGTGGCTTCTAGAATAAGTCAAATTCATATCGATCGGTTGACAATTTCTCTTTCTCATACACAACACGTACACCCTTCAAAAATGTCTTAATCATGCAAATTCAGATAGTTCATCTTATTTATTTATTTTGGGTCTGATATTAAAGTCAATTAAATACACACAACGGCATCTGATGACTGGTTCAATCTGCATTTAAGAAATGGTAACCACTGAAAAGAACTTGGGGCTTGAAATGTAAATATCTCTTTGTTAATTAATTAATTAATTAATTAATTAATTAATTATTCTTCTAATTCCGTGTTTGACCCTTAATATACAGGGGAGTGCTATATTGAGTGCATGTATTTTAATTTTGAGAGCTAAGAGAATTTTTTATACTTCTATATCCAATTTACCCCTTATTCTTTAAATCTCTAATAATCTCACATCTTTTTATTTCTATATATATCTAGATTCATTAATACCTTCAAGTGTACATGAAAGGAAATAATTAAATGCATTTATATAATAAAAAGAAAGTTTGTTGCACAATTTTTTTTACACGCCAACTTTTTTTCTATTAAATGCTGAAATTTTTTATGTAAAAGAACTTGTAATTTTACTAAAAAAGAATTAAGTTCTTTCCCCAATATTCATTGATATGATATAGCAGTAAAAATCAACAACAAATATTTTCAATTTCAGAGATAGTAAAGATCATCACATATTTATATATAGTATTTGTAAAATCGATAAATCAGGAAATGACCTTCTCTGGTGGACCACTGTGTTATGAATTTATAGCTCAGAAAAACTAACTAAAACTTGTAAAGTTAAAAATTATTAGGCTAATGAAAATATAGAATTGTGCGTCTCTCTCTCTCTCTCTCTCTCTCTCTATA
>CM051487.1:7800000-7995000 GCA_028015225.1 Carex myosuroides | reverse complement strand
CAACCCGTTGGCATATAAAAGCTCAATTATCAAAGATCGATGCCCATCAACACTCCAGCTTATTTAAACCCCTTACATATATAGTCAGGGGCAGAGTCAGACCTTCCGACTATGAAGGTCAAACTTGAATGGGGGTCAAATATATGAAATTTTTATGTTGCGGATGGGAGTTAATTTGATAGTTTCATAACATTTTCTACTAAATTATATAGAAATTTATCAATAAACACAAAAATTTTGAAAATAAATAGGAGTCAATTGATCCCCATTTATTTTAAGTGACTCCGCCTCTGTATATAGTAACAGCTAAAGAAGAACTTCAATGTATACATACTGTGAAACTACCGAATGACTTAATTAGTTAGAATATATAATATGAGTGAGCCTATCTGCCTATGATACTTTCCAATATGTACGTATACGTACATAGGTCTGTACTATAAATTTATATCTTTGTTTTTAAAGTTCAAACAGTTAATATGAAAAGGTTGAAAATTAAATTTTATATTTTTTTAGAATTTTTTACTATCTTTTAGATAGGTAAAAAATCACCATATCTAAAAATTTTGAACCATCGAAAGTAGTGATTTTCTACATATATATATATATATATATATATATATACTTTTTTTTTTTAAATAAGTGAAATTTGATATGCAAGTACACTTTCATGTGAAACAGTTCGGATTGACCGCTTAGACTTTGAAAAAAGAGATATGGATCAATAACATGAATCAGTCTATACATTGTAAAGTATCATTAGCTCACTGTGTTTGATATAGCAAGACATTATTCGTTTCTTGCTCGGAGTAATTTTTTTTTACAGACGTGGAGGGGTTAATAACAATTAGGGAAATATTCTGCCCCCTCCCTTGAGCCATCATACTCAAGCGCGTTCCCAACTAGTTTAACCGAAAAAACCTGCTAACTTATATTTCCAGCACTCATATTCAAACTTTTAAAGTTCTGTTTATAACCTTTAATTTTACAATGCTACTTGTAAGCTTTTAAACCTCTATATGCAAATATTTAAATTCTAAATCTGGATAATTTTAACTCTTAACTACTTTTGTCTTCAAGCCAAAAAGTAAAAGATTTCTTTCACCCATTTTTTTTCTCTGATCATTCTCGTCTATTTTTCTAGACAACCCATGATGAATTTTGTGAATCTAAAAATACGAACGTTTTATACTCGATTTTCTCTTTCAAATGAGATCCATGAAAAAATATTTTTGAGTTATTTTCAACTCATTTTTTTTTTTGAAGTAAAATCCATGAGCACTTTAAATTATCATGTTTTTAAATCTCAATCTACAACCATTTAAACCTCTAACATATATCATTAAAACTACTAGGTTCAAGTCTTTAAACCTCTGATGTCGATCATATAGTATCACGCATTTAAAGTAGTACACTCAAGTATTTAAAACACTTCAATCAAGGTTTTAAACCTCCATCTATAACCTTTTAAAATTCTTGTGTCAAGCCTTTAAATCTGTCTACAATTGTTTAAAGTACTCGTGTCAAGTATTTAAACTTGTGTGTACAATCCTTAACTTTCAGTTTTTTTTTTTTGCTTCACAAGTTTTTAAATCTCTGTCTACAAGTCAAGCCTTTAAACCTCTGTCTACAACCGTTTGAAGTAGTTGTGTCAATCATTTAAATAGTTTCCGTGTCAGGTTTAAAATGGTGTAGACTGATGTTTAAAAGCTTGAGAATTTAAAGTGCTAATTGGCTTTACTTACAAAAAAATAAAAACAACGACTTGAATATAACTCAAAAGTATTTCTTCATGGATCTCATTTGAAAGAGAAATTTGAGTAGAAGACGTTCGTATTTTTAGATTTGCAAAATTCATCACGGATCATCGGAAAAATGGACGAGAATGATCAGAAAAAAAAAGAATGGTGAAAGAAATATTTTCTTTTTTTGGTTTGAAGACAAAAGAAGTTAGAGAGTTAAAACAATTCAGATTTAGAATTTAAATTCTTGTTGATAGAGGTTTAAAAGACAACATTTTAAAATGTTATAAACAGAGCTTTAAAAGTTTAGATATAAACGCTGAAAATAAAAAAAATTAAATATTAAATATTTAAAGAACACGATCGAGAATTTATTTGAAGAGCAATTATCAGACTCTTAACAATTATCCTATTCAAATTATACGAAACACTTGGGTTGGTGGACAAATTATAGATACGTCGTGACTTCGAAACTTAAATGGAATTTGTTATGGACAATAAATAAAATTTGGAAAGTTTAGATCTCAATTTTTTTTATCTAAAAAAAATGCATTCCATCAGAGATCATTAAATACAAATCGTGACAAAAACTATTTTGAGGAACAATAGAAGTTATATCAAAATTTATCGTTTTTCATACACATGATGTGGATAAAGAATATTTCATGGTTTAAATGTCAAATACCATGATCATATTGGTAACAATGACACTGATGAAGATCACTACTTTTCATATAAAAATGTACTTAAATATCAAATTTTATAATTTTGAAATTTATACTATTTTTTAGATAAGTAGAAAATCACTACTTTCGGATAGTCCATATTTATTAGATCAAGTGATTTCTATCCATCTAAAAAAAAGTAAAAAAATTCTAAAAAAAATGTAAACTTTGGTCTCCAAGTATATTTTAACGTGGAGATCATATTTAAAGGCTTGGATCGGTTGTTGGAACTTTGAAAATAGAGATAGGGATATAGGTCGATCCGTAATATGCATATGACCATAGCCATTAATAATAGTAATAGTAAATAGAGGAGGGTTCAAATGCCTCCATTTTTTGTGCCTCTACCATGCCTCCATTTTTAAAAACTTTAATAACTCAAAATTTAAAACTTAAAAGTCAAAATAAAACAGTTAGATATGATCTACATCATTTTATCTATGTGCTAATAAAAAATTATCACATTTTGATTTTGGTTTTATGTGAATCAATAAGTTGAAAAATCAACGTCTAGAAATTATCCACATTAGTACGTTTTTTACAAGCTCTTGATGACAGCCAAAACAAAATTGAAATGTCATAATTTTTTATACGTGCATAGATAAAATGATGTAGAACATATCTAACGGTTTTATTTTGACTTTTAAGTTGAAAATTTTGAGTTATTAAAGTTTTTAAAAATGAAGGCATGGTGGAGGCATGAAAAATGGAGGCATTTGAACCCTCCTCTAGTAAATAATAGTAGTAGTATTAATAATGTTGTTGTTGTTGTTGTTGATGATGACGATGATGATAGTGATAATAAAATTAATAATGTTGATTATGGTGGGGATGTTAATATATAATTGCTGGTAATTACATTAACAAAAACAACAATAATAACGAGAACCAGTTTTAAGTTAGCGGCAAAAGCAATGCTCTTAGTGTGAGAGAGGTCATATGTTAAAAAAAAAAAATCTAAATTGTAGAATCTTTTGTGGATATTAAATAATTGGGTGGCTTGACCTCCAATATTTATTCAGTATAATTTAAGAAAAAACTTATTAAACTTGATATATGACAAAAGTTAATTCTTTTTTATTTTCACTTATGCATGCTTGAATATCTATATTTAGCTCCATAAGTAAGGAATATGAACTTTTCCTCATTTGTGCTCCAACTAAATATGACCATCAAAACAAATAAAGCTGAGAGAACTTGTTATACCATATATCTTTTACTTTTAGCATTAGATGCGGATTTTAAACATATAATCTTCTAAATTATGGACAATGTCTCAATCAACTGGATTAGACATAGTTATCAGTTACTATATATATTGTTTTTACTCCAAGAAGCATGTTATCAGTTGCTAAATAGTTCTGTTTCATTACAGAACTTACTAATGAGCTTATTTCATTTTAATAAGCTTCCTATAATTTTTTCTTTTTTGAAATGACTGAAGTTCGTTTTATTGAGTTAAAGATAAAGTCAAGTCTTTCAATTTTAAATTTCTACCAATTTTTCGATCTAGGTTTCTCTCATGTTGTCCCTTCTATCATTCTGGTACAAGCGTACTGTTGTCCCATTCTGGTACCGACAAAGAGAGGGCATGAAACAAGGTTTTGATTCAAATTTTCACACAATTCCAGATATTTTACAAGGATAATAAAGATCTCTGAGCTTGATACTGGTACTCTATCTGTTCATCGTTTTACCTGTTTAGGGTAATTTTAATTTCTGTCTTACACTTGTTAATTGAATTTAAAACTTACTTTAATTTAATTCAGAAGAACCATAGGTAAGCAATACCAGTGGTTTGGAGCTTTGAAGTAAAACCATTTTACTTTTTTTTTTTTTTACTGCCGGTACTATTTTCCCATTTTTATTGGACCTTGTTCCATTATTTAAAAAATCTTGTTCCTTTTTAGAAATTCTCTTAAAATAATTATCTAAAAATGTTGTAATTTCATATTATTTGTATAGTTATATTGCTAATTAATGAGTCGCATTCATTGAGCCCCATTGGGACACCCCCACACTTCCCCACTCGACAAACTCTATATATATGCCTTCCCCTCTCTCCATCCCTCAATAACAGAGACAGCAACAAATTAAGCTTTATTTCTCAAAACACACACTCTCCTCTCCTTTTCTCTTCTCTTCTCCATCCTTCTATTCACTTTGCTGCTGCATCAACACATTACAACTGGAGACATGGCTTCAAATTCAATCTCTTCCAATCCTCTCCCGAGACTTATACACCAAAAAAAGACCATGCACTGCCCCTCGGCACCGCGCTCCCCTTCTTACATCCCCTCTCAATACATTGAAACACAACGAAAATCAAACAAGGTGAAACAACCGAGAGTTCCGAGTGAAAAAAATAAACCCGGTGCTGGACCCAATTGGAACATCTTTCAAAAGGTTGCCGCCTCCGCATTAGACACATTAGAAGAGGCCTTCATATCAAACGTTCTTGAAAAAACCCAGCCTTTGCCTAAAACCACTGACCCGGAGGTTCAAATTGCGGGCAACTTCGCCCCCGTAACAGAGCAACCCCCAACACACAACCTCCCGGTAACCGGTCGAATCCCGCCATTCATTTCTGGTGTTTATGTCCGTAATGGTGCTAATCCACACATGGAACCAGCTGCGGGTCACCACCTTTTTGATGGCGATGGCATGGTACATGCTGTACAAATCAACAAGGGGAAGGCATCTTATGGTTGCCGTTTCACAGAAACAGAGAGATTACGACAGGAGCGGGTTGTGGGCCGCCCCGTCTTCCCCAAGGCAATCGGCGAATTGCATGGGCACTCAGGAATTGCCCGCCTCCTTTTGTTCTTTGCAAGGGGCCTATTCCAATTGGTGGACCCCTCACACGGGACTGGTGTTGCCAATGCCGGGTTGGTATATTTCAATGACCGGCTCCTTGCCATGTCAGAGGATGACCTCCCGTACCAGGTCCGCATAACCCCTTCTGGTGACCTCGAAACAGTTGGCCGGTACAATTTTGATGGTCAGCTTGACTCCACCATGATCGCTCACCCGAAAGTCGACCCGGTAACGAAGGAGATGTTTTCACTTAGCTATGATGTGATCAAGAAGCCGTATCTCAAGTACTTTTCTATCTCCCCTGATGGCCAGAAATCGCGCGATATGGAGATCCCTCTTGATCAACCGACAATGATACACGACTTCGCGATCACTGAGAATTACGTTATTGTGCCCGACCAGCAAGTTGTGTTCAAGCTTCAGGAGATGATCAGGGGCGGTTCACCGATGGTGCTTGACAAGGAAAAGACCTCGCGATTCGGGGTACTGCCGAAATATGCCTCGGATGCTTCTGAGATCAAATGGGTTGAAGTGCCTGATTGCTTTTGCTTTCATTTTTGGAATGCATGGGAGGAGCCCGAGACAGAGGAGGTGGTGGTGATCGGGTCATGCATGACACCGGCCGACTCAATTTTCAATGAGTCTGAGGAAAGCCTTAAATCAATTCTGAGTGAGATAAGGCTCAATCTTCGCACCGGCAAATCAACCCGCCGGCCGATCATCTCCCCAGCTGAACAGATAAACCTCGAGGTCGGAATGGTGAACAAAAACATGCTTGGAAGGAAAACCAGGTATGCTTATCTGGCAATTGCCGAACCCTGGCCGAAGGTTTCTGGCTTCGCCAAGGTTGATCTTTTAACCGGCAAAGTTGAGAAGTACATATATGGTGATTCAAGATTCGGTGGCGAGCCGTGTTTCGTGCCACGCCCGAATTCAAAGAGAGAAGATGATGGGTACATATTGACATATGTCCATGACGAGCGAGCATCAGAGTCAGAGCTGCTTATTGTTAATGCGGCCGACATGAGGCTCGAGGCAACCGTGAAACTACCGTCTCGCGTGCCGTACGGTTTTCACGGTACCTTCATAGAATCAAAGGAATTGGAGAATCAAGCATAGGTACAGAGGAGAGAAGAAACAGAGGAGGGTGAATTACCTGCGGGAGTTTATGCTTAGAGCTCCCCGGATTCCCCCCTAATTAAATTTCATCTAATTACATTGTTTTGTTCTTTCATTTACAGTTATGTTAGATAAGTAAAAGTGAAGTATAGAAACCAAGCTTGTAGCTTTTTGTAGGTAGGTAGAATACTAGAAGCTCAGCTGGTTTCTGTTGATATTTGCTTGCTTTTTATTAAATTTTCTTCATTTTCTTCATCTTTTTTTTTTTTTTTCCGCTGCGCTTCTACAGTGATAGAGAAACTGTGGACGATGTGGATAGGTGTCTGTTAGTTAGAGGTTAGACCCCACGATGTATGCTTTTGTAATTTCAGGGTTTATCAATTATCATGTATCATTTTGTGGATATTGTTTTGTTCCCAATTTCATATGTCTATTTCGTAGTATTCTCTGTTTCTTCTAGCTTGTTCTGTTGTTGTACCTATCACTTCTTAATATAGTATTGGAACAGAGATGGTTGCTAACTTAAAAAAAACTGCAAAATTTACTATTGTTTTATTTGTGTGTTTTGCATTTTTATTCTAATTCCAGAAAGATCCTATTTTAATTAACAAGTGTCAAATCCTTGTTTATCAAGAAAATAAAGCAAAACCCACCTTCAAATAGCCTATTCTCTCTCTCTCTCTCTATCTCTCTCTCAGTGGTTTTCTGATTCCACTTGCAATATGCCAATATCTAACTTAAATTTTTACAAGTGAAACACCGACCTAGCTCTTTTAATGTAGGAAGCCGTGAAACTTGAACAAAGCAATAATTATTTTGTCTTATATTCAAGTTATGTTGGTTGGGTTGGTTATATTTAAGTAATTTTGAAGTACCAGCGTGGCAAACAAAGTCGGATCCATTATTGTTAGTCTCAATTTACAGTATTACCTACGTACAATACAAGCACTGTTATAACTTGGAATGAGCCCACCCAAGTGTGAATAGAAATTAGAATCATATAACAAATTTTGATTTTTCCGGGTTTTGTCTCCAATCAAAGAATGTCCATATTAGCACTTTGAGAGAGTGTGTAGCAACTAGCAAATAACTTGGGTTGAGAAGGTGGTGCACGTGCACCCCATGTGAGGCCGTATGGCTCTCACGTCTAAGGGTGGTGACTATCTCTCCCCTCTCCGTTAAAAAAAAAAAAAAAAAAAAAAACCAACCAAACTCTCCAGCTGTGTAAATGTGTGGAAGGGATTCATTGAGTCCGCCGAAAAGTTTGGTATGAATTCAAATTTTTTACAGTGTCCTAGACTCCTAGATGGCGCAATTTTCAAAAAATTTGCTATATTTCGTCGCAATTAAAATAAAGTCAAATCAATGTCAAATCAATTAGAGAATAAAAAGTAATCAAGAGTTCCAATGCACCAAAATTTCTATGCTCGTGCCCAATTTTTTACTCTTTTATCTCTATTTTTAAAGTCCGAACAGTCGATCTGAACCGCTCAATATGATCTTCATAATAAATTATGCTTGGAGACTAAATTTTATATTTTTTAGAATTTTTTTACTATTTTTTAAGATATGTACAAAATCATTGTTTTAAAGAGATTCTGGACCATCCAATAAAGCAATTTTGTATCTATCTTAAAAAATAGTAAAAAAATTCTAAAAAATATAAAATTTGGTCTCCATCGATATTTTATTATGAAGGTCATGTTGATCGGTTCGGATCATTTGTTCGGACTTTAAAAATAGAGAAAATAAAGATTGAATACATTGGAAGCATAGAAAAGAGGATGCATTGGAACCCTCCTCGTAAATCAATTAGAGACAAAACATCAACTCTACGTATAATTAGTATCAATAATTATATATGACATATGGTGGATGAGCCTTTCATGAGCAAAATCATTTTACTAAATATTATTGGCCTAACATATATATAATGGGGGGGTCACAATGAAAGACTTAGTTTCGTAGGAGGAATTGACAACAAGTCTTCTATTTTTCTTTGGAGATGATTTAAATTTGAAGAAGAAAGCAAAGCAAAGTGGCCACTCTTAACCAAACCACTTGTTCATTGGATATGTAAAGCCTCTAAGCTCAGAAATTGTCAAATTAGTGGCCCCCTAATCTCTATTAGGATAAGCAAAATTAGTTCAAAAGTACACTAAGGTTGACCGACACCAGGAATTATACCAATGCCAATTATTGTTTAATCACATGATAACGATTATAATTATGATTTGTTAATTATTTGTAGGTCCCTGCACCTTGACACTATTTCTAATCTTCTCTAGTTAATCCAAACATTTGGTTGTTTGTTTCTGTAAAATTATTCACCTGATATCTTCCATCCAATACATGATGCTTGCTTGTAAAGCTAGACTTCTTCAATCCTTTTTGACCAAAACTCTGATAATTTAACCAGTAACTATAAACTTTCTGTGCTGGTACCGAAATGGAACTCTATATATTTCCTTGTTCCAAAAACCATTTTCTGATATTGACTGGAATTAATTCTGGTATAATGGAAAGAATGTTCCGAAGAATTTGGATCTGACCTCAGTGCGGGAAGAGCCCACTGGTCTTATTATGGCCCATTGATGTGAGAGGTTCACACTTTAATCTCAATTATTCAGATTTTTGTTGTTGGCCCCGGACAAATCTCATCCATTCATTTTATATCTAACCATCCAAATTAATCGGCATACATAATCAGTGTCCAAACCAAACCAAACCATCTATGTTTAAACCAATTTCATTTAATTCAACAGTATGTGAATCCGTTTGTGTTCTCTGCCTCTACAAAGTCGGTGGGTGGGGCCCCGCCACCGGGCCAGGCCCTAAGAAGTAAGAACTGTATGTACATTTTCTCGAGTCCAAAGGCTTTTTTCGTTTTGCATGTGACACAATATATTTTGTGTGCATCGGTCAAAGGTTAGGCCGGGGCCGCCCCAGCATGAGAGCATGGCTAATGGAGCTATTATTCTTCTTCTTCACTTAATCCAAAGGGATTTTGGGACAACATTGTAGATACAGCAGCCCATGTTGATATGCTTCCTACAAATTGTACCTGTCAGCCGATTGATTAAATTGTTGCTCATCACTTTATCTAGAATGGGTACATCTCATCTTATAATACAAATTCATCATTGTTATTAGTATCAATCTATGAACATTTTTTTTACTGGGATGACCTAGCATATCAATTATCAAGTCTTTATATCTCAATTAACAACACTAAGAATTATTCGTCTCAAGTTTTTATATCTAGGATATCAAGTCTTTAAAAGATTCAAAGTGCAAGTCTTTATATCTCAATTAAACAACTCTAAAGAGTACTCGTACCAATTCTTTATACGTACTAAACATATCAAGTCTTTATATCAAATTTTTAATTAAAAGGTTTAAAATACAAGTCTTTATATTTCCATTGAGTTCATATTGAGAAAATTGCGTCCGAGGAAGAGGGGGAGGAGAAGAAGGAGATGCGGGGGAGGTCTGGGAAGAGAGGCAAAGATGGGATCAAAATCTGCTCCTATTCTCAAAGAAAGATCATCATCTTCTCTTTTTGTGTCTATCTCTCTCCTAGAAGAGAGATAAAGAGAGAGAAATGCATAGATCCGTCTGAACTATGAATTTATTTTTTTGTTTTTAAAGTTTAAACAATCGATCCATAACGTTCATTATAATTTTCATGTGGAAACGTACTTACAGACTAAATGTTACATTTTGTAACATTTTATTATTTTTTCAGCTAGAAAATCACAATTTTCAAATAGTCTAGAATTTTTAGATTAAGTAATTTTGTATCTATAATAAAATAGTAAAGAAAATCTAAAAATCTAAAATTTGATCTTCAATTATATTTTTTTATGAAAATCACGTTAAACGATTTGAATTGATTTTCTGAACTTTAAAAATAAAATATGAATTCATAACACAAATTTACGTAGACATTGCAAAGTGGGATAGTCTCACTTAGTATTATAAACTATTTTGTACTTCATCAAATTATTATTTTCTATGGGTGTCGATTTTAACAGGTCTGTTTTCAATTAGCGTAAATCAGAGGTGAGAGAAGAAAATATTTTTGAACCATGTTGTCGTCTCATGAGAAAGGAAACTACTCTGTTCCAATCAATTAGAATAATTAGAATAATCAGAGAAGCAATCATGGTGGGACCCTCCAACATTTATAACCTTGGAGATAATTTATGTTATTCCTTTGCTTTTACGGTTGAACACAATTTTTTTTCTTCTTTCTTTCGTGCTCTATTGTTCCTGGATCCAGAGACCATTAGATTATTTCAAATTTTCAAGTCTAATTCAACAAAGGTAATTCAAAATATTTAATTTTTTAAGCAGTTTCAAATTGTTCCTCTTTTATTAATCGTGTACATAATTGATTCAAATAAAACATAATTATTTTATATATTCTCTTGATTACTGGATGAATATCGATGAGTCGTCGGCAGTTCCATTTGAATATTACGTGGAAAAACTCGAATTACTCAATTTCAAGTATGAAACTCGTGAAGATATACTTAATAGTGTCAGAGCGTTTTACTCAGCTAAAGAATACACATTATTTATTTCTAGTTCGCCGAAGAAATATATGGTTTTACAATGTGATAGAGATGGTAAATATCGTGATACACGTGATGTGTCTTTTGATGAAAGAGAAAAGACGACGGGAACACGTCGGATCAATTGTCCTTTTAAAATTAAGGGTAAAAAGATAGATGAAGGTGAAACTCTCAAGTGAAAAAAACCGTGTCTTGCATAATTGTGATATTCTATTTTTCAAGAAACTATAATCGAATGTCTCGATTTATGCTTTGAAAGAGTTATACAAGCAATATGAAAAGTCCTGAAATAAAGCAGTCAATCATGTTTGCCCAGGAAATTTTAGGCGACAATGGGTCTTCCATGTACCTATAACATGATGAACTTCACAAATCCAATGTTACTTCTAAATTTGATTCATCCGCAATAGAGAATTGATAGGTCACTTTTTGATGCTTCACCAACCGACGCAACTAATGATGTTGATAATGAAATGATGAGTTTACTTAATGAGTTTCAATTTAAGGATGAACAATGACCTCTTCAAAAAAGAAATATGCTAAAGAACTAATTGCCAACTTTATTTCCAATACTGAGTTGATACTCGAACCAAAAGTCCCACGCAACAAGGACAAGTTTCAATGACACACAAAAAAAAAACAAAGAATTTAGTTATAGCAAATGAGATTCTTCTAAATTTGAACTTGTCGAAGCATAAAAAAAGCGCAAACCATGAGCCCACAATCAAGCCCCTCAAGTCAATGAACCGGTAAATGAAAATGAAGACCTTAATATGACTTTGGAGATTAATATCACTACTATGCTTAATTTAAATGATTTTTCTATTTTTTTAATTCTAATTATATTGATATAATAGTAATAATAATAATAATAATAATAATAATAATAATAAAACTGTTCATGACACATTTTATTTGAATTTATGTTATTAAATTAAGAGTATTGATTTTTATTTTAGGCCGTATGGTTTCATTTTATTTTTGTTTTCTATTTATGTTTTATTTGTCAATTTCATAGTTTGATTCGCATGAATATTAATAAATATTTATTGATTGCTTAAATGATAGCAAAAATTGTAAATATATGTTTCCAATTCTGTTCCGTTGTATCGATTATTATTTGGAGATCTATTTGAGTACATTTTGTAATTATTATTTGGAGTTCCAATAAATATTGGCGGGTCCCACAATGATTACTTATCTGATTATTCTAATTAATCTGGCACATGAGTGAGTTTATGGTACTATGCATAGGATAAAATGGTCTGTAATATGAATTAATATTTTTGTTTTCAAAATTCTAACTGTCAATTCTAACTGTTCAACATGATTCTCATATGATTATGTACTTGTTGAAGTTTATATTTTTTAAAATTTTTTTACTATTTTTAAAGATAGGTAGAAAATCACGGTTTTTGAATGGTCCAGAATTTTCAGATCAAGTGATTTTCTACCTATATTAAAAATATAAAAAATATAAAATTAGATCTATAAGTACATATTCATATGAAAACCATATTCAACGGTTCGGATCGACCGTTAAGATTTTAAAAACGAAAATATTGATCCGTGTTACTATGCATAGTACATAGACCAACTCTTGACACATAGTAGTTTCTTTTCCGATGAGAGGACAATATGGTCCAAAAATAATTTTTCTCTCACCTCTGCTCTGCGCTAATTGAAAAAAAGACCTGTTAAAATCGGCACCCATTGAGAAAGTGGAGGTAGCACAGTTGGTTAGAAAAAAAATTCTAAAACTGTTGGTTATTCAAAGGTCGAGAGTTCAATTCCCCTCACGACTTCGCAGCTTCTGTGAAGATTTTCAAAAAAAAAAAAAAATCGACAATAAAAACACAAAAGCAATATTATTAAAGAGTAAGCAATCTGTGCAGATTTCTCACTGAATTGGTTGTGGATGCTCTTTTCTTTCGAAATAATGAGGTCAAAAATGAAAAATTTGGGGTGTCTTGTGAACAACATTATAATTTTTTTGATAACTAGATGGGTTTGTCATCTACCCACCAAATGTTCTTAAATTACACTTTGTTGACCAATGAAATTTGAAGTTTCTTCAATTCATGATATTACTTCAGCCATTACGTGATGATGCTGACAATATTACTCAAGATTGCTTGTCTCAAAAGGACTTTTAATATACTTAAGCATTTTGAATTAGACTTGTTATGATTGTCATAAAAATTTCCTCAGATAGTCTTTTGAACAATATGCTTGTTGGTTAGATTTTTTCTTTGACTAATTGAGTTTATTACACATTTTTTTTTCCATTTCTTTCTTCTTTTGAGGAAAAGTTAGGAGTTGAATTTTCATCTTTGAAATAAGAATTTGTACACAATCACTCAACTTTTTTTATTTAAAATAAAGATATGGTTCATATTTTGAAATTATAAATAAATGAACAACATCAGAACTACACCATTCCGACAAACTTGGTTTGTTGTATAGCAATGAACTATATTTTACCTATAAAAATTAAAATCATTAATTTTAAACTTGATCCAAAATGAATTTGTGAATATTCGATATTGGTGCGTTAGTTAATGAAAAGAAAAAAAAAAGAAAAGAACTTGGCTGCGTTACAATTAATACAACTCATCCAGTTTCCAGAACTGCTCAAAGAAAAAGAAAACAAAAAAAGAAAAAGAAACAGGACAAGAGAAGTGTGGCCAAACCAATACTATGTTACAACTTACAAGTTTCTTGCTTTTTGGGTTTAACGAATAAAAAAGCTTAAAAGTATGAAATCAAATCCACACCTTTCCTATCTCACTTTCTATGATTAGCCAGGTGGCATGCCACGTGTCCCAAGAATCTCTTTATTAGAATAGCACATCACTAGAAAATTGATCACAAGTTAACAACTTCCTCTTATTTTATTTTTTGAAATTTTTTGTAATTTTTAATAGAAACTTCTGGATTGAACTTGCTGTTATTATTAATTTTACGCTGTCTCAGTTACAAGGAATGCTTCATACCAGACTTTGACCCAATTTAGAAAGGCAATATATTAATGTAAATAACTATGTCAGTGTTATTATAGTAATGCATGGGAACATTCTTATTTCTTAACAGAATAAAAGTTTATTTTTAAAGAAAGAGATGATATCAAAAAAGACAACAAACATTGTCACGAATATTCGAATTTTTGTTAATTTAAATTTTGAACACGTTATGCTCTCCCATCCATTTACTCTTCGTGCACAATTATTATTTCTATCAGTTTCTTACTTTTTTCTGTATTATTTGATTAATCTTTGCTTGTTTTTGGCATTTGCCGCATATTTAATTTATCTCACACATATGACATTATATTTATTACTAGACCAAAAAAAGATTCTTAATTACTTGTTGAATTTTCGGTATTACTTTTTCGACCACATAGTTTATTCTCGTATTCTTTTTTTTTTTTTTGGTCTCTAGATCCTTGTTTGATTGAGGACTATTTAAAAAATAAGAATTTTAACTCTTACTTAGATTGGCAAATGCAGAATAGTTAGATCAATTTTAAGATGGCGCAAGTCTAATTTTAAGTTAGCTTAAGTTAAATCACCTATCTAGATGATTTAACTTAATTCCTCTTGTGAGGTTGTTGTTAATGAAATAATCCTTCTTCCCTTTTTATCTCATGCTTAACTCCTAATTCATTTAGACAGGTCTAACTTAATTTATTCCGCAATCAAATAAGCATAGGTTAGACCGGCCTAATTGTTGATTTTTGCGGAAAAAATGAACAAATGATGAATTGTAATTTTGTTGTTACAAAATATGATGTTAGCAAGATACATCAAAGGCTTATATAGCATGTGTCTAACGGTAGCCTATTTTATTCTAATGGGTCCTTATTTTACATGTAACGATGACTTCTGAAAAAAGAAAACGATGACTTCTTTTTTTTCTCCAAGTTTAAACAAGTAGCTCTCTATTTTCTCAATTTAGCTTACGATGAGATAACCCTAACTTGTTCTCTGACTCTTCATATTTTTCAACTCCCCTCAAGTTAGAGTTGTAAATGTCAGTTGACCATAACTTGCTCGTTTTCTTCGAACGGTTGTGAGTCTAGTCAATGTTGGGTAACAGTGTACTCTTGTTAAGTCTTATGGTGCGGAAAAAACGTAAAATTCAAAATTTTACTTCTACCATAAGTTGAGGATCTACTCCCTGATTGATTTCTAAAACTAAATTTATTTAACATTTAAATAAATTGAATAACATTTTGTTACGATCTGACTTGGAAATTCGAGATAGCACTTGTGCAGTGGAATATATTTTTGGTATTTTTGTATAAATTGAAGAAAGTAAAGTAAATAAAACTAGATAATAGTAAAGATAAATGTAAACAACAGAAATTTCATTCATTTAAAAGCTTAGTTTCTAGTATACAAGGGTCACATCCTTAAATAGAAAAACATAAAGTAAAAGCACGCAAACAACATGCTAACAACACACAAACTAAATGTAAAGAAATGCAAAAAGAATGAAAAGACACACAAACTACATGACCCTATCACGCCATTGGCATGATTATGGAATTTTGGGCTCGTCATGGGCTAGAAGTCTTTAGTGGGCTGCAATTGCGTATTGGTGAGTTGTAACATTACCTCCCCCTCAGCAAATCCTTGACCCCAATGATGGAAGTTGGGGAATTGATGTTTGAGGAAGTTGACATCCTCCCAAGTGGCATCCAACTCAGGTAGGTTGGACCAGAGAATCTTGACTTGGTCAATGGAACAGTTTTTGAGTTTAAGAGTTCGTTGGTCCAAGATTGCGACAGGTTCCACCTTGAATGTTCAATCTGGGCCTACGGGTGGCAGCACGGGATCCAATGGATTGACTCCCTGGCTTTTCTTCAACTGTGATACGTGGAACACTGGGTGCAGTTGGCTGTCTCGAGGAAGTTGGAGTTTGTAAGCACTGGTGCCCACTTTTCCTACCCCCTGATAGGGCCTTAAGTTTACCGGGTCAGCACCTTCTTTTATGGGTATGCCATGGTCATGAGCTCGAGGTGGGGGTAAGTTGTTTGGCTCGTGGAATAGATCTTGGTATTGGTGAATTAAATTTTCAAGAGGTTTTGTTAAAATGACTGTTTTGGGCTCTTCAGATATTGGGTAAAGTTGGGGTCACCGAGCACAATTCTCCTTTCTCCATTACTGCGTCAAATTCTTCCCCATTCACCAAATTAATTTTAATTTTATTTTGGACCCCTTGTAACTTAACTTGTTTTCCCTCCTTTCTAACCGTCAGTGTTAATTCATTAAAATCCAAGGTAACTGGTCCCACACTTCTCATCCAATCTCCTCCTAAAAGCAATTCATGGGCCCCAATTTCCACAACCCCCAAGTCAAATTTGAATTCATGCCCACACATTTTTCACATTAAACCCTTGATGTGT
The DNA here is from genome assembly GCA_028015225.1 of Carex myosuroides. Taxonomy (NCBI): domain Eukaryota; kingdom Viridiplantae; phylum Streptophyta; class Magnoliopsida; order Poales; family Cyperaceae; genus Carex; species Carex myosuroides. The sequence goes on along the minus strand of CM051487.1, from coordinate 7,978,607 downwards.
GAGTCACACTTCATTTTTTCCCGTTGTCTACTGTTATAGACATTAGGGTTGTAAATTCGGGTTCTAGGCCTACTTTCTGAAGTATTCGTGGGCTTACAAAGCTATGGGTGCTGCCACTATCTACTAAAATCAACAATGGTTCTTTTTGGATTTTTCCCTTAAGCCTTATCAGATTTGTGGAACTAACCTCTCTAATGGCATGCAATGAAATTTGTACCTCTTCCTCATTAGGCGCATCTTCCTCTTCAGGGCCAAGTTTGGTCTGCATTTCTGCATCTTCGTCATCACTCCAATATTCAGGCCAAGCTTCTTCCTCCCCTTGCAACACATGTAACGTCTTTGCTTGGCACTTGTGCCCCGGAAACCATCTATCCCAGCACCGGAAGCACTTGTCTCTATCGGGCTTTTGCTTTAGAACTGTCATCTGTTGGTTTGTTGGGTAATTGGGTCGGTTTTGATTTGGAGTTAGGGTGTTTAGACCGGTTGCGGCTTTGACAGAATTTCTTGCCCTCCTCTGCTGATCTAGAAGCATTTCCTGATAGGAAGACGCTTCATAGACTTCTTTCAAATTTTTTGGTCGGGTTGAGAGCACTATATACCTCAGTTCTTCTTTTAAACCCATTAAGAAATTGGTTGTGAAAAATGACTTGTCATATGTTGGGTTTTCTCTTAATAACAATAATCGCAATTCTTCAAACTTACTCCTATATGCCTTTAATTCACCAATTTGCCTCAAGTTTTTTATCTCCCCCAAAACTCCAATACTCGATTTAGGTTCAAATCTTTCTAGCAATTCATTCTTAAACACTTCCCATGTCATTTGCCCACCTTCTAAACCCAATCCCTGACACCAAATTTCGGCTTCATCAACCATGTACATGGAAGTAATCTCGAATTTTTGCCAAGGTGGAATTTGATATATCTCAAAATACCTCTCACTCTTGTACAAACAACTTTTAGGTCTTGTCCCATCAAACACTGAAAATTCAATTCTTGGTGTGCTTACATGTCTCGGGATTTGGTTTTGGTTATTTGGCACTATCGGATTCGGGTTATACGGCACATTTGGTCCTATTGCTGCATATGGTTGGTTGTATGAGTTTGGAAATGGTATAGAAAATATATTGTGGTTTTGGTTCATAGTGTGTTGGTGAGGAGTGTAAGAGTTTAGATTTTGATTGAGGTTAGGACCTGGTGGAGTTTGGTTTTGTGGAAATGGTGAATTTGGTGGAGGTTGTGCACTAGAACTAGCACCATTAGGACTAGGTTCATCACTAACTACTTGTATTCTTTTTTCCAAGTATCGAGTGAATAGTACTTCTAAATCATGTTTTTTAACCAATTGATCACTATTGGCCATAAACTCATCAATCTTATTAATTTTTTCCTCGATGTCCCCACTTAATCGTACCTTCTTATCATCCATCAAGCTCGTCATTCTTCTCTCCAAGCTCTCTAGTTGATCTTGCAACCCTCGGACAGCATTGGCTTGCTCTTCCATGGTTTGTTGTCGTGTTGCGGGCATTCCCTAGACCTATGAACAAGGCTCTAATATCAATTGTTACGATCTGACTTGGAAATTCGAGGTAGCACTTGTGCAGTGGAATATTTTTTTTTTATTTTTGTATAAATTGAAGAAAGTAAAGTAGATGAAACTAGATAATAGTAAAGATAAATGTAAACAACAGAAATTTCATTCATTTAAAAGCTTAGTTCCTAAGATACAAGGGTCACATCCTTAAATAGAAAAGCATAAAGTAAAAACACGCAAACAACATGCTAACAACACACAAACTAAATGTAAAGAAATGCAAACAGAATGAAAAGACACACAAACTACGCGACCCTATCACGCCATTGGCATGATTATGGAATTTTGAGCTCGTCATGGGCTAGAATTCTTTAGTGGGCTGCAATTGTGTATTGGTGAGTTGTAACACATTTATACCTCGTTCCAAATTCGAATTAGATTTGCAACCGGTCGAGTAGTGGAGCACCAAACGTATGATGCCTCTATCAGTGTCCACCATGAAGAACCAGAGAGCTGGTATTTCTTTTGCCAGAAATACTTTACCAGTGAGATTTCGCAAAAACACTATTCACCGTGAAATATGCGTTTTCCGAAAATATGCTATTTATGACAAATACGCTATTTGACGTAAATACATTATTCACCGTAAATACACTATTCACCGCAAACACTATTCACTACAACTCTCGCAAGATAATACGTGGATTACGTATTTCTTTCTTTTCTACGCAGATCACTATTTGGGAGGAAAGAAACTGAGAGAGAGAAAATATATATCGAAATCGATTCGATCGGAATTGGTAAGTTTCTCTCTACCCCTACCCCTCTATTTATAGATTTTGGAATATGCCAAAATGACCAAATTGCCCTCATAAATAGTAAGGAGGTTGTGAATAGTAAATGGCCAAATGACAATTTTGCCCTCCAAGCCCAATTTGCAATCTTTGAATTTGGGCTTTTAGTTTTAGGCTTTAATTGGGCTTTTAAATTAAATTCTAAATTTAATTTTGGGCCTAAACTAAAGTAGGCTTTGGGCCAAAATATTTAATTCATAATTAATATTTTGATCCAATAGTGATATGTATAATTATTTAGAATAATTATATTTCTTGCGTATGTTATTGCGATAAATTTATACGACGTGTCATACACGTTTATAAATTTAGTTTGTTTAAGCTTGTCATCTTTATGACATTTATATTAATTATAACATTTATAATTAATCATAAACTTCTCTGATTACTTTTCTATTGGTGTGACCCGATAGGATATGTGCTATGTTGGCAATAGAATAAAAATTCCTTTTAATTCTATAAATCATAAGCGGCACCTGGCAAATGGCTACCCAATTGACACAGATAATCTTGTACAATACAATATCACGATCCAGTAAACAATTTACACGTGTTAATTCTTATGTCTCATAGTATCAGATTAGTTTCAAGACAGGTATGTGTCATTCTTGCAAACTTAATCTTTTCTTGATCTTAAAGTAGATTATCAAATATGATTAACTCTTTAATCATACCGCATGCAGATAATCTAACTTTATCAAGAGTCTTAGTGATACCATCACTCGTATTGAAATACGAGGGACAATAGTAGTCTTGGTGAACATCTCTCCTCCGCACAAGTTATGTATACTGAAATGAAGTCTGTATAGCTACTTTTTACGGATAGCGTTGGACAACACTCATGAATACACACTTCTCATGTAGGAAAGATGAATACCTCGTACTTTAGAATCTAACAATGAATGAAAACATTAATGACACGAACACAATTCATTTAATGTTTCATTTAGGGTCTGTCAAATACCATGTTCTCTAACATGTATCTGTGTGATTAAAATGACAACTCTTTGTCTATGGTTCGTAAAACCTAACCATCATTTAATCCACACTAACCTTTTAACTGTCAATTAGAATTCCTTACTAATTACCTTGGTTAGAGACTTTTAAGAATATTTATCATCTATATTATGAAGTTCTACACATTTCGAATCCGAATGCCGAAATGATCCATAATTCGATAAAACTCAAGGAACAAAATGATATCTTTATTAATCATTCAATTCATGAACAAAACATATTGAATACAAATATCCATTTTATTGACTTATAGATTATTACACTAACAGTCAATTCATAAAAATATTTGCTATTTGATATTCACTTCTTACAAAGGCAGTTTTAATTTCTTTTGATTTATTTTTTTCTTTAATGAAGTTGCAATCCATCTTGATGTATTTTGTTTTCTTGTGAAACATCAGTTTGGATACTATGTGTCTTGACGCTTGGTTGTCACAAAATATTTTCATAGGAGTTTGATTTTCATTTCCAATATTCGACAGGAGTTGCTTGATCCAAGTGAACTAACTCGCAGTTGATGTCATGACATGATATTCCGTTTCGGCGCTTAACCGTGCTAGAACATTTTGTTTTTTGCTATTACATGTCACTAGATTTTCACCTACAAAGTACAAAAATCAGTTATCGATTTTCGTTAGGATTGTTATTTTTCATTCAAATTATCTTTCCGAGTGTTCCTTTTAAATACTTTAGGATTTTATTTGTTATCTCTAGGTGCGGTGTTCTTGATGCATGCATAAACTTACTAATTTGACTTACGGAAAATGAAATATCCGGTCGTGTTACTGTGAGATAAATTAACTTACCTCCTAATCTTTGAAATTAGTTTATGTCTTCTAATAATTCCTCTTCTTCAGGTGTAGATGCCGATTCATCCTAATTAATTTTTTTTAATAAATCTGATATATATTTTCTATGTGAAATAAACACCTTTTTTTAGTGTGTTACCTCAATTCCTACAAAATACTATAATAATCTTAAATCTTTAGTATCAAAATTTTCTTAGTTAGAATCTAATCTTCTTAATTTTCTCTTGATTATTTCTTATAATTATAATGTCGTCTATATATACTAAGACTGTGGTTGTAAAATTAATTTCATATTTGATAAATAAAGAATGATCAGAATTACTTATTTTAAAATTACAAAAAGAGCTTAAATGAACAAATGATTAATTGTAATTTTGTTATTGCAAAATTTGATGTTAACAAGATGCAGCAAAGGCATATATATATAGCCTGTGTCAACGGTAGTCTATTTGGTTGTAACAGGCCTCTATTATTACATGCAACAATAACTACTGAAAAAGAGAATTTGAGTTACTCATGAATCAAATTTAAATAGCTAATCGGGTTTAAACCCATTAATTAATTAGAACTCGATAAAAAAATAATATTTTAACTTATGTTTTCCAATGAACTGGTGTAAATCTAAATTAGATGATTATTACGTTAAAATGACTTTAATCTTACCAATGGATTGTTACGTTTGAATCAGATAGGCCCTCTAATAATCCTGTTAGATACATATATTCTGAAAAGGAAAAGCTCCCTGCTGGAATCAGACGACGATCCAACTACGGGTGTTCAACCGGTCGGTTCGGGTCAAACCGAATATTTTTTGCTGAACCGCAGTTTGAACCGAATTTTGAAAACTCAACCGAACTGACCGAATTAAAATTCCAAACTGATCTAAAACCGACCGATTTAAACTTCGGTTTGTTCGGTTGAACCGAACACAAACATTTCAAGTTACAAATAAACATTTTAAAACCAGTTGGTTCGGTTCAAACCGATTTGGATAACATTTTTGATAACCACACAAGCTGGTTTTTGATAAACTGATCCATTAGAAACCACACAAAATAAACTGGTCCATTATAAACCGATCCATTTTTTATTAAACCGGTTGGTTCGGTTCAAACCGATTTGGAGATTCCAAAACCGAACCGAACCATTTAAACCGAACTTCTTCAAAAACTAAACCGAACCGAACCATTTAAACCGAATAACTGATGCAATTAAATCAAAATTTATTGGTTCGGTTTAAAACCGAATAAACCGATCCATTTGAACACCCCTAGATCCAACTCTTAGTTTAGAGAGATGAAACCTCTCTGACTACTTGCGTGATAAAGCAGAAATTGAACCCTTGGATGCTATTCAGCTGTTCCTTGTTGAGTCTGTTTAGTCGATTTTCTGATTCTGCTGTTTTGTATAAACTATCATCTACCCTACGCAAACTGTTATGCATATTATTAGTCTCTTAGTTACCTACTAGATGTGCTTTTGTTTATACCTTCTAGTATGGTTTTACTTGCTTTATGGTTATTCAGTGTTGTACTATGCCACTGCTTTTGTAAAAACAATTTAGTTTCTTAATGAAATTGGTGGGTCTCTCACTTTTATAAAAGGAAACAACTTATATTTTTCAATACTCTGACTTATAATTTCTGATGTTTTAACTTATAATTCTAATTAGCAATCATAATTTAAAATATTTTAATTTTAACTCTAAATTTAATAAGAATTACAAATTAGAAATTTAGAGGGGGACAAAAAAAAATTCAAGAGAAGGCAAAATCAGTCAGAACTAATAGATCTCCATCAAAATTACAAAATCCAGGAAGAGGGTAACTCCCCCTGATTACATGTGGATCCGCTCCTGAGTCTAAGGCTAATTAATTAATCTGTAACCCTTCTTGTTTCTCAACACTAATTGAATTAAACAACTTAGATAAACCTAATTTTAGTTCGCAATCAAACATGCTATTTAGGTGTTGCTATCTTTATAGTTTTTTTATATGCACCTTTGTCTACCCTTGTGTTTTACTTATCAATACCTCTGTATAAAGATGTACTTATAACCAAATTTTATATCTTTTATTATTTTATTATTATTTTTTACAGAAGTAAAAAGTCCCTTTGATTTAAAAGTTCTGAATCATTCAAAAATAGTAATTTTATACTTATCTAAATAAATAGTAAAAATATTAAAAAAATATATAAAATTTAGCGTGCAACTCCAATTTCATATGGAGTGAATTGTTACGATCAACTATTTGAATTTTAATAACATAAATATTAATATGTCGTACGAACCATTATATATAGGCTACGCATAGTATCATAGCCTCACTCTACTTAGTAATTATACGCTACACATAGTACCATATCGTTCAAGAAGTAGGGTGTTTTTAAATTTGCCAAGCCCCTCTGTGAACTCAACTCTAAAGCCTATTATATTGGAAATAATTTTATATAAAGTCAAGCAGTAAAAAAAAAACATTCAAAAAATTAGTGTATTAAAATTAATTTATAAAACTTTTAATTTTGACCGCTTGATTTTATCCTAAATTAATTTCAAAATTTAAAATTTTCTAATTTAGACGCATCACTCGTAAAGTAGATGAGTTTTATCGGTTCAGATTCGTCGTTTGAAACTAATATGATAAATTTTAGAGTTTCAATCACAATTTTCTTAGTGAACTTATAAAGAATATAATACTATCCTCTTAGAGCATCTACATCCCTGAAACTATCAGAGTTTCTAATCTGATGTGACAGTTTCTAGACCAGTTTCAGGAATGTAGACCAGTTTCTTATTTAGCAACTGTGCTCAATAATTTCTTAATAAGAAATCGTTTATAAACTGTGAGTTGGCAAAATAATTGGCTGATGTTCGCTGAAAAAATATTTTATTTTATTTTATTGCTGATGTGGCATTTTAGAAACTCTTAAGATTAGTTTCAGGGATGTGAACCCCTAGAAACTCCATAGCCTATAATTTCTAAAAATTAGTTAATAGTTACTTAGAAACTCTAAGAGTTTTAGGGATGCAGATGCTCTTAGAATTCATTGACCGATAAAAGAATAGATAATACTATCCACTTATTATTAGGCCTGGTCAAGAGAAAACACTGCCGTCTCTGTATAAATTCATGCAACCAATAAATAAATAGCGCATTGTTTTAATGAAAAGAAAGTTGGTGAATAGAAGAAATCAAGAGATTCTATTTTCGAATGAATCGCATCTTTTATAGAAATAAAATACTTGAAGAAAAGAAAACGTGAATTGCATACGCCTCTGTATCCGACATTTATATTAATATCCAAAGTTTAATACAAATTATTAATTATGCTCACATTCCCAAACTTTTGCTAAAAATGCCCAAGCCGGCCAGAAAATGGCCGGTTTAGGTACCAGAGTAAACCGGCCATTTTCTGGCCGGCTTACTCCATTTTTTTATTATTTTTTTTTAGAGAGAGACACTATGAAGATCAAAATATTGAAACCTAACTCTGAAAATTTGAAATTTTTGTTTAAATTATTTGTTATATTACTTCTTTTGATGTATAATTAGCATATTTATACTAAAATACGTTAGATTACTTGAAATTATGTTGAATTACACTATATTACAATAAATTATGTTCAATTATACTAAATTACGTTAAATTACAATAACTTCGCTAATTATGCTGAAATACGGTAAAAAAAACACTAAACTACACAAAATTACGCTATAGTAGACTGATTTTGCTCATCTTTCATGAATCATAAAAAATAGTAAAAAAATTTCAAAAATAATAAAAATTAGTAATCTGCAAGTTCATTATGTAACTAATTTACTGAGCTACTTGGATTGAACGATAGAAATGAAAATCTTAATCGGAAACTTCAACTCAAGTTTTGAGGCTCTTCCCTTTGTTTTTTGGCGATTCTGAATTTCGAAATCCAGCATAGCAAGCACGGACGCATGCACATTTTCGCAAGCTTTCCGAAAAGTAGTCATTTGCTAAAATCGGACACTCGAGCGCCGTTTTATGACCGTTTAAAGTTTCATCGTCGTTTTTTGCCTTTTCAGTGAATGTATCGTCCCTATTCATTTGTAATTTAGCGTAATTTACCGTATTTTAGCGTAATTTAATGTAATTTAGCGTAATTTAACATAATTTAGTGTTATTCAACATAATTTCAATTAATCTATCGTATTTTAGTATAAATATGCTAATTATACATCAAAAGAAGTAATATAACAAATAATTTAAACAAATTTTCAAAGTTAGATTTCAATATTTTGATCTTCATAGTGTCTCTCTAAAAAAAAAAAAGTCTGAATATGACTATTTTTTGTAAAATACTTAATAAATAGTAAACAAATTCAAAAAAATGTAAAATTTGATCTGGAAGCACAGTTTATTGTGGAGATCATGTTGAACGGTTTGGATCGACGATTTGGACTTTGAAAATGAAAAAAATGATTGTTGTAACTTGATCCCTCCTCAAAGAAGTAATATGACAAATAATTTAAACAAAAATTTCAAATTTTCAGAATTAGATTTCAATATTTTGATCTTCATAGTGTCTCTCTCCAAAAAAAAAAAAATAGAGTAAGCCGGCCAGAAAATGGCCGGTTTACTCTAGAACTAAGCCGACCATTTTCTGGCCGGTTTGGACATTTTTAGCAAAAGTTTGAGAACGTGGACATAATTAATAATTTGTATTAAACTTTGGATATTAATAAAAATGTCGGCCTCTGTATATACTTGGAATTATGGGGAAGTTCAGAAGTCCAAAGGCAGACATGATCCACGAAAAAGAGCATTGGAAACAAAAGGAGGCTGTAATGGAATATGTTTTGTGAATTTCTTTAAATGTTTATTTTTGAATGTATTCATTTTTTAATAATAATATGTTATCTACAAATATTTAATTAATTATATTTAACAGCTAGCGTGTGCTATGTTCACCAAAAGAATTTGGTGAGCCTAAGCTCTAAAATCTATCGGATTAGTTTCAAACGACATATCCAAATAGGTGAAGCCTTAATGTCAATCCGATAGATTGGCGTCAAGATTTCAACTGTTTGGATTCGTCGTTTGAAACTAATCCGATAAATTTTAGATCTTATGATCACCAAATTCTCTTGGTGAGCATATCACACGCTAGCTTCACTCATGAACATATCATAATAATAAAATGTTCGGATTATTGTGTTTTTAATATTAAATTAATTACTTCTGAACAAAATATTGTTCTAGTTTCTTTTAATATTTCTTTGTTTTTGTTTAAAACTTATATATTTACAATTCTTAAAACAGTTTAATTACTGTACGGAACTACAATGATCACTCATGAGCCTTCTGTATGTGTCTTAAAAAAATATAATTATATATGTTAAATAGAATTAGAAAATATTAAATGTTTTAAAATAATTACTTAATTGTTTAAAAATACACAATATATTTTATTCAAAAAAAAAGTAATCTTTCGGAATAAACATAAGTTAGATAATTATAAGTAGGGGTGTTCAAACGGTCGGTTCAGTTGAAACCGAATTAAAATAACTAAATCAAATTTTTTTTCAGTTTTCAAAAATAGAACCGAACCGAACCGATTAAACTTATAAACCGATTAAGAACCGAACCAAATAAACCGAAGTAAATTTTGGTTTGTTCGTTTCAAACCGAAGTAAACCTATTGGTGTCATTAATTATTAACGAAAATTACACATATTCATACACAAGTTGTTCAATTCCATACAAAATATGTAGATGTTCTAAAATATTTAAACTAAAATGAAAGAAAGGAAGCAATGATTGAACCGAACAAAATATAAATCATACTTGAACCAATATAATTCGGTCGGTTCGATTTAGTTGGTTTTGAAAAGCCTAAACCGAACCGATCCATTTAACCAAAATAATTCAAAATTTCAACCGAACCGATTCATTTAAACCGAAAAACCGAACCATTTAAACCGAAAATTTTGAGTTCGGTTAAAAACCAAACAAACCGAACCGTTTGAATAGTCTTGATTATAAGTGGACTGCTCTCGTCACTCACAAAAGAAAAGGAAGACCCGTGTTGCCCAAATTTAAAAAAGACTAAAAAGACCAATTTGACCTTTTTTTTTCTCTTAGAAGTTGGAAACTACCACGTGGGCTTCTCTAAACATGTCACCATGTCAACGTGGTGAGTGCTTCGTTCAAACCCTCCCTCCCTCCCTCCCTAGGGTCCCTTCTCCTTTCCCAACCTCCTATATATATATGCAATGTCGCATTTAAAAAACACACCATCTCATCTCATCCCCTTACCACTCAGATAGCATACATAATACAAAAATACTATTGTATTTGCCTCTCTTTTACAAACGACATATAGAAAAGTGCAATCCTTCAAATTATGGCAACATATGTGCCGTACGGTTTTCAAACCAAATCTCCAACTTCATCTTCAAATAAGGGAATGATACATCAAACCAAAGCCAATTGCGCAAATTCAATTAAAATCCTGCAAAAATCAAATAGACCGGCCGCAGCCACCCTTCACTGCCCTCCGGAATCACCATCCCCTTCATACATCCAAACACCGTCACGGCCTATCCGACCCAAACAAACAAAAAAACCGAACCGAAGAAACAAACCCAACACCAGACCCGAATGGAACCTGTTCCAGCAAATGGCCGCAGCAGCATTAGACACAATTGAAGATGCCTTCATATCAAACATCCTTGAAAAATCCCAGCCTTTTCCTAAAACCACTGACCCGGCGGTTCAGATAGCGGGCAATTTCGCACCTGTGACTGAGCAACCACCAAAACATAACATCCCTGTCACGGGACAGATTCCGGCATGTATTAACGGGGTGTACGTGCGAAATGGTGCAAACCCTTACATGGAACCTTCTGCTGGCCACCACCTTTTTGACGGTGATGGTATGGTTCATGCTGTCTCAATCCAAAATGGCGAGGCATCATACGCTTGCCGGTTTACAGAGACAGCCAGACTATCTCAGGAGCGGGTCATCGGCCATCCTGTCTTTCCTAAGGCAATCGGCGAATTACACGGGCACTCAGGTATTGCACGCCTTCTCTTGTTCAGTGCACGAGGCCTATGTGGACTAGTAGACCCCTCGCATGGAACTGGTGTCGCAAATGCCGGTCTCGTTTATTTCAACAACAGGCTCCTTGCCATGTCAGAGGATGATCTCCCATACCATGTACGTATAACCCAAACTGGTGACCTTGAGACAGTCGGCCGGCATGAGTTTGACGGACAATTGAGTACCGCCATGATCGCACACCCGAAAATTGACCCGGTATCAAAGGAAATGTTCTCTCTCAGCTATGATGTGATAAAGAAGCCTTACCTCAAGTACTTCCACATCTCGCCAGAGGGGAAGAAATCACCCGACATGGAAATACCGCTCAATGAGCCGACAATGATCCACGACTTCGCAATCACAGAGAATTACATAATTGTCCCTGATCAGCAGGTCGTGTTCAAGCTCCAAGAGATGATTCGAGGAGGATCACCTGTGGTTCTCGACAAGGAAAAAATGTCTCGCTTCGGGATATTACCGAAATATGCCTCTGATGCCTCGGAGATGAGATGGGTCGATGTGCCTGATTGCTTCTGCTTCCATTTTTGGAATGCATGGGAGGAGCCCGAGACCGATGAAGTTGTGGTGATCGGTTCGTGCATGACACCTGCCGACTCAATCTTCAACGAGTCCGACAAGATGTTGAAATCGGTGCTGATAGAGATCAGACTTAACCTAAGAACCGGTACATCAATCCGCCGACCAGTACTATCTCTGACCGAGCACATGAACCTAGAGGTCGGCATGGTGAACAAAAACAAGTTGGGGAGGAAATCCCGGTATGCTTATCTCGCAATAGCCGAGCCATGGCCTAAGGTGTCGGGCTTCGCAAAAGTCGACCTCTTAACAGGAAGTGTGCAAAGGTTTATCTATGGCGAATCGAAATTCGGCGGTGAGCCTTACTTCCTGTCACGTGAAACAAATTCAGAAAGGGAGGATGACGGCTACATTCTATCTTATGTGCATGATGAACAAGCATCAGAATCAGAGTTGCTTATCATCAATGCCGCCGACATGAGGCTCGAGGCAACCGTCAAGTTACCGTCTCGTGTGCCGTATGGTTTTCATGGTACCTTTATAGAATCAAAAGAGTTGCAGACACAAGCATAGTGAAAGAGAAATCAAACAAACGAGGAGGATTAACAGAGGGAGCTAATTATACATGGAGGTCCCCGGCTTCTTCCAAATTGGTGTATATGTCAAATTTTTTGGTTCTTTCCATTAGTACTGTTAGTTAATAGAGAATTAGAGAGGGATAGGTTGTAGTTTTTTGGGATGGTATAGCTAGGTAGGATCAGAAGAGGAGAATCAGTTGGATTCTGTTTATTCTTTCTCTTCTTTCATTTTTTTTGTTTGTTCTCCGACAGTTAACAGTGGTAGTGATGAACATACTTTTAATTGTACTTTTACAGTAGAAATTTATTATGTTAAATTCTCTTGCATTTGCTTCTTCCTCTGTTCTTTGAAGTTTGAAGTTTGAATATTGGTGTTGACTTGTCACAATTGGATTTATTTTTTTTCTCCATCTTTTATGAAGGGGGTGATGATAATATGTTTTATAGCCCCCTAAAATTATATATCAAGTTGAGGTAAGTCCCTAAATATTTATTTACGCCTACTATAATCACTTCTTTCATTATGTCAATGTTATCAAATAGACGGAATTTCATGTATACTGTTTTTTAAATTTTCAACTTATACATGGCCTTTTAAAATATGAAACCTTTCAAATTTATGTATGTAAAATTTTAAAATTACTTTTTTGACCCTCCAATATTTCAAAAAAAAATTAGTTTTGTTCTTATAAAATAAAGAACTCTCACACTTTATCATTCTGATACTTTGAAAATAGATATTCTTTTCTCTAAAATTATAAATATTTGATGCGGGAGATTATGTATTTAAAATTCAGATAGATAAAATTCTTTGTTGTAATAGTATAGATATTAAATAGTTGAATGTCTTGAACTCCAATCTTTACTCGAAAAAACTTCAACTGAAAAGATCCTAAACTTGAAAATAATTCAAATCTAGCTAGATGATCCTCATAATATGTAATTTTAATATTTTAGAAAGAAAAATATTTTTACATTGAAAAGATAAATACAATATTTTAAAATTTAGATGTGAAAATATTTAATTTTACAATTTTACAAACATATATTTGAAATTGCCCTATTAATAAGATGAGGAGGGTTCAAATGCCTCCATATTTTATGCCTCCACCATGCTTTCATTTTTAAAAACTTTAATAACTCAAAATTTAAAACTAAAAAGTCAAAATAAAACCGTTGGATATAATCTACATCATTTTATCTATGCACGTGTAAAAAGTTATGACATTTTAATTTTGTTTTGGTTGTCATCAAGAGCTTGTAAAAAACGTACTAATGTGGATAATTTCTAAACATTGATTTTTCAACTTATTGATTTACATAAAACCAAAATAAAAATGTGATAATTTTTTATGAGCACATAGATAAAATAATGTTGATCATATCCAACGGTTTTATTTTAACTTTTAAATTTTCAATTTGAAATTATTAAAATTTTAAAAAATAGAAACACGATGAAGACAAAAAATGAAGACATTTGAACTCTTGGCTATGATAGGTGCCATACCATAACTATGTCAACATTACATATTTTTAGCACTTAACGATGCCACGTCATGTATGAGGTCATATTCTCCAACTTGGCTGCCTTGTAAATTGAATAGGCTACAAATAGAATAAAAGATATGAGGAAATATTACCATCCCTGGAAAAAATCCCCTTCGCCTCACACTTGTATTTTTAATACTTTTGGAATTCTCAATTCCATCTCTTGTTCCGCCAGCCAGTGTCATTAATAATTTTCAACCGCTTAACATTTTCAAAAATCTTTAATAAAAATATAAACGATTGTTTTATATTTGATGAAATTATCTTGTGCATTAAATTTATTATTACAAGTAGTTAGGGGATAAAATTAGATGATTTTAATTAGGGTATTGTTGGCAGTCCTTTAAAAATATATGACCGAAAGAAAATGCAAGATTGGTGTCTTATATTCAAAGGTTTAAATAGCGTTTATCGCGTCATAGCGAAACGGCTGAAAAAACGGCACTATGGCCATATAGCGGCGCTATATGGCCATATCGTCATAGCTTTTTTGGTCCAAAAACGCTATAGCGCGCTACTTAGAACATTGCTTATATTTGCTCGCTTTCACCCTTGACATTAATAAAGGAAGAAATTTTGAACAACACTTTTTGAGTAGATAAAAGTGACTGGAATTTTTTTTCTTCTGAATTTTGTGATAACTTGTAAGAAATGCTTTTGTCTTCAACATGGAAATGGGGAGTAACGAATAACGATGGACTTGTTCAAAAGTTCATGTGCTAAGTAAACTAACGTAGTAAATGTAAAGTTGTAATTGTCATACTTAATTCATCACGCCTTGACTATCATGTTGGCTATAGTTTAGTTGGATGCAATTTACTACGAAGCAAAACCTTCTAGATTGAAATAACAATTTTCAAAGAGTAAGGTTAAAATGCACTATTGGTTTTGTGTTTCTATCATGTTCTACATTTTTTTATTTTCATTTTCAAAGTCCGAACAATCGATCCGAACCGTTCACCATGTCTTTGTATTAAAATGTGCTTGGAGATCACATTTTATATTTTTTGAAACTTTTTTACTATTTTTTTAAATAGGTACAAAATCATTGTTTTCAGAAGATTCTGGACCATCCAAACCAGTGATTTTGTACCTATCTAAAAAAATAGTAAAAAAGTTTCAAAAAATATAAAATTTGATCGCCAAACACAATTTAATATGAAGATTATGTTGAGCGGTTCGGATTGATTGTTCGAACTTTGAAAACGGAAAAAAAAATGTGAACATGATTAGAGCACAAAACCAATTATGCATTTTAACCCTACTCATTTTAGAATACGATACAATCGAAATTTTATTAGAACATGTGATGGTGGCATTAAGTTGGTATCGGAAGTCAAGAACAGAGAGATTTTAAATTTCTGAGTGCTTGACTTTAATTATATTAAATAAATTCAAAATTTTAAATTTTTTGCATGTCTATGCATCGCTCGCGAAGTAAATATGTTCTAACGGTTTCAATATGTTGTTTGAATCAAATTTAATAGATTTTGAAATTATGCTCACTAAGTTTCTTGGTGAGCACTAACAAACTATAACTTCACTCATATTATTATATTATAGGATAGTAATTATTTTTTATTAAAAGTATAACTTTTATTTTGTATAGTTTTATAATTTTTTGAGCAGGGATAAACACCGTCCTAAATATGCTCACAAGTATTAGTATACAACATATCAAATATTTATACCTAATATAACAAGTATTTAAAAAACACTGGATTTATCAACTCTTTTTTTTATCTCTCTCATCACCCACCATATTTTACATGTTTTTAGAGGCGGTTTTTTTTCTCTGTTCAATCTCACCCATTTTTTGATAATCTGTGAGAATTTTGCAAATATAAACCACAAACATCTTCTACGCGATTTTCTTTTTCAAATGAGATCCATTATTAAATACTTTTGAGTTCTTCGTCGCGCAAGTCTTTATAAATTGTCATGCATGTGTAAATAGATAATGTGTCAAATACAAAGGTTTAAATAGCATTTATCGCGTCATAGCGGAACGACTGAAAAAACGGCACTATGGTCATATAGCGCCGCTATAGCGCGAAATAGCGCGCGCTATAGCGGCGTTATATGGCCGTAGCGTCATAGCTTTTTTGGTCTGAAAACGCTATAGCGCGCTATTTAGAACATTGGTCAAATATTTATACCTAACAGATTATATCAAATTAATTTTTTTTTATTTCATATGACACTGAATTACGTGTGAAAGTATTAATATCAAATATTTCAAGTATTTATATCTCGTCATACAAGTGTAAATAGTTCATGTACCAAGTGATTATACTTAACATATTCTATCAAATTTTAATTTTTTTTTCCCATATGGCACTACATGACGTCTGAAAGTATTAATATCAAATATTGTAAGTATTTATATCTGGTCATGCAAGTGTAAATAGTTCATGTGTCAAGTATTTTACGTAACAGTATCTATCAAATTTTAATTTATTTTTCATACATCACTAGATGACGTCTAAAAGTAATATAAAATATTGGAAGTATTATATCTCGTCATGTCAGTGTCAATAGTTAAAATGTCAAGTGCTTGTACTTAACAGATTCCATATTTTAATATCAAATATTCCATACTATTCACACTTGCATGACACAGTATAAATAATTGCGCGACAAAGAATCCGAAAGTACTTCATCATGGATCTCATTTGAAAGAGAAAATCACGTAGAAGACATTCGTGATTTTGAATTTCCAAAATTTCTCACAGATCGTCAGAATATAGATGAGAGTGAATGGAGAAAAAAAAAACTATCTCTAAAAATGTCCATCTCTTTTTAAAAATTACTTGATATGTTAGACATAAATACTTAATGAGTAAGGTTTAGGTGCTATAGATAATATAAAGCCTTCCATGCTATGGCCTCAAAAACCTATTGTATAAACTTCAAACTTCGGTCTAAGTAGCTCAATAAATTGGCTATATAATGAATTTGTAGAATACCAATTTTTACTATTTTTGAATTTTTTTACTAATTTATGAAAGATGGTAAAAAATGGCCTAAAACATTAGCAATTTTCTTTTATTTTAAGCTATTTTTTGCCATTTTTCATAAAACATAAAAAATAGTAAAAAAGTTCCAAACATATAAAAATTAGTATTCTACAAGTTCATTATATAACCAATTTACTGAGCTACTTAGATTGAAGTTTGAAATTTATACGATAGGTTTTTGAAGCCGTACCACGGAAGGCCATATACTATCCATAGCACCTAAGCCTTACTCATACTTAATATATTATATATTAATACTTGCACGCACCAGTTATATATTCATTAGTGATCTTTCAAAAAGGTGGTCTAAATAAAATAGTTAGAGTATAGTTCCAAATAGTTAGATCAGGATAATATAATTAGTGTGTTCAGAGATTTAAGGCTGAGAGACGTTTGTGTTCATTTGAACCGTTCAACATTCTTTTTATATGAAAATGTATTTACTTTAAACTATATAGAAAATTTTATATAAGTATAATTTTTTTGAAAATAAATAAGAATAACCCCATTTTGTCAACAAATAATTACTAAATTAATTGTCTATAATTACTACGACGACAATGACCCACGTATTGATCAGTGAAATGCAAGACTTACCACGATTTTTTTTTGTTGCATGCCATTTAAAATTAGCGTATATCCATGGAGGTCAATTTGGGTCCGATGCTCATCGGACTCAAAGTGAGTTCGATGGGATCGATGACCGTCCGATTTGCTTTAAGATTCGCTCCCGCAACTTTTGTGTCTGCTTTAAAATTCATGTGCACGAATCTTAAAGCATATCAAACGGTCCCGAAATCCATCGGACTCAAATTTGAGTCCGATGGACATCGGACCCAACCTGCTCTCATATCCATGACTTACAACATATATTTCGTGATCGTTTTTCTTTGAGCAAACACAACATTCCTTGATTTCTTGTCGACCACATAGCTTGATCGATCTTGCACCGACCTAGCCACACCGAGATATAATTTCCATCTCACATATATTCATTTATTACACACACAAAAAAATATCTTGAGAAAATGGTTCGTCAACCAATGTGTGTGCATGTCCACTCATCGGTATTATATATATTTAGAAATATCTGTTTCAGGATCAAGTTAAAACTATGATCATGAAATTGATGATCGAAGCACCAAAAAACAGACATCCCTTTTTGAATTAATTTCCTTTCACTGTCGGCAATCCCAACAATTGATGGAAGTACCTCCAAATTTGATCTTTTTTTGTTTGTATTAACATTTTTTTCTTAGCATAGATGTGGATAGCATACCTATCTGGTATTTTTTTTTTGGCACTGTCCACTAAAAGTTTACAATGTTGACTATAATACAACTCATGACAAGATGCATTAATTCCGTGTTGGTGGATATATATGTCGGATGAAAATCATCATTTTTTTTCATTGTTAAGACTTAAGATATATACTAAATAAATGCACTGATAAAAATATTGTTTTAATTCCTACACTTACCAAATTATATAGATAGGAATAACTACGATTAATTGGTTAAAGGAGAGCGTCTTTGTTGCATCATTACATGCATTATACATTGCTCTATTGTATTTAGAGGCGGATTCAGGATTTCTGTCAGGATAGGGCACTAATCGGATTCAAACCCATTAATTTGTCGGATACACAATTGCAACTCAATCCCTATAACTATGTTTATTATAAAATATGTTATAATCATAAAACCAATTGACACAATATTGAAATATTTTTTTCTAATCTAATTAAAAATTCGTATTCTATTTACGAAATAGAGTATCGCAGATCCGAAAAAAATGAAATACGCATAATTGACCAAAACTAAAAAAGAATCGGTTCAAGAATTGAACTAACTCGGACCAGGAGTATGCACTACATTAGACCAGAGGTAAACACATTGAACAATTAGTACTGGATCGAAATAAAAAATTCAAATCCAGAAGTAAACACTTGCCTACCCCAATTTATACGTGGATCCGCCAGGAATTGTATTGATGAGAAGGACTCAGGCCTATAGTGCGTTATACCGCGCTCTAGCTTTTTGAATGCAAATTCGTGCCGCACTGGAATGTTCCAACTGCCAACATAAACTAGAAAAGTTTTATTAACATATATATGGAATGTTCCGCAGAGCTCAAGCAAAGTAGTTTGACCACTTAACCCCTTAATTAATTGATTAATATTCTCAACGCGTTTACCACACAAATGAATGGATGGTCATCGATCAGGTCAAGGTTAGATATATAATACATATTGCTTTCACCCCATATATATATATATATATATAGATAGATAGATAGATAGATAGATAGATGGGTTATGGTGCATTGCAATGTATAGGTTCTTTTTGCACATTGGACTATAAATTGTTGGTTTTGACTTCAAAATAACCGATCAAAACCTTTCAACTTGATATTCATATTAAAATGTATTTGGAGATCAAAATTTACATTTTTCAAAATTGTTTGTTAACTTTTTAGAATTTTTGAAAATCACTGTTTTTCTATGGTCCAGAAATTTCTGAAAAACAACGATTTTTCAAAAATTCTAAAGAAATAGTAAACATTTCTAAAAAATATAAAATTTGGTCTCCAAGCACATTTTGATATGGAGAACATGTTGAGCCCTTTAGATCGACTATTTCAACTTCAAATCCAATGATTTATAATCCAATTTACAAGAGAGTCTATATATATATATATATATATATATATATATATATATATAGTATTGCTAATGTGCTTCCTCTAGAACTTCGGCCTCGTGCTTCCGGGGGCATATCTTAGTGTTTGATGTTCAAACAACAAATTCAAACCGTTAAATGTTCAATCTATATTAAAATGTACTTGGAGACCAAATTTTACATTTTTTGGAACTTTTTTACTATTTATTAAGCCACTTTGAAAATTCCAGATCCGGGTGAACAGTAAAAACAGTCTGAACCATATGATCTGGAATTTATAATCCAATTTACAAGAGTCTATATATATATATATAGAGAGAGAGAGATATATATATATATAGAGAGAGAGAGAGAGAGAGAGAGTGGCTAAGGTCAATGTGGTATGACCAAGGCCTTGGTGCTACCAATTAGTTTTTGCAATTTTAAAGTTCAAATAGTCGATCCAAACCGTTAGATGTTCAATCTATATTAAAATCTGCTTGGAGACCAAATTTTACATTTTTTTGAATTTTTTTACTAGTTTTTAAGCCACTTTGAAAATTGCAGATCCGGATGAACAGTAAAAAAAGTGCAACCAAATTCTGGACCATGTGATCAGCAATTTTCAAAGTGGCTTAAAAAATAGTAAAAAAATTCCAAAAAAATGTAAAATTTGGCCTCCAAGCAGATTTTAATATAGATTGAACATCTAACGGTTTGGATTAACTATTTGAACTTTAAAATCGTAAAAACTAATTGGTAGCACCAAAGGCCTTGGTCATACCACTTTAATCTTAGCCACTCTGTATATGTATGTATGTATATATATATATATATATATATATATATATATATATATATATATATATATATATATATATATATATATATAAAAAATATATATGCCGACACTATGATGTAACACTTGAGTGGCAAGTAGTGCATGGAGAAATTGACATCCACCCTCTCTCCCAGGGAAAACTGCTCGTCTATTCCCAACAACTGGCTTCAATTAAAGTTGATGGATGTGTGTTTGTCTGGCTTGTGGATTATCACATATATGTATCACACAACGTGCCATTTGAGACAACGGAAGGTAACCATTAATTCTTTCCATGATATCATATCACATCAATCACTTGAGAGTAGATCCGATGCCCTCTGGTTCGATGGGTTTAATCACCGTCAATTTGCTTGAAAATTCATGCAGAATGCTTTAAAATTCGTGCGTGTTTGTTTCAATTATATTCGTGCGCACAAATCTTAAATTAGATCGGACAGATATCGTGCTCGTTAAATCTAAAAGTAGGTCCGATGGGCATCAAACCTACTCCGTTCTCCACATCAATATGTAATTCTTTTGCTGGTGTTGTTTATCTGCATATACAGCAGCGCGAGCAGGATTCACAATTTTACATCCTCTGAATCAATCGGAATTAATAACAAAATATATATGTTGGTCAGATTGCATGGAAAGAATTTTAATTACTGTTGATCACGAATTTTAAAGCTGTTTTCTTTATTAATTCTACCTGTAATTAAATCATAAATTTGGGCCGTGATTTTTATAATTGATCCGGTTTTGATCAAATTGAAAGTTTGTGTTACCGAGAATTGTCACCTCAGGAGCTGTCCAGCAAGAGCAGCTCTCACAGCTACGTGGCATTTAATCATTGGTGATGTTATATTATTTATAATTGGCTGGAGGCAGGGGCGGGGCCAGACATTCGAACTATGAGGGTCGAATACATATGGGGTCAATCATGCATATACAATTTTTCTGCATAGAATGAGAGTCAATTTTATAGTATTGTGACATTTTACACTAAATTTATATAAAATCATACATAAATATAAAAAAAAATTAAAAAATGGAGGTCAACTGTAATTTTACTTAATTAATTTTTGTCACTACAACTTATTTTCATAGAAGCTTCCTAACATAATTAAATATACAGATTGTCGAGCACCACTACCCCGGACGGGTCATGAGACAATTCGGGTTGCGTCAACAAAGTCCGCTGCTGGCACCGATCAGCGAGACGCTGTGGCGATAGCTTCATCCACCGAGGGACACAGTTTTGGGCAAGAACTGGGCCGTCGTGCGTGCTATTTACGAGGTCCATGCGGGAGCACCAAACCCCCTATAGCTGAGCAAGACCGTCCCATGGATGTCGCGCCAACCTAAGAATTATTTCTTGAATTTAATTATGAACTATAGTTTTCTAATTGAATATCTGACATTTTTGTAATTCATGCAGACCATATAAAGATTGGTACCAGGACAACTGTCTGTACACCGTATATCTGGAGGGGTGTATCGCCGACAATCCTCATGAGCGGGTACTGAGGCCGAGAGATCAAAGATGACGGATTCATGGTATTATCCCCGCCGGTGCACCGTTCGCATGTGCGGTATGTTTAATGTTAAATATCTAATTATAAACTTATAATATTTATATTTGAACAACATTTGTAATGTTTTTATATAGGTCTTATATATGTCAAGAATTGCGTCATAGCGGCAACGATGACCACGATGAGGGGTTGGAAGAGGCTCAGGAAAGCTATACTCAAACACAACGTACCTGCAGTGTGCCAATGTGAGTACAGGTCGTGCCTTGACTCTCTACTCAGATGCACTGGCTTGGGTGGGTGTGATGCGATCGATGACATATCCGACGAGCCTGATATCAACATCCTGTACGCTGGTGATGAGGCGTTGTTTTGCAGCTGTCCAGAACGCTGAGACTGTCAATCAGGCGTTCGACTGAGGTGTAGAGGCATTGTCCCAAGCTGCAAACCAAACCATGCCTACTCAGGATGCCGAGGTATAATTGTAATTAAAATACATAACTATGATTTTTATTTCAAAATTCTTGATTAACTAATTTGTAAGTTACTGCAGGGCGATGAGGACTTGCCGTATTATAACATCTCCATAGATTTTGGCACAGAGGGAGATGAACTGTATTCTCAGGATTACAGTCCGACCCAGAGTGAGCCACCTGCCTATCAGCCAGGATATGTTCAGACAGAGCCCTTCCCGCAGTTTCCTGTGTCCTCCACACAGCAGGCATCGTACCCTTCACTCTATGATGACCCTATAGCTAGATAGGCATTTTTATTCACGCATGGAGAGTTTGGACAGACTACGGTTTTTGGTCCTGAAGTCCAGCATATATTCAAAATTGAGGAGATTCATGACGAGCCGGTTCAGCCAGAGGATGTCCATGTAGAGGACTCTACAGACTCAGCAGATAATGACGAGACGCCACTCTCCAGGCGGGGTCAAGGGTTCAGGAAGAAGAAGCCGAGGACGGTATTTAGTCCTAACCCGTAGGCTTTGATTTGTAATTTGTTAGATGTTTTGTCAGATACTGAGACTTATTTGTTAGATATTGTCACTTATTTATTTTGTTGCTTTGTTATTTATTTTATTTATTTTTTGTTATATATTTATTTTGTTCATTATATCATTATCTCTTCGTACACAAACAATATTTCAAACGAACGACATTTTCAAAATAAACAACATACTCATAAGATAGATACGACAAACAAACAATATTTTCCAAATAAACGACATTTAACACAAAATTACAATTACACATAATATATATAAGCAACATAAAAAAAAAACATAAAACCAAAACAAAAAAAACATTTTCTGCTTTAGAAAAAAAAAGGAGGGGCCGCATAAGCGTTTGGCGGACCTAGGTTTGCAAGGGCATTGGGCGGCCCCTAGACTGGGACCGCAGGGAATTGGGCAGACCCCAATTTTTGAGGCCGCAGAATGCCTGAGCGGCCCGGGTATTTTTCGAATTCCACCAAAACCAGGGTGATTTGGTTTATTTTTTTTTATGCTATAAATAAAAATATCCGTATCTTATGTTTAGGATTGGTTGGTTTAGTGTTGTTTTAACTTTCATTTAATGTATGAATTATATATTTTTTATTTTAACTCTTTTTTTGTACACTGTATAAAATGAAAACATTGTTGTAAATAACTTTATTCAAAATAAGATATTCAAACTTGAAAGGTCTTTCATAGCTAATGTTAGACAAGTCAACTTGCTTAGTGTTACTTCCGAAGAAGGTACATCAACTTTAGTTGTTGGATTCTTGAATTTATGATCTGGATATTTTCTGAAGGGAGCGTAGACTTTCTTCTTCTTGGTGTTGACTGGTGAGTCAGTGTTTGTCTTTCTTTCTTTTTTCTTTTCTTTTTTTTGGATTTTAGTCGAAAGGTCAATTCCAGCAAAGGGTCGGTGCGCCATTCTCTTTCCTCTCGGATTGTTTTTTCGGATATTTTACCTTCTTCAATACAAAATCTTATGTGACATGAACTCTATAGTTTTAATCGCAAAATATTTTCAATAAATTTTCTAAATTCAAAAAGGTAAGTAGTTTTTCTATATTTCCGCAGAAATGAAGATAAATTACAATAATTTAATAAAGTATATAGGTATTTTAATACTTTAGATGCCGACATTTTTATTAATATCCAAAGTTTAATACAAATTATTAATTATGCCCACGTTCTGAAACTTTTGCTAAAAATACCCAGAAAATGGCCGGCTTAGGTACCAGAGGAAACCGGTCATTTTCTGGCCGGCTTACTCTATTTTCTGACCGGCTTACCATTTGCTAAAAATGGCCGGCTTACTCTGGTACCTAAACCGGCCATTTTCTGGCCGGCTTGGGTATTTTTAGCAAAAGTTTCGGAATGTGGGCATAATTAATAATTTGTATTAAACTTTGGATATTAATAAAAATGTCGGCTTTAGATGTATATCTCTTATTTGTATATTTCTTTAAAATAATTTTCTTTCTAAATGTTCATCTCATTTTCACTAGCAAAATTAGTTAAATATAAGATGTGTCCGTCAACTATTTTGCCTTAATATATAACATAATATAATAAGCTATGGTGAGACGTGGAGTAAAACAAGTTTGTACTCCACGCTATATTTTCATTTTGAAAATTCAAACAACCGATCCGAACAGTTCAACATGTTCTCTATATTGAAATGTGCTTGGAAACCAAATTTTACATTTTTTGGAATATTTTTACTATTTATTAAGCCACTTTGAAAATCGCTGATCCACTGTGAACACTAAAAACAGTAAAATTTTCTGGACCACCGGATCAGCGATTTTCAAAGTGGCTTAATAAATAGTAAAAAAATTCCAAAAAATGTAAAATTTGGTCTCCAAGCACATTTCAATATAGATAACATGTTGAACGGTTCGGATCGGTTGTTTGGATTTTTAAAATGAAAATATAGTGCCATGGAGTAAAAAATTGTTTTACTCCATGTCTCACCATAGCTCAATTCTATATGTATATATATATAGAGCTGGGCTATGGTGAGTTGTGAAGTAAGATGTCATTTTTACTTCACGCTCATATTTTCATTTTGAAAATCCAAACAACCGATCCGAACTGCTCAACTTGTTCTCCATATTGAAATGTGCTTGGAGACTAAATTTTACATCTTTTGGAATTTTTTTACTATTTATTAAAAATTAATTTAAAATGAAAAATGTGATTGGAGACTAAATCCCTCGAAAACCGATCAATTAGAAGAATGACATATTTTCTTAATATTGGATAATTGGTACTTTATAAATTTAAAATGAGTTGTTGATAAAAAAAAGGCAATAAAAACTGCCAAGTCTATTAGAAATTTCAAAAGTTTATTGGATGGAGATGCTCTCAGTACCTTTGTTTTTCAGAAGTGAGAGATTTTATGATGGCAGAGCGATGCAACCAACAGTTTTTACTGTTCCTTTCCATCCCTCTTTATACAGCGAAAAAACAGCTTTTAGGCTTAATTTTGTTATAAATAAATATAAATGTGGATGTTTATTCTTAGTAATTCTTTCGTTTTGTAATTTTTGACATTAATGAATTTTTTCTTCTAAAAAAAATATGACTCGTCCTCATATCTCCATTAATTATTAGAATTAATTTCGATGACCTCAATTTAAAATTTGTAGCTTATAAATAAAAACTTTGTAAGCTTGTATTACACACATGAAAAACATATGAATAATAGATAACCATCTTTTATACATTTACAATATTTTTTATTTTTCTATATCTTAAATATATAACAAATTATTAGCATGAGGCTCAACAAGTTGAAGATACGAGGTAAACATTGATATCTTTTATTTCAATATCATTCAAGAAAATAATATTTTCAATAAGCAATTGCTAAATAAATATCATATCAATTTATTTATAACTATTTTAAGATGTGCAATATGGTTCATATTAATTTTATATGATGTGAAAACAAATTAATAATTTAATCATCGTAAAAAGATTCAACGAAATATTCTTAGTTGATTTATTGTTTCTTTGTGGTTAAACAAAATAACGAGTTGTTGATAAAACATCACAAATATCGTTCAATTAGTTTTGCTCTTTGCTTTATTCCCTAAAGTGAATGTATGAATACACAATAATAATAATTTTGGATAAACAAGTGGATGTGGACATGCATACTAATGTCAACGATTAGAGATAAGGTTGAGGTTATTATTGTGTTGATCATTCCAAAAACACATTTTTTTTAATAGTAAGTGGAAAACTAATAAGAAAGAGAAAGAGAAAAGTACACATAATAGTAAACAAGAGAATTCATGCTATCATTGTCGTAAAGATCATTGACACCTACTTATTGTGCGGTGAAATATCTTTTTGACATAAATTAGGCATCACTAAAATTAAGGAGAAAGAGGTCGAGAAAAAAATTGTTTGTGAAGGTTATCTAGATTTTAGCCAATTGATGTTAACATTTGGATGTGGATTTATTTAATAAAAAAATAAAAATAAAAACTTATTTTAGTGATGGTAGTATCCAAAATAAATATATTAATATTTTTTATTATTGTTAAGGTGATATTTATTGTATTTCTTTTTACAAAGACAAAATTTTGCCTACTTATTTATTGTAATTAAGTCACATTGGAATCCCTGCACAAGTGATTTTTGTTGTTGTAAGTAATTTTGTTTGTTGTTTGACTAATTTGCAAAATATATAAACATTGAATTTTACAGTTCTTTATTTGAGATGTACGCAAGTTTAATTGCTATATCCGAAGGTCAAAGAAAGTCAAAGATAAATATTACGACAAGTTGACATGACAAGTTGTACGAAATAATCGGATACATGATCTACACAAGCTATATGGAATGATTTGATACATGATAATCGGATACATAATTCCCACAAGCTATATGGAATGGTTGGATACTGATTAGATGTTGGGTCGTGAAGATCACGGATTATGAAGATTACGAAGATCATACTGATTAGATGTTGGATACATGATTCTCAAACCGACTAGACCAAGATAATAGCAGCCTTTGAGCCGCCACTTTTGAAATCCTTGAGAGGTTTAACCAGTCTATTGTTGCTTGTGCTTAACCATATATATCGTTGCAACAACCTCAAATCTACTCCACCTAAATTGATAATTGTGAGATTAGAGTGAAAGTTTGAGAGTGTTTGTTGGACTTAGAGTTGTTGTACTCGCCTACTTCGAGCTGTTGTGCTCCTTCTCTGTTTGAGCCATTTGTGTTTCTTTTCTTTTGGTCGTTAGAGTGTTTTCTCACCTGTTCCAACTTATATTTCTTTCTCATTGGATAATAGAAAGGCTAGTCGCGGTGCACTTTACTGCACTCTGTTAATATCTTTCTCATTGTATTTCTTTAGCTACTGAACTCCATTAATATCTCCTATGTCAACTTTTTTAACTCTATCTATTTACTTTTCTGCACTTTATTTTACAAGTTCTTGATTCTTTCAAAAGCTACTTATTTACAAACACTTGCACACATGATTTACTTAAAACGTTAATATCAAACCGAATAGGGTTTAAAATTTCTCTCCCCCCTTCGTCGACTCTCCAGTCTCCATTCCAATAAGGCGTTATCCTTCCATGTTTTTTTTTCCTTATAAAAACTCCATATGAACTACTAGGCCTATTTTCATATCATTATTGTGTCGACGATACCAGAAAGAAAAGGATCCCTTTCAAGATATAGAGTGGTGGGCATGTAGTCGACTTGATTACACCAACAACCTTATCTGCTTTGACCTTTTTTTTTTCTTTTGTTATACTTTTTAATTAAATTTATATTTTTAATGAATATTATAGTTGATATTTTGTCTTTGACATAAATATCTTTCGAAATAATATTTTATTATGTTGGTCTGTTGCATAAATATCTTTCGAAATAATATTTTATTATGATTAGACTTGTTCCCTTATAAAGTCAGACATCATTTTATCAAAGACAGTGACATCGCATTAATCGAAATTAATAGGTTATTCAGTCGACCCTGTGCTTGTTAAATTCTTAATTAGTGATCTTTCAAGACAGAAAGAGTGATTTGAAAATCGTTGTTTTTAATGATGCAGAAATTTTTTGAAATTTTTTTATTAATTATTAAACTAGTTTTAAAATCGTTGTTTTCAATGATTTAGAAATTTTTCACTATTTATTAAAATCAGTTATTTTAAAACTGACTCAATAAATAGTAAACAAATTGCAAAAAATGTAAAATTTGGTCTCCAAGCATATTTTAATATAAAGATTACATCTAATGGTTTGGATCGACCATTTGGACTTTGAAAATCGGAAAACCAATTGGTTGCACCACGGCTCCGGAACAAACATTTTGATATTAGCCAACCTCTCTCTCTCTCTCTCTCTCTCTATCTCTATATATATATATATATATAGGAAATTGCTAATATGTTATGCATAGCATAGAGGGCCTCCGTGCTACGGCTTAATATTTGAGTTTGTAAAATCTTAACGGTTGATCCGAACCGTTCAACATGATCTCCATATGAATATGTACTTGCAAACCAAATTTTATATTTTTAGAATTTTTTTACTATCTAAAATTTTTTTTAGATAGGTAGAAAATCACTTGATCTGAAAATTTTGTACCATTTAGATCAAGTGTTTTATTTCTGTACTTGCAAACCAAATCTGTCTCTCTATCTCAACGAGAGTTCGTCAGAGTATATTATTTCTAGGGCCAACTATCAACAGGAAATGAGTATGTTGATGAATTGAATCAACAAATTATTGAGATATTTTCAGGTGATGAGATGATCTACTTTAGTTTTGACAAAGCAGAAGATGATATTGCTAATCACTATCTAACGGAATTTTTCAACTCCTTGACTCCAAGTGGGCGGCCTCCACATCTCCTCAAATTGAAGTTGGGTTGTCCAATTATATTATTACAGAACCTTGATCCATCAAATGGCCTATGTAATGGTACAAGGCTTATTTGTCGGAATTTTCAAAATAATGCAATAGATGCAGAGATTGTTGTTGGACAACATGCTGGAAAAAGAATTTTTCTACCAAGAATTTCGATGTGTCCATCTGATGATGAGATGTTCCCTTTCAAGTTTACACGAAAGCCATTCCCTATTCGTCTGAGTTTTTGCCATGACAATCAATAAAGCACAAAGACAAACAATTCCTAACGTCGGCATCAATTTATCCGAGAATGTTTTTTCGCACGACCAGTTATATGTCGCATTGTCAAAAGGTACGTCACGACGTACAACAGAAGTCATGCTGAAACAGAAAGAGAAAATTGATGCCCCAGGAGTGTATACAAAAAATATAGTTTATCGGGAGGTCTTGAATGAGGAATAGGTATGGACTATATTAATTTAATATTCCTAATTTTATTATATGTTCTCAATTTGAGCAATTATAATCTATTTTTCATATTTTATTTGTTCATTTTCAGAAATGTTGGACTACATCGAAGAAGAGGATCACACTGGCAATGATACTTCAAGAAATTTTTTTCATGTTATATTTGATCTGTTTTTTTCATTTTTGTTGTTGTTTCTTTTATTGTTATTTATTATTTGGATCTCCATTTTTTTCATTTGTGTTTATTATTTTCATTTAAATATTTTTTTTCTTAATTATGTGTGAATGTCAAATAAAAATGTCTCTTCATTTTCTATTCAATCTTATAATATGTCTCTGTTGCAACGCACGGGCATGATACTAGTTCTTATTTATGTTTTTAAGATCCAAACAACTAATGAAAACAGTTCAACGTGATCTTCATATTAACAGTTCAACGTGATCTTCACTATTTTTGGATGGTTCAGAATCTTCTGGTTTTATACCTATCTAAAAAAATAGTAAAAGATTTCTAAAAAATATAAAATTTGATATACAAACACATTCTAATATAGAGACATGTTAAGCGATTCAGATCAAGTGTTTGGACTTTGAAAACAGAGATAATGATGTGGGGCACAAAAACAATGAGACATTTTAACCTTACTCTTTATTATCATATTATACTATAAAATTATAGTACATTTCATTAGTAATAATACCATAATTTATTTATATAATTAATAATAAAAATATCATTATTACGTTATGTGTACTATTTTTATATTAATCAATTGTGATTGTTATAGTTGCTATTATTATTGTTATTGCTATTGTTATTATTATTGATGTTGTTGTTGTTGTTAGAGTAGAAGTAGAGTGTTCTTATGCTTACCAAGTCTCTTAACGAGTTTAATTTCAAAATTTGTAGGATTGACTTCAAACGACGAATTAAAACTATTCAAGCCATTTATTTCACAAGTGACACATTTATATGAAAGTTTTTAATAATTTTTTGAAATTATTTAGTATAAATTTTCGAATTTTTTTAATAAATTTTCGAACTTATTTAGTATAAATTTTTGTATGTAAACACTTCACTCGTGAAGCAGATCGGTTTCAACAGTTCGTCATTTGAAATCAATTCGATAGATTTTAAAATTAAGCTCAACATGTTCTACCTTATCTTAGTTCTACTCTTATTATTAATATTTCTGTTTATATTGATTATTAATTATACAATAATAATCACTAAAAATATAATATGGGGAATACATATTTTTTTTCATTTCTGGCAAGAGCTATTACTTCTCTTTTAAATAAGAAGTACCAAATATTATATTAAAAATTTAGAGTACGGTGGAGAACATTTATTTTAAAATATTTGTGTCCTTTTTTTTCAAACGGAACTTAGGAAAACATTGTTATCATTTACAGTACAACGAGGCTACAGTACTACGCGTAGTGCAGATTATTTTTATTTCAAAGTTCTAATATTTGTTCTGAACCGTCGCTATAACAAAAAACATATTTACTATCGGATGTCCTTCGGCGCGGATGGTGTATGTAACTAGTGGCAGCGTTGTAATTACTTGAAACTTTTTACCATCAGGTGACGTTGAAACAACCGATGGCGTTGATGGACCCCTCCTTTGCCATCCGTTTTTATATCCTACTGTTGGTTTTGAGTGTCTCTGCGGTATCGGTTGGGTTATTGTACCGATAGTGTAGATGTGGTGATATTTATCATCCATGATGTAGATGAGCCGTCAGTATTAGTTTGATCAATACCAACGCTGTAAATACTTGGAACCTAAATTTAAATATAAAATAACTTCTCCATGTATTCAAGTACTGATGGTTATGTATTGTGTTATTAAGTTTAGAGATATAGTGCAATTATAATTAATTTAATAATTATTTAATAACATAGATGATACCAACTCAAAAAGAATTAACTAAAAATTAACTTGCTCTTAATATTTTTTATGTTATAATCATTAACAGAAAAATAACACACATTGCTTGCACAAATGCATGTAATTAATTAAAATTCATCATTCAACATTAATTGTCATAATTCCATAAATAATGGAACATATATACATGTACCCATCCAAAATTCAAGAAATATTAATTGTACACAACATTCATGAATATATAGACTGGAAATATTTAATATATATGCAACATTTATGCATACACAAAATACACAACACTCATATACAAAATACACAACATGTATCCATACAAAATATATTCCTGAACATATCTAGTATAACAACAAACTCTTCTCGACATGTACAATATCGAGTCCTGCAGCTTCCAATTCTACAACTCCCCAATCCCACCCACTATAACTATATGTTCCTCCGTTATAAGTTCTATATCTATGATCAATAACCATTCACTATACGATAGTTTCTAAAATTTTGCAATTCTCCTGTACCAAGCATCAGATATTTTATCACTCGCCACACCATGGTATCAAACCTCCAGTACTTAACCTCAACCATCTCGAGATTTCTTCTTGGAGATGCTTGAACCAGCCCCGGGATTGTTGGATATACAAGTGTATCCTCAATTGGCAGAACATCACAGTACTGCAACAAATTAACAATTAATGAATTGATAACTAGATATTTACTTCAACTTACAACAATTAATTAAATGATGGAAGCTATATATTAAGTTGGAAAAAAAATATACTTACACAATTCTCATATTGTACTATTGTGAGCTTTGTCAAGTTTGGACAACTATTTATGATGCAAGTTTTCATTTGTAAAAAAAAATACGTACAAATGGAAACAGTGACAACCTTCATGTTATTAATTTTTGGGAGTCCTAACGGCAAAAGTGTTGTTGGCAGTTCCTATATATATACATGTAATTAGGGAATAATATACAAATACGAGTTAGAACAATTAATTTAATTATAAATTCAATTCAGGACACCATGCATGCATGCATGCAATTAGCA
The DNA here is from genome assembly GCA_028015225.1 of Carex myosuroides. NCBI lineage: Eukaryota > Viridiplantae > Streptophyta > Magnoliopsida > Poales > Cyperaceae > Carex > Carex myosuroides. Next base: position 7,946,301 of record CM051487.1, on the reverse strand, counting down.
CACCAATTAATATACATATGCAATTGGGGACCTTCAAACTATATGGGTCAATCATATAAAATTACACCAATATGCACGCAATTAATTCAGGACCTTCAAACTATATATGTGGGTCAATCATGTAAAATTAGCACCCAATGCATGCAAATTAGCACACCAATATTCATGCAATTAACGCACTATATTTGCAATTCATGACCTTAAAACTATAAATGTGGGTCAATTATATAAAATTGAAACTGATAATGTGATTAGGGTCAATTTATTTAATTACAGTTAATTAGAGATATTATACCAAACATAGAGCGCACTTGAGATGTAACTCCAGAAGATGAATAGTTGTAATCTTCTTTAGTAAAGCATTGATCCCCTCCATGGAAGGTTGGACTTGAGAATCCCTGGCATTGATGTTGAGGACGGCTAAAAAGGTCCACAGGTTGTTCCACCTCTTAGACAACACGCATGTACGCACTGCCTATTGGGTCTCCAACAGTCCTAAGATTATGAGAATTATTGGGTCGGGCAAATTATTAATGTAGTCACTTATCGTTCCGTAAGTAGAAGGGGAACTGGTGAGAAGAGAGGACAAAAGAGGTGAGCGATGAGAGAAACCCCAACAATAGAAAGAGTGGCTTGAAGTGGAAGACGAACAGTCGTCTCAAAACTGAGAAACTAAATTAAATTTATTCAATTGTCCAAACACTATCAGCTGAACCGATGGTGTTAAAGTTCAACACATTCTCCGAATTTGGCCCCCTAAGTCTTGCAAATTTTGAGTTGCAAATTGAACGGTCCGATCTGCAATTGTGTGATATAATATTCTTGCTCGCTCAGAACTGATGGTGCGATATAAATTCAAAATGCGTGTTACTTTAGTTTAGGGTTATTCAAAAAGTTTGAATTATTTTTACAAAACTGTTGTTTTGAGACCATTGAAATTTGTACCCTACTTAATAAATAGTAAACAAATTCAAAAAAAATGTAAAATTTAATATCCAAGCATATTTTAATACACAGATCATGTTAAACGGTTTGGATTGACTGTTTGGACTTTGAAAAATCATGTTGTAACTGGATGTTGTAAGTACAGATTGTTGTAATTAAGTGATGATATCCCTCCTTAACTATATACATAAATGAGAAATTAAACAACTAAACTACATATCATATCTGATGAAATTAAAATGTCTTGAAGGGACATATAAGCACGGCAAAATTGTATTTAATTTGGTTATTAACAGAGCCCAATTTTTTCTCTAGCGGGAAACTTTTGGTTTTCAAACATCATCATTTCCCTAAAGTAACGCAAATTATATAATTAAATCTGACCATCAGATTTGAAGTAGCACGAATATTGACATACATCATTGTAAATTGGACGGTCCAAGCCTAAACTCAAAGTTGGCCAAACTTTAGGCCCAACTCCGCAGTCAAGTCTTGTCACATAAAAGGGCACGCCTCCCAAGATTTGAAAATTGCCATCATAATGCGCCAATGGTGTTAAGTATATACGTCAACGGTTAGTATACGGAGTCGATAGCGTTAAGAATATATGATATCGGTCCACATACGGAGCCGATGGCACATGTATTTTCAAAATTTATTTCACATATTTGATCAGTACCATAGATGTCGTTTGAACTTCCCATTATTGATCGATCACTCCAAAGGTCTCTCTTTCTCCGCAGTGAGTTATCCAAAGGTCCCTAAATCTAGGTTTTCTCTTTCTCTCACTTGCAGTGGGCGGCCACTCTTCCTGACTCTGTCACCAAAGTTAAGGTTGCTTCCTCTCACTCAATGTTTATATCTTTGTAGTATTTTGTTGGTTTTGTAGGTTTTTGATGTGAGATTTTTAAGGATTTTCCTTCTCACTTACTATTTTCTAGGTTTTGTGATGTGAGGTTCCTCCCTCTCACTGAGGTTCTTACTTTTGTAATGTTTTTTCATACTAACAAGAACTTATTTTGATATTTTTTTTTGCCAGCATCCATGTCGTCACCACCCACCATAGACGAAGAACAACAACAACCTCACTCTCCAGAGTATGAACCGACACCAGAGAGGAGGACAAGATGAAAAGGTAAAGTGCAACACCGTCTGATAAGGGGTTGGTAAAAATTCTTGATTACCTACGACAAGGCTATCAAGTTCGATGTGAAGGTAAAATTCTTTACACCAGAAACCTTTATTCACTAATCTTACTCAAAATTAAGAAAATGGCATGGATTAATTAGGTCAAAATGGGTCAATAACACACTGTGCCATGCGTGTTATTTCTGTAATACACTGTGATCTATGTGCTCTGTTAGGGTTTTGGGTATTTTTTTAGGTTTAATTATTTTAAAACATGAAATATGTAAGCAATACTTTGCCTTACTGGAAAATAACATAGATTTCATTGTTTCAAGATTTCAATCAATTCAAGAGATAATGCAGCAGCTAAGGCAAAAGCAGTTAAGCCAAAAGTAGAAAGTCCACATCCCTTGGACTTGATTCAGGTAAGTCCACATCTATTTACCATACAATTCAACTAATTCTTATTTGATTCAATGGACTTCTGTTTAATTAAATATTTTCTGCTTAATTACATCTGCAGGAGGTGAGGTGATGTAGATTTTGCAATACAAGTAATAAATCCTAATTTATACTCAATTTGGTTGCAAGTGTACAACCTTGTCAAGTAGTACTTAGGGATCGTCTCCACAGGGACAAGTTGGAATATATTTTCTAACCTAACAATTTAATTGAGTAAAAGAGAATAAAAAGGTTTTTGTTTGTTCAAAAGGTTGGTTTGGTTTTGATTAAACTGAATTAAACTAAAGTTTTAAAGCAAAATCTGATTTTTAACAAATATGAGAAATTAGGGTTTCTTAGGGTTCCTATCCACTAGTGTTATCACTAATTGGTTTATTAAATTTGTTCTTTTAATTATGAAGGCACAGTTGGAGATTGTAGGTACAAAGTGATATTTCTATATTAATACCATCTTCAAATTAGAATAAACTTCACCTCTCGGTACTTGGCACTGCTAATCTAAAGTCATTAAGTTCTTACTGTCCCAATTAATCTAGAAAACCGTCTTTCACCTCTCGGTACTTGGCACAATTTGTCTAAACTATTAGGTAAAGCCCGTATAAGACAAGCGTCACCTCTCGGTACTTAACCTATCAAATACCCTATTCTTTATGGTCAGGACTTAATATTCAATTTCTCAATTGCAAATACCAAATCCTAAGATTTCATGCGATTTCGATTAAGTCTTCACAATCAATTAAAATAAAGAATAGATCATAACAAAGAACAAGAACATATAGAATAAACCAACTAAATCATAACAAAAGTTTCAAGTACAGCCCTAATTAACCCTAGAAAAGCCTTTAGCCAGTCATGGCAAAAGCACAAATGAAATTAAAAGAGTTCGAAGAGTTCCAAAGGAAAGAAAATAATAAAACCGGTTGATCGATGATGTTCTTCTTCTTCCTTCTTCTCTCTTCTTCTCCCTTCCTTCTTCTCCTTGTTAAAACCAGAAATTCTGTCTAAAAAAAACGTCCCTTGCCTGTTTTACAAGTTTCCTATTTATACCCCTCACAAAATCTCAAAATAAAACACTAAAAATAGCAAATTCGGGCGCTGAACTGACATATTGCGGGCCGCAATAAGTCTCTTGCGGGCCGCAATGAGTGGAGGCAGTTATGATTTGGCGTGCAGAAAACTGTAGAAGTCATTGCGGACCGCAATAGGTATGGTTGCGGGCCGCAATGAATTTGCAGGAAATGAGTCTCTGCCTAGTTTCGTTTCGGGTCGCAATGAACTTCACTTCGGGCCGCAATAACATTGACATATTCTCCAATCTTCGTGCTGACTCGCTATAAATCACCCGTTTTGCTCCGTTAAGCTCCAAATACTTGATTACCTGTAAAACAAACACAACTAGAGCAGTAACTTGAACTTTCGGACATTTCTAACCTAATCAAACATAATCTAACCAAAACTTGACTTAATTCATATAACAAACCCTAGGTTTCAATAGATATAATTTTGGCTTATCAAATTCCCCCAAGGCTAGTCCTTGCTTGTCTCAAGCAAGTCTAAACCCTCACAAAAATTCCCGGGCTGGCTACGTCTTTTAAACCAAGTTATCTAAAATATCCTAATAACAAGTGCTAAAATTTAAAAATTGGTCAGTCAAGGCAAATTAGGGTTTAAACAACTTAATTCAAGGCATGAGTGTGGTAGAACAATTATTTGGATTTCTTTCAATGATCTTCTTCACCTCACAAACGCAAGTTTCGGTTTTAATTAAGCAAATTTATACCTATATGACACCTCAGAGTTCGTGAATCTTGAATTATTCTCCCAATTCTACAAGTGATAACCAATTCCAGAAAATCCTTTGAAAAAGAAAAATTTAGTTAATGGTGTAGACTGTGCCTGATGCTTTGACTTTTTTTTTTTACTTGTGCATCCGTCTGTTTTTGGCTCGCTCATTTTTTCACTCATTTTTATTTTGTTTTTGTTTCTTTTTTTTGTTTTTTTTTTATTTATTATGCGGATATATCTGTCCTATGGACTTCAATCCAACATGGCTCACTTTTTCAGCCTACACCCTTGTTCAATTAAGTTCGATTAGGAAAGGATTTCTGAGTCTCGCGCAAAGTCTCCTACGGGCACCAAGCCTTTCGGAAACTCTTGGCTTTGCGCGTATGAGACTTGATTTTCAACATGTAAAATGGGATTTTAATTGAAGACCACAGGTACTAAGGTATCAAAAGGCATCATAACTCACCAATTACATACCTCTTCTTGTGCCATGAGGTTATATCACCGAAATCACCAAACAGAAATTTTTAAAATAAGCAGGGTATTTGATAGGTTAAGTACCGAGAGGTGACGCTTGTCTTATACGGGCTTTACCTAATAGTTTAGACAAATTGTGCCAAGTACCGAGAGGTGAAAGACGGTTTTCTAGATTAATTGGGACAGTAAGAACTTATTGACTTTAGATTAGCAGTGCCAAGTACCGAGAGGTGAAGTTTATTCTAATTTGAAGATGGTATTAATATAGAAATATCACTTTGTACCTACAATCTCCAACTGTGCCTTCATAATTAAAAGAACAAATTTAATAAACCAATTAGTCATAACACTAGTGGATAGGAACCCTAAGAAACCCTAATTTCTCATATTTGTTAAAAATCAGATTTTGCTTTAAAACTTTAGTTTAATTCAGTTTAATCAAAACCAAACCAACCTTTTGAACAAACAAAAACATTTTTATTCTCTTTTACTCAATTAAATTGTTAGGTTAGAAAATATATTCCAACTTGTCCCTGTGGAGACGATCCCTAAGTACTACTTGACAATGTTGTACACTTGCAACCAAATTGAGTATAAATTAGGATTTATTACTTGTATTGCAAAATCTACATCAAGTTTTTGGCGCCGTTGCCGGGGAGAACGGTGAATATTATTTCAGACCTAAGTAATTTAGTTAGTAATTGTTTTTAATTTTCTTTTGCTTTCTTTCTCTCTCATTTTTCAGGTTGAAATCTGGCAGAAGAACCTCCAACCCCGGAAGCCACAGATTTGGTTGAGTGGTTCTCTAGGAAAGGATCAACTCATCTTTTCTACGAGAGACGGAACAAACACCCAACAAGGGGACCTTTCTTGAGTGTTAATCCTCGCCGGTTAGACATGTCGGCAGGAAATGAAAATGTTCGCTTGGAAAACCTTCAAAGAGAACGGGATCAGATGGCCAATGAACTTCAACTCTTGCGAGCAGCCGCCCTTGATAGACAAAACATTGAAGCAGCTGATGCCAATCGTCCCCTGAGAGACTTTACAGCACCTAGGGCTGAGGAAATCCACCTTGGTTATACGGCACCTACTATCAATGCTGAAGAATACCAAATTCCGCCAGCATGGGTTAGCATGGTGCAGCGTAATCTGTTCCATGGTCTTCCTCACGAAGACGCAACACAGCATTTAGCCAATTTTGAAGAAATCTGCAGCACAATTAAGGTACAAACTGTTTCTCCAGAAAATCTTAAAGTTATGGCCTTCACTTTTTCTCTTGCAGATAAGGCTAAAAGTTGGATAAGAGGCCAACGACCCGAGAACATGAATACTTGGCCTAAGGTGGCAAATGCTTTTCTCAACAAATTTTTCCCGCCATCCAAAACAAACTCCTTGCGCCATCAAATTCACAATTTCCGACAGAAAGGAGAGGAAACCATGAGCGAGGCGTGGGAGAGGTTTCAAGAACTGCAAAGGTGTTGTCCCCACCATGGTATCGAAGGGTGGAATTTATTGCAAATCTTCTACAACAGCCTTCTGCCACAGGACAAGGGTATGTTGGACGCAGCTGCTGGAGGTAGTTTCATGAATAAAGGAGCTATTGATGGATACAAGTTGGTTGATGACATGGCTCTCAACCAAAGCCAATGGCACAACCCTAGGGAGACACCGATCATCCTGCAGCGGGGAATGAAGGAGGTGAATTCGAATCCAAATTTGGCTGCAGAAATTGCCGCTTTGAATCGCAAAATTGATCAAATGAGCGTAAATTCGGTAAGCAATTCCTCTCCTCTTCCTTGTTCAATTTGTGGTGGTACCGATCATCTAGCAATTAATTGTGGTGTAAGTAATGAGGTTAGTTTTGAGGATGTGAATGCAATTAACCAAGGCAATTTCAAACCAAATAACAATCCTTATTCCAATACTTACAACCCCGGTTGGAGAAATCACCCAAACTTTTCGTGGAGACAAAATGACCAACCAACCCAAGGAAACCAAAATAACCAAGGTAACTCAAATTTTAATAGACCAAATCAAGGTTATGGTAACCAAGGGTATGGTTCTAATGCACAACCAAAGTCCAATCTCGAATTGATGATGGAGACTTTCATGACAAGTCAAAACCAAAAGTTCGATGAATTGACCAAAAAGGTAGACATGTTGGCAACTCAAAACAAATTACTTGAAAACCAAGTTGCACAACAAGCTACACAATTCTCTCGCCAACCGGGCACCCTTCCGCCAAAACCCGAGAACAATCCCAAGGATGTCAAGGCGGTTAGGCACATGCTTCGCAGCGGTACGCAATATGAGGATCCACCTATACCAAATGGTGATTATGTACAACCGCAAGGTGAAGAGACACGAGGAAATGATGAGCTCATCTCCACACATGAGGATTCCGCCTCAAAGGAAACTACACCAATTGCACCAAGCGACCACGCGGAACAAGCAAAGCCAACTCAAGGTGAGATGCCAAAGGTAAGTGCAAAGGTACCTCCTTACATCCCTCCTCACAAATACGCACAATTTCCTGGTAGAATTAAGAATGAGAAAACCGACAAACAATTTGGCAAATTTCTTGAACTGTTGAAACAATTGCATGTGAACCTACCATTGACTGAGGTAATGACCCAAATGCCGGTTTACACCAAATTTTTCAAGGACATTCTTTCAAACAGGCGTAAACTTGAAGAAGTACAAATGGTATCCTTAGACACCAACGGTAGTGCCATGGTAATGAATGAGTTGCCCAAAAAGTTGGATGATCCGGGTAAATTTTCCATACCATGTTCAATAGGAAATGTCCAATTTAAACGTGCACTATGTGATCTAGGGGCAAGTGTAAGCCTTATGCCAAAGTCGGTGTGGGATAGACTAGGTGTTGGAGAACTTAAGCCAACTAGAATATCTCTTCAATTGGCAGACCAATCGGTTAAGTTACCTTTAGGAGTGGTAGAGGACTTGCCAATTCAAATTGGAAAGTTCTTTGTACCAATAGATTTTGTTGTGGTTGACATGGATGAGGACCCTCATACACCACTCTTGTTAGGTAGACCATTTCTCAATACAGCAAAAGCTGTAATTTATGTCCATGATGGAATTATAACAATGAATATTGGTGAAGAAAAATTGACATTCGATATCAAAAGATCTATGAGATATCCATATAACGATCAAAGTGTTTTTAGTGTTGAGATTCTTGACAGGTTGATAGGTGAAGAGCTCATGAACAGCTTTGAGAAGGGTTCCTTTGAGTATTGGATGGATCAGGAGTGCGAAAAAGTCAACATAACGAGTTCTGTCAATGTCTTTGCGGCCCGAAACGACAGTTATTGCGGTCCGCAACATAATCAGACAGAGAAGGATAAAAATCGCACAACTATTGCGGTCCGCAATGAAATATATTGCGGCCCGCAACATTTTCAGACAGAGAGCCTGACTCAAACACAGTTCATTGCGGCCCGCAATGAATCCATTGCGGCCCGCAATGATTCCTTCCAGAATGACAAAGAACCTATTCCGAGCCCGATTTTTCAAATTTCAACCGCTGAGATCCTTCCTAACTTTGCCGAAACCTCAAAGGATGCACCCGAAGTTGAACTAAAACCATTACCTTCGACCTTACGATACGAATACCTTGGTCCAAACCGAACATATCCCGTTATTGTCAATGCATCTCTAAACCAAGACCAAACCTCACAACTTCTGCAAATATTGAGGATGCACCGAAAGGCCATTGGATACACATTAGATGATCTCAAAGGAATCAACCCTTCTATTTGCATGCACCGGATCTTGATGGAAGAAGGACACAAACCAACCATTGAAGGCCAACGGAGATTGAACCCGAACTTAAGCGAAGTAGTGCTCAAAGAGATACACAAGCTACTTGACGCCGGCATCATCTACTCCATCTCTGATAGCAAATGGGTGAGCCCAATCCATGTGGTGCCAAAGAAGGGAGGAACAACAGTGATAGAAGGGAAGAATGGCGAGCCAATTGCAACACGACTCGTGACGAGATGGCGCATATGCATCGACTATCGAAAGCTCAATTCCGGCACGCGCAAGGATCATTTTCCTCTCCCGTTCATAGATCAATTGCTTGAACGGCTAGCTAAGCATTCTTTCTTTTGTTACTTGGATGGTTATAGTGGTTTCTTTCAAATACCAATACATCCTGATGACCAAGAAAAGACCACTTTTACTTGTCCATATGGTACCTTTGCATATCGTAGGATGCCCTTTGGGTTATGTAATGCACCGGCCACTTTTCAAAGGGCAATGATGGGTATATTTTCAGACTTGATTGAGAAATCCATGGAAGTCTTTATGGATGACTTTTCAGTTTATGGTACAACCTTTAATGATTGTTTGACCAACCTGTCCAAAGTCTTGCAACGATGCGAAGAGGTTAGCCTTGTTTTGAATTGGGAAAAGTGTCATTTTATGGTTCAAGAGGGTGTTGTTTTAGGCCATGTTGTTTCTGAAAAAGGTTTAGAGGTTGATCGTGCCAAAGTAGAGGTGATTGAAAAGTTACCTCCACCAATTAATGTGAAGGGTGTTAGAAGCATTTTAGGGCATGCCGGTTTTTATCGAAGGTTCATTAAAGATTTTTCTAAAATTGCCAAACCTTTGACCAATTTATTGCTTAAAGATGCCCCTTTTGATTTTAATGAGGATTGTCTAGATGCTTTTAATAGGTTGAAAGAAGCTTTGATTTCAGCGCCTATCTTGCAACCTCCGAATTGGAATGAGCCATTTGAGATAATGTGCGATGCAAGTGATTATGTCGTTGGAGCGGTATTGGGGCAACGAATCGACAAGAAGCCGTATGCAATCTACTATGCAAGCAAAGTGCTAGATGAGGCCCAAGTCAACTACACCACAACTGAAAAGGAGTTACTTGCGGTGGTCTTCGCCATCAACAAGTTTCGCCCTTATTTGGTGGGTTCTAAGGTCATTGTCTACACGGATCATGCGGCAGTCCGTTACCTCCTTACCAAGAAAGATGCAAAACCGCGCCTCATCCGATGGATCCTCTTGCTCCAAGAGTTTGACCTTGAGATAAGGGACAAGAAGGGCACCGAAAACCTAGTAGCCGATCACCTTTCACGCATTGTGACTGAACCTTCAAGCAAAGACTTGCCAATAGATGACTCTTTTGCCGATGATCAGCTCTACCAAGTGAGTAAGGTCGAATATCCGTGGTTCGCTGATATTGCTAATTTTCTTGCATGCGGGGCTCTACCATCCAACCTCACATACCAATCCCGAAAGAAATTCTATGCGGATGCCAAGCATTATTTTTGGGATGATCCATATCTTTTCAAGCTTGGTGTTGATGGGATTCACAGACGTTGTATTCCACAAGATGAGGTACAATCGATTCTTTACCATTGTCATTCATCACCTTACGGAGGACATGCTTCAACCAACAAAACGGCTGCCAAAGTCCTACAAGCCGGTTTCTTTTGGCCAACCCTTTTTAAGGATACAAGGATGTTTGTTATCTCTTGCGACAAGTGTCAAAGGATGGGAAGCATAACGAAGAGACATGAGATGCCTCAACAAAGCATTCTAGAAGTTGAATTATTCGATGTATGGGGCATTGATTTCATGGGACCCTTTCCGAGCTCATGCAACAACAAGTACATCCTTGTAGCAGTGGATTATGTCTCCAAATGGGTAGAAGCGATACCGAGCCCCGAAGCCGACTCAAAAACTGTCAAGCGCCTTTTCCAAAAGGTGATTTTTCCAAGATTCGGTGTTCCAAGAGTGGTAATTAGCGATGGAGGTTCTCACTTCATAAACCGATCATTTGCAAGTCTAATGGAGAAGTATGGTGTACATCACAAAGTCGCAACTCCGTACCATCCGCAAACAAGTGGTCAAGTTGAAGTCTCAAACCGTGAGATCAAGCACATTCTCCAAACCGCTGTAGGCTTGACCCGAAAAGACTGGAGTTTGAGACTAGATGACGCACTATGGGCATACCGCACGGCCTACAAAACACCAATTGGCATGACTCCTTTCAAGCTTGTCTATGGCAAGCCATGTCATTTGCCGGTCGAATTGGAGCATAAGGCGTTTTGGGCGATCAAGTCTATTAACTTTGACATGATTCAAGCTGGCAAAAAGCGCATCCTAGACTTGCACGAACTTGAGGAGATCCGTCTGAACGCATATGAGAATGCCAAAATTTATAAGGAGAAAACGAAGAAATGGCATGACAAGCACATAATTCGAAGGGATTTTAAGATTGGTGATTATGTTTTATTGTTCAATTCACGTTTTAAGCTCTTTGCAGGTAAACTCAAGTCCAAGTGGAGTGGCCCGTTTCAGGTGAAACGTGTGTTTGACCATGGGGCGATAGAAATCTGGAGCGAACGAACTGGAGCGTTTAAAGTAAATGGGCAGCGACTAAAGGTGTACAATTACGGAGAACCGGTTGAAGGGAAGACAAGCATCTCCCTTACCGATGCACAAACGAACTAGAAAAGAAGAATGGTCAAGCTCGAGACGCTAAACGAGCGCTTCTTGGGAGGCAACCCAAGCAATTTACTTTTCTGCACATTTAAATTTCGTACTTTAAAATTAATTCGCATTTAGATAGGTTAATTTAGGTGTTTCAGAAAATTTCGATTTTTAATTACGGCCCGCAGTCAATCTTTTTGCGGCCCGCAACATAAAAATCGAAAAAAAAAACCCAAAAAAATTAGGCAGATACAACTTTCTATTTTATTGCGGTCCGTAACACCTCTTATTACGGTCCGCAATGAACCCAGGTTTATACAGTATTTAATCGAATTCTTAAATTTTACAGGTTTTATTGCGGCCCGCAACCTGTTCATTGCGGTCCGCAATAAAAGAGGAAAGTAATTGTAGATAAATGCAGGGGCCTCTCTGCAAAATCTCTTTCTCTCTCCCTGCGCCTTCTCCATCTCATTTTTTTCCTCTCTGCCAAAACCGCAAAATCTCTCTCGCTCTTTCCACCCGCAACCACTGCCATTCCGGCCGCAGCCCTTCACCCGCAACCATCAGTGCTCTCTCTCTCTATCTCTCTCTTTCCACCCGCAGCTCTTCACCGACGCAGAAACCGCATCCCCTTTTCAACCCGCAGCCTCTCCTCCAAAACCCTAAAGCAGATCTTCATCGACGCAGCAGCCCATCTCTTTCTCCCTTCTCCTTTCGCCTCTACTCCGCAACCTTAAACCGCAGCAAACCGATTCCGGCCCGCAGCAACCTCCAGAAAACTCCTCAGCCTCCCGACTCCATTGCGGTCCGCAATCTAATTTCTTGCGGCCCGCAACACAGTGCGCAGACTGCCTGGTGCTGATTTTTCGAGAATTTTGGAGCTTAGATCCAGGGTTTGAACTTCTCGGCTGCACTACTCACCTTCTTCACTTCACACTGGTTTGATTGCACACATTTGGTTGTACCTCTAAACTTTTTTATATTTCAATTGATCAATCGAGGTATACTGAATTGTGCTTGAATTGAATCCATTTGTGATCGAGTATTGCAATTGCTTAAATTGAACTATACTATACCAACATGCCACCAAAGACAAGGGGAAAGGGTAAGGCAACTGCCAGTGATGATTTGTTACCCCCCAAACGTTCCAAACAGTATAGGAAAAGGGCTAGTAATACCAGTGATTCTCATGACACGGAGATGTCAGACCAGCCTGAGTGGACCACTTTACCTGAAGATCAGTGGCCTGAAAACAATAGCCCTGACTTTGGTCTTAGGTTTACAATTGAGTCAGACCGAGACATCTTCAATTTTCTTAAGTCCAAGAGGGTAGTGCAGCCCAAATATATCCATATACCTACCCTGCAGTCATTAGGTATTTTACATGAGGTCCAGTCTCTTATGTCTTCCCTTGGTATTTGGGATTACTGCACCATTCCAATTCCAGCTTATCGTACTTTAACTTATGAATTTTTGTCTACTCTTGACATGGAAACTGAGAATCTGGCAACATACTACATGGACGGTACGAAGTACTCCATCACCATGCATGAGGTCAACAGAATCATGGGGTTCCCTAATAGACCTGAGGCAGTGGAGAGTCCGGAATGGGATGAGAACACGAACTTCTATGACTTCTCTTGCCAGCTGATTGGTGGACCTAGGAAGACCTACAAGGCCAGTCAAATCAGCCACCCCGTGTTCCGCTACATCCATCGCGCTCTTGCCTTCACCATCTTTGCGCGCGGTGAGACGGTGGGTACTATGGGCGAGAGCGAGCTCTTCTTCATATATGCCATGCTCAATGCCGAAACAAGACCCGAGGCACTTCCAAATGTTGGCGCTTTCATGTTCGAGCACATTCTGGGCGTGCGAGACAACTCTACTCCGGGTGGCATGATATCAGTTGGTGGATTTGTGACCCGGTTGGCAAAATTCCATCGTGTAATTCCTGTAGAAGGTCCGGTCTACCGAGTTCTTGCCACGCGTCTCCAAAAGCAGAGTGAATTCATTGATATGGCATATCTTCAGGCGGCCGGTATGTTTTCTCGACTTGGCGACTCGCACTTCTTCCTTTCCCGTGGTGGTCAGCAGGTTCCTCTACCCCTGCCCGTTCCTATCGACAAGGCAGATCCTTCCACTTGGATTCTGCCCCTTAATGTGGCCCCACCACTACAGCCGCAGCACCAGCATCAGCCAGGTACCGAGCCTGCCGCACAGCATCAGCCAGGTGATCCATTTGGTATGCCTCCGCCAGAGCAGCATCATGCCCCACCTCCTCCTTATTGGGGTCCCGGCCAGCCGACCCCGCAGCAGATGTACGAACTGATGCAAACAATGAACACCAACATCACCAATTTGGCCACTCACAGTGATGAACAGTACACACAGCTGCGCTCTTATGTGGACGAGCGGTTCACCTCTGTTGACCAACAGATTGCCGACCTCCGCACCTATATACATGACCAGTATGGCGAGCATCAGACCTACATGACAGGTCAGTTCAACACTTCTCGTTCTGACATGACTCAGCTCAACACGCAGATGGGACGTATGCACATCCAGTACAATGATCTAGCAGGCGATGTTGATGAGATGGCAGATCAGCAGCATGGCACTTACCATCGGACCGACCGCATATACACGCACATGTCGCGCTCTGGATTTGTTTTAGCTGATCCGATACCGAGGTGCAGACGACCTAGGCGTCCACCATCTCAGGAGACTGGTACACCATCTCGAGAGACTACTGCACCTCCGCAGCAGGATTGATCACCATTGTGAGTTTCCTCATCTCCTCTTTTTCCTTTCTTTGGTTTGTTTGTTACACCGAGTCGGTGCCAATGGATAGGCTTGGGGGGGTAAATTGTAGGAAAATTGTAGGAATTGTATCTTGTATCTTATTTGCTTTTTGTTTAGGATAAAAATGGTAAGTTTTGTGCACTTTAGGGGAAAACAATACAATTTCCTCTCGGTACTTAACCTATCAAATACCCTATTCTTTATGGTCAGGACTTAATATTCAATTTCTCAATTGCAAATACCAAATCCTAAGATTTCATGCGATTTCGATTAAGTCTTCACAATCAATTAAAATAAAGAATAGATCATAACAAAGAACAAGAACATATAGAATAAACCAACTAAATCATAACAAAAGTTTCAAGTACAGCCCTAATTAACCCTAGAAAAGCCTTTAGCCAGTCATGGAAAAAGCACAAATGAAATTAAAAGAGTTCGAAGAGTTCCAAAGGAAAGAAAATAATAAAACCGGTTGATCGATGATGTTCTTCTTCTTCCTTCTTCTCTCTTCTTCTCCCTTCCTTCTTCTCCTTGTTAAAACCAGAAATTCTGTCTAAAAAAAACGTCCCTTGCCTGTTTTACAAGTTTCCTATTTATACCCCTCACAAAATCTCAAAATAAAACACTAAAAATAGCAAATTCGGGCGCTGAACCGACATATTGCGGGCCGCAATAAGTCTCTTGCGGGCCGCAATGAGTGGAGGCAGTTATGATTTGGCGTGCAGAAAACTATAGAAGTCATTGCGGACCGCAATAGGTATGGTTGCGGGCCGCAATGAATTTGCAGGAAATGAGTCTCTGCCTAGTTTCGTTTCGGGCCGCAATGAACTTCACTTCGGGCCGCAATAACATTGACAGATTCTCCAATCTTCGTGCTGACTCGCTATAAATCACCCGTTTTGCTCCGTTAAGCTCCAAATACTTGATTACCTGTAAAACAAACGCAACTAGAGCAGTAACTTGAACTTTCGGACATTTCTAACCTAATCAAACCTAATCTAACCAAAACTTGACTTAATTCACATAACAAACCCTAGGTTTCAATAGATATAATTTTGGCTTATCATGAGGAAATGCAATGTAAGCATAAATTTTGGTGCGGGGCTTGCGTTGTTGCGACCGGGCATGTTTTTCCTATAGATGCGAATCAACTAGGTTCCAGTACTCAGATCCAACCAGGTTATATGCGGGTGCATGTCGATAGCATAACTGACTTGTATAAGATGTTACCTCTTCCTGTACTGGATGAATCAATGCAATACCTCCAGGATGACAAATATAGTGTAATCCAATGGCCAAAGATGGGGATTAGTCTGGAGGAGGTCAAATTAATAAACTATTTACTAAATATTCTCATTAACATTATCACACTTTTCATTTGTTTAATAATGTAATTGGTTGTTACAGGAAGTTCAGCATGAAGAGATGGTTCAGGTGGAGGGACAGGAACCGTTGGTAAGTGAGGAAGAGTTGGAACAACTTGGCTCGCGTTTAAAGAGGTCCACGACCGATATCTTCAGACCCCCTATTAGAAGGAGGTAGCTTTGTATGCCTTTTCTTGTGGGGGCAAATTAGGAATGAGGGCTTCAAAATCGCAGTGGGGTTTACAGATTTAAGGGATTTAATGACTTGGCAGAGTCTAGACATCTCTATCATCCAAGTCTATTCACTGTGAGTCTTTATTATTTTTAAACATATTTATTCTCTTCACAATTAACTTCTTCCTCCTCCAGTCTCACAATCCTTATATTCAGGTATTGCATGACCATTGTTACTAGCGTTGTGAAAAACAATTTGCACATCGGACATATGGATGCTAATATGATATGCGCAACATCGATTAGATACAACAATGCAGAGTCGCTGGAGTATTGCACCCAAACCTTGCTTAGGTTGCAAGACAAAAAATTCATCTTTGCACCATAACACGAGAAGTAATTTCATAGAGTTCACTCATGTTTCTTTTCCTTAAATCACAAGTTCATATTGATTTATTACTATTACTTAAATTGTAGTGATCATTGGGTACTTCTTGTCATAATTCCAAGCAAGGATCTGGTCCTCTGCATCGACTCCAAACTAGTGGAGGGTAGGGTTTTTGCAATTGAATCACATTTGCTTAAGTAAGAAATATTCATATATGTAAAACACAAAGTAATAATCTGACCAACGTGATAATATCTTAGTATAAGTACCATACTGACCTTTATTAATTGTAGGGCTTATGGACAATATCAACAGCGGAGTGGACGTCACACGAAGGGGAAAAGAACTTGTGATTGGTCAATGTTTCAGGTATTAAAAAAATTAATGGAGTATTTCATTTCAACTTATTTCAAGTTCCAACATAATTGCACTAATAATTTAATTTTGTTTTCAAACTCTATTTTCAGGGTCCACAGCAATTATCAGACTGGGAGTGCGGATACTTTGTGATGAAGAATATAGATTTCATCATTTGACATCTCTCACGAAGTTTTCCAGATGTATGTCAATTTATTTCTATCATGCACTAATTTTAAGTTCTTAATTAATTATACATGTTATTAATATGTTTTCATTTATTCATGCTGGCTTTCCTACCGACCAATCCATATAATTTGAAAGCTCTAAATGAGGTTCGTCAGCGATGGTGCATATACTTCTTGGATTGGGTATTACCTCCTCCAACAAATGGGCAGGGAAATTAAATACTTTTGGTACATATGATGTACAATTTTGTGGGTACTAGTACAATTAATGATTGTGTTTTGTAAGTTAAGTGATATAAGTACAATGTTGCTGGTTTTTTGGTCTCATATATACAACCAGTGGGGGTGTGATTTTTGAAAGCTCCATTGCTGGTTTTAGTTTAGTCATACGGGTGGACAGGGCAGGGGTGTAATTCGGGTATGTCTTGGGGTTGTCTTTGTTGCAACATAACAGATATGTTAATTAATGATGGTACTTGGGTTAATTTAGTGCTACAGATTAATTATGTTGATTAATTTAGTGATGCATTGTCTATATGTTTGTTAGTCTTCTATATTATCTTGCTTAATTTGTTTTGTATGTTATTTGTATTCGATTTGGTACTATATATATAGAGAGAGATTATGTTGTTTATTTTGCAATATATGGAGGCTAACCCCTAATACATGCATATATAATTAAACAATATATATAAATAAATCGCCAACGGTCCAAAATAATAACATATGGTAAACTAGGACCTGCCAATGCCAACTCAAACACAACAGATGGTGTAAGACAGTTTTGCAATTGGCTAATAACACCCAATAGACGATGACGTTTCTATATTAAATGGTTTTTAGCGACCGAAAAACTATTATTCCCATATGTCCCTAATTTCCAACAGATGACGTTGGAACTAAATGTCGTCGGTTTTGAGCCGATGGCATATGTGTATACCTTTCCTATCGAAGCGAAAGCCATCAGTTCGGAACTTGATTGCGGATTGCGATTTGAACTGATGGTGAAGTGTTTTTCTGTAGTAGTGCGTTTAACATGATCTCCATATAAAAATGTATTTGAAAACTGAATTTTATTATTTTTATTCCTTTTTACTATCATTTAGATAGATAGACGGTCACTACTTTTGGATGGTCTAAAATTTTTAGATCAATCAAAAGTAGTGATTTTTTACTATCTAGAAAAATTGTAAAAAGTTATAAATATGTAAAATTTTATCTATAAGTACATTTTCATATGGAGATTATGTTGAATGTTTCGTATCGATTATTCGGACTTTAGAAATAGAGTTATTGAACTACAATACGGACTAATTCACGCTATTCATAACATTGTGGCCTCACTCTTTACCAAAACTCTACTCTTGTTTTATGAAAACCTAAACTCGACTCTTATTAAAAGACAAAATATAAAATAAGTGAAGCTATGGTACTATATATAGTGCATATTGGTCTATACTATAAATTAATATTTTTATTTTTAAAACTCAAATACTTGATCTGAACATTCTATATTATCTCTATATGAAAATGTATTGATCATGGACTTTTCAAAAATATTGATTTTCTACTTTCTAGAAAGTTATAAAAGTTTTTAAAAATATAAAATTTAGTATGCAATGATTATGTCTGCACGTCTTGAATCTATATATGGCTATAAAATACGACACGTGATTACCCTTTTGCATCCTATCATAGTATTTTACTCAATATTTTACTGTCATGCACTTGGATAGAAAAATAGTCTAGTTTAGGTCGTCTCTTCGTCTATCCAAAGAGTTGTCGGTGGGCTTTACATTTTATTATTAAACAAACACTTGTAGTCGACTAGTCGTAGACATACAAAAGGGTGGCAACTATATATTTTTTTTAGATCGTTAATTAATTATTATATGTATGTATGTATATATGTATATATAGAAAAAACATCCAAATTAATTAGTTGACATTCTTTTTGTGGCATGATGTTTACTTTTCAATTTTTATTGTAGCTTAAAAAGTGGGCTCTTTTGTGCAGCATATATATATATATATATAGAGGAGGGATCAACTTACAACAAATTTGAGTTACAACAAAGTTACAACATTCATTTTTTTCATTTTCAAAGTCCAAATCGTCGATCCAAACCGTTCAACATGATCTCCACAATAAAATGTACTTGCAGATCAAATTTTACATTTTTTTGAATTTTTTTACTATTTATTAAGTATTTTACAAAAAATAGCCATATACTTAGACCATTGAATTTTGTACTCATCTTAATAAATAGTAAAAAATTCAAAAAAATATAAAATTTGATCTGCAAGTACATTTTATTTAGATAATCATGTTGAACGGTTTGGATCGACGATTTGGACTTTGAAAATAAAAAAAATGAATGTTGTAACTTTGTTGTAACTCAAATTTGTTGTAAGTGGATCCCTCCTCATATATATATATATATATATATATATATATAGAGTATGGCTAAATTGCTGCCGGCAGCATTCTGGCCAGGTGCTGCCGGGGGCAATTCGGTCATTTCCGGTGTTCAAACAACAAATGTTTTTTACACAGATATGTTCTAAATATTAAAATCTACTTGGAGACCAAATTTTACATTTTTTGGAATTTTTTAGCTATTTATTAGGCCACTTTGAAATTGGCTGATCCGAGTGAACAGTGCACCAAAATTCTGGACCATGTGATCTGGAATTTTCAAAGTGGCTTAATAAATAGTAAAAAAATTCCAAAAAATATAAAATTTGGTCTCCAAGTAGATTTTAATATTTAGAACACGTTGAACGGTTCGGATTTGTTGTTTGAACACCGGAAATGACCGAATTGCCCCCGGCAGCACCTGGCCAGAATGCTGCCGGCAGCAATTTAGCCATACTCTATATATATATATATATATATATATATGTATATATATATATATATGTATATATATATATATATATGTATATATATATGGATGAGCTATGGCGAGACGTGGAGTAAAACCATTTTGTACTCCATAGCACTATAGTTTCATTTTGAAAATTCAAACAACTGATCCGAACCGTTCAACATGTTCTCTATATTGAAATGTGCTTGGAGAGCAAATTTTACATTTTTTGGAATTTATTTACTATTTATTAAGACACTTTGAAAATCGCTGATCCGGTGGTCCAGAAATTTTTACTGTTCACAGTGAATCAGCGATTTTCAAAGTGGCTTAATAAATAGTAAAAAAATTCCAAAAAATATAAAATTTGGTTTCCAAGCACATTTCAATATAGAGAAAATGTTGAACGGTTCGGATCGGCTGTTTGGATTTTTAAATGAAAATATGGCGTCGAGTACAAACTTGTTTTACTCCACGTCTCACCATAGCTCATCGCCATATATATATATATATATGCAGCCAATCAGAATAAGACACCATTATTTTTTTCTCCAAATTTGTATATATTGGTTAACCTATCTACGATTAATACATGCTTAAAAATGTAATTTGAATACCACCTCATCTCTTTACCAATTTTAAAATCAACGAGTAATGCATTGTGCGTATGCCATGATGTCAGCAACCTGAGGAAAGTCACCAGAAAATAAATTGTTGACGAATCGCACCAACTTCTTTTAATTAATATTGTGTAGCTTCATATTGAAGGTGACAGCTTCGAACACTTTTTTTTTTATTGGAGGAAAGCTTCCGACACTACTATTTAAGTAAGAGTAAATATCCCACACGTACTGATACACGCACTGATAGGGGCGGCAATGAGCTGCTAAATAACGAGCCATGTCTCATCCACAATCAGCTTGTTTGTGGATCAAGTTGAACCAGTGAGTTTGGATTTTAGGTTTTGAGTTGAACTGTTATTTAAGACTGACTCGTGATTTATCCGAACAAGCCGAGCTGGCTCATTACCAGCTTAGCAGATTCATAAATTTGTATATTTTATTTCCTGTTATTTCTTAAATTTTATTCATATCACATCTTATCAATTATGACTAAAAAAAATAACATTTATATGACTAATTATAGAGGAATACTCCTAATTCAAGTACAACTAAGCAAACCAACTACTATAAATTAAGTTTGCAGCTAAATTCATACATACAAAAATATCAAATTTCTAAATTCATACAAACATAGTTCACATAATAAATTCATGCATTTCAAATCAAACAAATTTATACAAATTAACTTAGTTACTTATAATTAATTCACACATATTTCATACAAAATTACCAATCAACTTAAGCACAGTCCATAGACCATAGTATCCTCAACCTGAAGTGAACGAATCCGATTAAAATATTAAACTTTGTATATTAAATAGCTTGTTAATGACCGAGCCAGGCCAAATTCAAACTCATTAATTTTGGCTCGAGTCTGTGGCAAGCGAGCTAATATTAGCTCGGTCCACTAACGAACGAGTTGTTACCGATCGAATCACGGGCTGATACCAAGCGGGCCACGAGCCACGAACTTTTTTGCCAGCCCTACGTACTAATTGAATAAAATCCTTTGAACCGGTCAAACTTAATTCAATGTATATTGAAGAGGAGAGTTCAAATGTATTATGATTTTGTGCTCCAATATGCTCTACATCTTTTATTTATGTTTTCAAAGTCTGAACAGTCGATTCGAACCGTTCAACACGATATTCATAATAAAATATGTGTAGAGACCAAATTTTATATTTTTTAAATTTGTTTACTATTTTTTTAAATAGATATAAAATCACTGTTTTAAAGAAATTCAGGGCCATCTGAATAAGTGACATTCGTTAGCTTTCTTTTCCAATTTTAATTATTACATTAAAATATTAACAATTTTTTATATTTTTACATACAATTATTTTTCTTATTACTTCTTGTTATTTGTCTAGTAAAGAGGTCAACTATCATATTTAGTTCTTTGACCAAGTCAGCTGAAATTACAAATATCTTCGTTTAAGTGACCTTTTCAAATCAGCACTAATTTGTAGTGACTCGTCGGTGTTGTGTGTATCGTGGTCATCTTCTTCCCCCCATTGATATATATTGTATTATAATCTTTCGACCGCGTTCTTTCTCTTCTTCTCTTCTTCGAATTTCTTTGAAGCATTTTCAGAATTTTCGGTGTAGAGAACTCCGCAGTTAATGTCTAACGGGTTATAAACAACGTGCTGGGGTGTTATGTTTACTCGTTTTGTGATCAGTCACAAAAGAAGTTAACTGAATTAAGTGCGGAAAGCGCGTGCTGGCCCCCGCGCTATCCCCGAATAGTTCTGCACGAGTCTCAAAGCACAAATAATACTCTGGAATACCTCAACTTTTGCGTGTTTTTATAGAAAATCACAACCATTCAAATAGTTATGAACGAATCTCAAAGCACAAATAATACTGGTCCCCGCGGTATCCCCGAATAGGCCCTAGATACGTAGGTCATGCAAAAGTTGAGATATCTCAGAGGATACGCACTCGGCGCGTGGTGGAACAACAACTGAGAACTGGCACACCCTAGTTTGATAGGCCAATCAAAGGTGAGCTGGAGGAGAACGGTAATTTGCTTTCATCTACTTCGGATTTTCTGTGATTAAAATTGTGTGGTTCTCGGTTCTATAATTTATAATTAGTTAATTAGTCATCTGCAGCACATAAGTTACCGACCTTCTTATTAATATCCAAAGTTTAAGAGAAATTATTATTTATGTCAAGATTCTGAGCTTTTCGCGAAAAATGGCTGGCTTTGTTTTTTTTTTTTTTTTAGATCTTCTTAATTAATTTTATTTCTTTAATGGGTTTTTTTTATTTTATATCTTTTAATTTTATAATAAATAAGAAAAATAAAATTCATTTTAATGAATTGAATGTGAATTCAAAATAAAAATATAGAAATCTTATCTTATTTAAGTTCGAAACGTTTTGTAATCTTCAACCAATTATGTGCTTTAATATAACTTTACACAAATATTTTCTTCTTGTATAGAGTGTAATTTTATTTTGTTATTTTATTGTAATATTATTTTCTTAACTATTTTTCTTGGTACTTATTTTTCTGGGTACTTATTTTCTTAGCTATTATTTTCTTAACTATTTTTCTGTTTATTTTTTACGTTGTACTACTATTTTGATGTTGTAATATTTTCTGTTTAACATTATCATGATAATTTATTTTATCTGTAAAATATAAAAATAGTACCATAAAAGCACACATACAAAAGAACTGAAATATAGAATAATCCAAATATACCAAACATAAACAATATACCAAATATAAATAGTACAAAACTAGTAAAAATACAACTAAAACTGAGAGGGGGTATATCGCTGAGGCGGTACTCCGCCCGGCGCCAGCGCGGCCAGGCTCTGTCTCTCTCAGCCTCCACATTAGCATCGGCAGACCTGAGTATCTGCTCGGCGGTATCCCATCTGGCATCGCCCGTGGAGACTGGCTGTACTGGCGGAGGTGTACTGAAGATAAATGCGGCGAACTCAGTCCCAAAGGCAGGCTGAGTATGAGACCCACTACCACTAGCCTCTCCATCATGCGGCATCTCTGTGCCATATCGGGGTACTGCCGGTGCCGACATGAAATCATCATCGAATACCCCGACGTGAAATGCGGGTTTAAAAAAAAAAGAACAAAGCCGACCACAAAATGGCCGGCTTGGGGGGGGGGGAAGTAAGCCGGCTATTTTGTGGCCGGCCTGGGCATTTTTCGCGAAAAGCTCAGAATCTGAACATAAATAATAATTTGTATTAAACTTTGGATATTAATAAAAATGTCGGCATAAGTTAGAAAGTTTGTGCTGCAAATAATCGTTCTATATTTCTGGAATGGGCAATATAGCTATATAAATTGCAATATACGGATTAGTATTTTTATATTTTAAACGTGTATAATTCTCCATGTGTGTATTGATTTGGAATAATTTTTTTGTTACGAAATGTTGTCCCAATTTGTGAACTAAATGAGTCCAACATAAAATATATTTCGTAAGTATTTTTATAGTTATGAATTCTTTTTTCGAATTGTACCTCAAAAATAAATTTATTTTGCTTGCAATTTATGTTTTTTATCGTATCATGTGAAAAAAAAACTTGGTGTCCATTGCACGTTGATATTGACCATAACACAAAATAAATAATGTAGATTGTTCATTGTTTTAAAGATTATAATTATAAACAAAACAAATATGTGTTTTTTTAGTAGTACTCATTTATGTTTATATGATAAGGCATAATTTATCCATACGGTTTATTTCTAACTAATTAGACCATTTAAAGATAAAGTCATTGCACGTATATTTTTTAAACAAATTTTCAATTTGTAGACAAAATATATATATATATATATAATATGCTACGCGTAGCATAGAGCCCCTCCGTGCTAAGGCTCAATTTTTTAATTTTCAAAATCCTAACAGTCG
This sequence comes from Carex myosuroides, assembly GCA_028015225.1. Classification (NCBI taxonomy): domain Eukaryota; kingdom Viridiplantae; phylum Streptophyta; class Magnoliopsida; order Poales; family Cyperaceae; genus Carex; species Carex myosuroides. The sequence goes on along the minus strand of CM051487.1, from coordinate 7,922,359 downwards.
ATCCGAACCGTTCAACATGCGAATATGTACTTGCAAACCAAATTTTACATTTTTTAGAATTTTTTTACTATTTATTAAGCCACTTTGAAAATCGCTGATCCAATGGTCCAGAAAAGTTTACTGTTGTGTACAAATTAGTGTTTTTTCAAAGTGGCTTAATAAATAGTAAAAAAATTCTAAAACATGTAAAATTTGGTTTACAAGTACATATTAATATGGAGATCATGTTGAACGGTTCGGATTGACCGTTAGGATTTTGAAAACTCAAAAATTGAGCTGTAGCACGGAGGGGCTCTATGCTACGCGTAGCACTGTCTGATATATATATATATAGAGGAGGGTTCCAATACTTCATGTCTTTCATACCTCATAATTTATATCTTCATTTTTAAAGTACGAATTGCCGATCTGAACTGTTAAAAAATACTATTGCCGATGGTACACCGACAGAAACGTGTTATTTCTGAGCGTATCGGTATTACCAACAGGAATATCCGCGACGATACCGTCGGCAAAAAAACACTTTTACCCTCACGGATACTGTCCCACTCTTGTAGTGGTTCAACATGATATTCATACTAAAATATGCTTGAAAATGAAATTTATAATTTTTAAATTTTTTTAATATTTCTTAAAATAGGTACAAAATCGCTGTTTCTGGACCGTTCAAAAACAGTGATTTTGTACCTATCTTAAAAAATAGTAAAAAAATTCAAAAAATTATAAAATTTCATCTCCAAACATATTTTAGACATTGAAAACAAAGATATAAAATATGAGATATGATGAGGTATTGGAATCCTCCTCATATATTTATTTCTATTTAATATTAATTGATAGATTTTTGGTATCTTTAGAAAAAAAGCTTTTTCCGTATGCTGATGTTTATTTTCCAATTAGATATCCTTATCCAATATAATCCATTTCAATTTATAGATTTTATTTTATATATTTTTAAAATTCAATAATTTAAAATAATGTTTATAAAATTAATATAAAAATTTATTTATAGGTGATGTTATTGTCCAGATTAAATGAATGGACCGGTGTTCTGGAATCCTCTAATAAGGTGACACCTGCTCTTCTGGATTGCTACGTGTCGTGGTGCATGTAAATATACCGTACTTCAATCCATTTGAAAATTTCAAATGGTAGAAAATAATTGCACTTTTTTGTGTTCCCAATGGGGAATTTCAAAATAATTGCACTTTTTGGGTTCCCCAATTCCCCCAATTTAGGGGATTTGTTTCAGATCCGAACCTGACAATTGGAAGGAATTCGCTATTTTTTTTTTTTTTTTAAGGGCATGAACACATGATGGTTCCTAAAACCTAAGGCATGTAATTTAATTTAAGCAGATATATCAGGAGATGGAGAAAAATATTAAAAAGTGCTATGTGTAAAAAACCACAGCATATATCTATAATTTTATATGGATCTGATGTTGCTACTATGATCTAACCAGCTAGTGGCAGAGTTTACTAAACAAACCTAGTCCTTCAAATATTAAATTCCGCCGTAGTTTCAACTTTCAACTTTCAACCCAGCCTTTGGAAATTGGAACTGGATCTTTCGCTACCTATCCGTGGAAATCAGGTGCAGAGTTGGTCTAATAGGATATTTATGGTTTAGATATTATATGAGGTAAATGAGGTCGATCTCACAGTGTTACATGAGAAGCTTCATGATAAATACACATGTTTTCACCAATGCAGATACGCATGGACAATCACCAATTGCGCAACATGCAAACTTCTAGGTTGGAGGGTCAAATACTTACATTTTGAGAGTCAAATATGTAATTTTATATGAAAAAACATTTCAGGTTATATATAACTAATTATAAGTACATAATAGGTTCAAAGTTTTGGTTTTTTTTTTTGCTAGTGAAGTTATGGTATTAATCCGTATTTTGCATAAATATTTTTGTTTTTCAAGTTCAAATAGTCGATCTGAACCGTTCGATATGATCTTAATATGAAAATGTACTTGCAGATTAAATTTTACATGTTTTAGAATTTTTTTTTTAATGTTTCGCAGAGGCTGCAAAGTGGTGATGTTTTAGAATTTTTTACTATTTTTTTATTAGATACAAAAGTACTACTTTGAATGGTATAGGATATTTATGGTTTAGATATTATAGGATATTTATGGTTTAGATATTATAGGATATTTGTATTAGGTACTAAAGTAGTACTTTTTAATGTTGATCTAATAGGATATTTATGGTTTAGATATTATATGAGGTAAATGAGGTCTCACAGTGTTACATGAGAAGCTTCATGATAAATACATATGTTTTCACCAATGCAGATAGGGGTGTTTATCGGTTCGGTTCGGTTGAAACCGAACCGAATTAGACAAACCAAAGTAATAATTCGGTTTTTACAATAGAACTGAATTGAACCGATTTAGTATTACCGAACCAAATCAAAGTTTTATTTCGATTTGTTCGGTTCAAACCAAAATATATTATTTTTTTTATTTAAAGCAATTGATTTATAATAAACCGAAGTATATTAAGAAATAAACCAGGTATTAAGAAATAAATCGGAATATTAAGAAATAAACCAAAGTATTTAAAGCAATTGATTAAGAAATAAACCGGGATATTAAGAAATAAACCGAACGGTCCGGACCAAATTCATAATATATAAAAGTTCGGTTGGTTCGGTTATTTCGGTTTTGAAAATTTTCAAACCGAACCGAACCGAAATTATAATTCGGTTTTAAAAAGCAAACCGAACCGAACCATTAAACCAAACAAACCGAACCGTTTGATCCAAACTAATTCGGTTCGGTTCAAAACCGACTAAACCGGATCCAATGAACACCCTTAAATGCAGATACGCATGGACAATCACCAATTGCGCAACATGCAAAAGTACTAGGTTGGAGGGTCAAATTATATATAACTAATTATAAGTACATAATAGGTTCAAAGTTGGTTTTTTTTTTAATTTGCTAGTGAAGTTATGGTATTAATACGTATTTTGCATAAATATTTTTGTTTTTCAAGTTCAAATAGTCAATCTGAACTGTTCGATATGATCTTAATATGAAAATGTACTTGTAGATTAAATTTTACATGTTTTAGAATTTTTTTTTAATGTTTTGCAGAGGCTGCAAAGTGGTGATGTTTTAGAATTTTTTATTAGATACAAAAGTACTAATTTTGAATGGTATAGAATCTTCACTCAAAAAAAAAGAATGGTATAGAATCTTTAGGAATATCCTCTAAAAAGGCACACTTGTGATTCATTACAGTTTGTATTTCGGATCTTGTCATCATATCACATGGACATATATACACTTCTTAAATTTTATGATTTCTTTTGCTGCAATCCTGCATGCATTTTCTTTGCTTAGGCGCAACTTTGTACACGTAAACTCAAAAGATTCTCAGAAATATATATATATATATATATAGAGTAGAACTAGGGTGCTCCTAAGCTCATCAAGCCCTTCCGTGAGCGCGACTCTAAAACCTATCAAATTGACTTCAAACGACATTTTCAAACTGTTAGATGTTCAATCTATATTAAAATGTGCTTGGAGACCAAATTTTACATTTTTTGGAATTTGTTTACTATTTATTAAGATGGTTTGAAAATCGCTGTTTTCCAATGGTGCAGAATTTTAATAAAAACAGAAATTAAGTGAACAAAATCCCTACGGTATTTCCTCCAAGTAAACAGAATAAATTAATTTCATTTTGTTAATTAATTAAACTGCCCCACTAAAATTATTTTTTTAACGCTCACATGCTGGAGTTCACAAAAAAAAACTCGTAGCTCGTGGACCGCTCAGGAGTCCGTGACTCACACGCTAACAACTTGATTTTTACGGCCCGAGCTCAAAACGAACCAGCTCGTGAGTGGCTCGATCCAGAATTTAACGAGTTTGAGCTGAACTTAGCTCGCTTGCTAGTGAATTTATATGAATTTGTGTGAATTTTATGATGTCCATGCAGCTGAGTCCAGCGAGCCAATTAATAAGAGCATCTACAATAGTGATTTTTTTAAAATTGCTAATCTGATGCATGTGTCAATTGCTAATATAATTGTTGGGTTGTAGGCCAATTTCTAAAAAAATAAATTTGCTTATAAAGCAAACGATTTCTTTTGGACATGCTAGTTCTCTCTCTTTCCTATTGGCTCTAACTCCTTCATTCTCTTTCCTATTGACTCTGACCCAATTTCTAAGATGGAGGAGTTAAGAAATTAAAAAGAACTTAATTTTTAAATAGTGCTTTACAGCTGTTTTTAATTTTTTACGGATTGCTGGGTTGGAGATGCTCTAAGATCCAATTCGGTACAAGTCGTTAGTAGCTCAGTCCGATTATGAGTTAAGATTTTACCATACATGACTCAAGTCACGTGATCGACTAATTATAGCTAGCGCAACGCGTACTTACATCCCTACTGATCTAAGATTTTACCATACATGACTCAAGTCACGTGATCGACTACTAATTACAGCTAGCGCAACGCGTACTTACATCCCTACTGATTTGTCTTCTACACATTTTCGAGTCAGCATCTTTGTTTTTTAGCTATTACTGACCTTCCGCGCGCCATTCCACTTTTAGCAAAGTGTTTATAATTCGTTCTTCCGTTTTTCAGGTTTTAGCATAACATGTATCTCTATCTGTCCATTCTTTTCTTTTTAAAAGATTCTGAAAATTCAACCTATATATCTTTATTTTTTGGAAGATTTTTATATAGATCCCGTGCAAGAGATATGTTATGATATGAATTTATGTACAAAGATATTCATAAATAGTAGAAGCATTGACTTTTCAAGTATAAACACTTATTCATTTAGCATGCAATGCTATGTTAGTATCAATTCTATTAAAGTATATAAGCATCAATCTTGTTAGTATAAACACATATTAATTATGTTAGTATAATATATGTTTGTCGAGGATAAACATCTGTTTTTTAGTATAAAACATATTATATATATATATATATATATATATATATATATATAGAGAGAGAGAGAGAGAGAGAGAGAGAGAGAATGGCTAATATACAAACGTTTGTTCCTGAGCTCAGGAACAAACGATTTGGTTCTCCGATTTTCAAAGTCCAAACAGTCGATCCAAACCGTTAGATATTCAATCTATATTAAAATGTGCTTGGAGACCAAATTTTACATTTTTTGGAATTTTTTTACTATTTATTAAGCTAGTTTGAAAGCCGCTGTTTTTCAATGCTGCAGAAATTTAATAAAAACAGCGGTTTTCAAACCAGCTTAATAAATAGTAAAAAAAAATCCAAAAAATGTAAAATTTGGTCTCCAAGCACATTTTAATATAGATTGAATATCTAACGGTTTGGATCGACTGTTTGGACTTTGAAAATCGGAGAACCAAATCGTTTGTTCCTGAGCCCAGGAACAAACGTTGTATATTAGCCATTCTCTATATATATATGGGACAGTGCTACGGTGCTACGCGTATATAAGGGTCATCCGTGCTACGGCTCACTTTTTGAGTTTTCAAAATCCTAACGGTCGATCCGAACCGTTCAACATGATCTCCATATGAATATGTACTTGCAAACCAAATTTTACATTTTTTAGAATTTTTTTACTATTTATTAAGCCACATTGAAAAAACACTAATTTGTACACAACAGTAAAATCTGCTGGACCATTGGATCAGCGATTTTCAAAGTGGCTTAATAAATAGTAAAAAAAATTATAAAAAATGTAAAATTTGGTTTGCAAGTACATATTCATATGGAGATCATGTTGAACGGTTCGGATCGACCGTTAGAATTTTGAAAACTCAAAAAGTGAGCCGTAGCACGGAGAGGCCCTTATATACGCGTAGCATATTAGCCAGATTATATATATATATACACATACATTTTAGTATAAACACTATTTTTAGGTTAACTCCCAGTTATAAATATCTTTTATTTAGTATTTATGTTTTTGTAAACATAGTCGAAAAACTTGGGTTTTATTTAATGAAAATTGACAGTTGTGTTGCTTTTAAAAAGAATAATTTATCAAAGATCAAATTTAATTAACACTACAACAAAACTGGTCTTCAGCGACCGACATCAGCCACCGGTTAGGTCGCTGGTCGCTGAAGACCTCCAAAAATAAAAAAAATAAAAAAAAATTAAATGTTTCGGCTACCAACCCTTCAGCTACTGGCGCTCATAGCCTTCAGCGACCGATTTGGCCGAGTTGCTGATCCTAAATCCCCGCCAAAGTCTTTCTTCTCTCTCTCTCTGTCCCGCGTTTTAGAGTTTTAGGTTTAGCGAAATTTTTTTTTCCAAACCCTGCTGCCTCCCGAGCTGCTTCCGCCCGACCCCCAGCCTGTAGGGTTTTGCTGTACCCTTTGATTAGGTTAAGTATGCGGAAAGATCGTAAAACAAAAATTTTACTTTTAACTTAATCCTAGAATTAAAAGAGTTACGTCGGAAACCCAAACGAAATTTGTCCATTCCAGTATTTCCCTTGACGTAACAATTTAATCCTACGAGAATCTACTCCATGATTGATTTTCTAAAAACTTAAATCTATTTAACAATTAAATAATTTAAGATAACATTTATACCGTGTATCCAAATTCCAATTGGATTGAAGTCGCGTCTCGCAGCACCAGACGTCTGATGCCTCTATCAGTTGTCCACCAGGAATAACCAAAGAGCGGTTATTTCTTTTGCCAGAAATACTATAACCGCGTTTTTCGCAAATACACTATTCACGAAAGGTGAAAACACTATTCACGATTTCGCAAAAGATGATTCACGATCGACGGCAAAAATACCGCGTACTTGGCAAAAACACTATTCACAAATCTCAAGAACACTATTCACGGCTCACTGCGTACTTCGCAAAAACACTATTCACGAATCCCGAGATCACTATTCACAGCTCGCAAGATATATGTAATCAAATTACGTATTCTTTTTTTTCTCACGAAAACACTGTTTGGAGAGAAAAACTCGATTCGATTCGATCCTATCTGATTCGGTTCAAATGGAATTCTATATTTTTCTCTACCCCTACCCCTCTATTTATAGGCTTTGAAAATGTGGTAAATGACCAAAATGCCCTCTAAGCAATGTGGTATTTACCAAATTGCCATTGGCCCAAAATTAAAGAATTGATTTTGGGCTTTACTATTTGGGCTTTTAAATTTAATTGCAAAATTAAATTTCGGCCCAAATTTCAATTTCGGCCCAAAATAGAAATGGGCTTTAGGCCCAAAAATATTAATTCATAATTAATATTTTAATCCATTAGTTAATTATATAATTATTCTGAACAATTATATTTCTTGCGGTCGTTGTTTCGGTAAATTCATACAACGTGTCGTACACGCTTATAAATTTACTATGTTTACGCTTGTCATCTAAATGACATTTATAATTTAATTATATCACGTATAATTAATTATAACCTTCTTATTATTAATATAATTATTTTGAACAATTCTAAACAATTATATTTTCTTGAGATTCGTTGTTGCGATAAATTTATACAACGTGTCGAACACGCTTATAAATTTAATGTGTTTAAGCTTGTCATCTCTATGACATTTATTTATTAATTATAACATTTATAATTAATCAAATAAATTAATTCTCTGATTACTTTCCTATTGGTGTGACCCGATAGGATCTGTGTTATGTTGGTAAATAGAAATTAAAACTATTTTAACTTCTACAAATCATAAAAGGCACCTGGAAAAACGCATTATGACCATCCAATTACACATATGATTTTGTACTGTACAATATCACGATCCAATAAACTATTTACTCGTGTTAATTCTTTTGTCTCATAGCTCTCAGATCAATTTCAAGGTAGGTGTGTGTCATCCTTGCAAAATTAATCTTTTCTTGATCCTGAGTAGATTATCAAATATGATTACTCTTGTAATCATACTGCTAGCAGATAACCTTACTCTATCAAGGGGCCCGGTGATACTATTACTCGTACAGAAATACGAGGGACAATAGTACTTTTGGTGAACATCTCTCCTCTGCAAAAGTCATGTATAATGAAGTGTCATCATTATAACTACTTTTTACGGATAGCATTAAACAACACTCACGAATATACATTTCTTATGTAGAAAATGACGAACCACCTCATTCTTTAGAACTTGACACTAAATGAAAACATTAATGACACGAACACAATTTCGTATAATGTTTCATTGAGGGTCTGTCAAATACCATGTTCTCTAACATATATCTATGTGATTAAAATGACAACTCTTTGTCTATGGTCTGTAAAACTTAACCATCATTTAATCCACATACTAACATTTAATTGGTTAATTAGTGTTTTTTGCTAATTACCTCGGTCAGTGACTATTAAGAGTATTTATCATCTATTATGTAGTTTTATAATTTTAAGTCATGAACTCGAAAAGATTCATAATTCGATAAAACTCAAAGAACAAAATGATAATTTTATTAATCATCCATTACATTAACAAAATACATATAGAATAAAATTATCTTTTGATTGACTTCTAGATTATTACACTAACATAGCCACCTTCAGCGACCTCTCCTCTCTCTCTCGCCCGACCCGCTGTCGCTCCTCTCTCTCAAGTCGCTGAAGGTTGAAGGCAAAGACGGACTCTCTCTCTCTCCTCTCTCCGCTAGATCAGAAGAACGGTTAGTTTTTAAAATTAGCGTTAAATTCTGATTAGGAATTTGGTATCCATTAAATTAGCCATTTTCAGTATTGAACTATTAATCAATTTGGTTCATTTCTGCACTGTCTTGTCTGTTTTCTATACTAATTAATTTGGTTCATACTTACCAAATAATTTTAATTGTAGTTTGGTTCAGTACTGTGCTACACTGATTTCATTGAAGGTAACATAGTTTGATTTAATTTGACTGAATTTGGTGTCCCCCTTTGATTAGTTTGGTTAATTGGTTTAATTAGTTTGGTTAATTGGTTTGATTAATTAAAATGTGCATTTTATTTTTTTTAGAACTAATCAAGGTAAGGCAAGGCAAGGCAAGGCAAGGGAAGCGTCCTTTCTCTCTCTCTCTGGTACGTACGTTTAAAGTCATAGCTTATGTAGATGCCGCTTGTATGCCTGTATACAAGTCATGTTGCATGGATGATGCAACACTTGATTTGATTTTGTGTTTCTTCCATGACTTGCTTTAGAGGGTTCGTAATCAATTGATGATATCTGGAGGGTCTAAAGTATAGATCTGGATTTTTTGTTTGAGTCATAGTTTTAGTGAGAATGCTGAAGTAATAAATCTGAGATGAATATTGTCTATCTAAATTGAATTTGCCATTCCTTTAAATTGAATGAACTAAGGTGTAGTGAGAGTTTGAGTCTTGTCAACCTCCGGTGGATCCAAGCACAAAAAATTGAGTATGCCGAGCTAAAAGGGTAAGGAGAAGGAGACATCATCCAGTGGATCCAAGCACCCTCCGCGCGGTCGAAATGCATACATTAAGCCGCTGCAAAGGCCGGAGGACAGACTCGTGATTCGTCGGGTCGATTATAGATAAAATTCATTTTTTATGTATTTTTGTATATGTAGGATTATCCATTTATAGTGGTTTCAATTAATTTTGTTTATATATCTTTTGTTGGAGATTTGTTGACAGCGACCAAAAATGTCAACAAAATAATCTCACAATGCGCACGTTTCCACTATCCTGCGGAAACTAGATTACCCACTATAGATGTGTGCACGAAATTTGATGACTATCCTGAGGGAACTGAAAAAGAGGTCCAGGACGAGTTTTTGGTGAGTATAATCTCTTTTTTTAAAATTGGCAACCTATTGTTTCTCTTTTTAAGCTAACCAACGACTTTTTAATGATGCATGCAGAAGCGCTTTCAGTTTCCCCTAGGTGAAGACATGGATCTGGTATGGAAGACCTTCGCCAGCATAGCCAACAAAGCTCTCTAAAACCTGTTTAACAAGTGCAGAGACGAAGCGAAAGATAGGTATGGAGATAGCATTCTGGAGTGGAAGGACCGAGGGGTGCCAAACACATATGATTGAATAACGGCGAATAACTGGCCCAAATTGTGCGACTATTGGTGCACCGAAGACTTTGCTAGGCGGTGCGAGCAGAATCAACAAAATAGGGCCTCATCTAGAGAGGGTTCCTTTGCAACCACGGGCTCAATGAACATGCTGGTTCATAAACAAATATTCGTAAGATGTTTTATTTCATCAAAATAATTAATTCAATTTCAGTTTACTCGAACTAACCTTGATAATTTTATTTGTGTTGAAATGTTCATTCATAATAAGAGAATGAAAACCAGCGCGAGCCCAGGTGGTCTAACGAGCTGTTCACGCCGACGCATACCAGCAAGAAGACGGGGCAATGTTGTTCCGCGAGGGCGAAAAAAGCACAGGTAATAGAACATAACAATCTTTTATTAATATTCATTCTTTGTTGTACTTACTTTATTGTTGACTTGATTTTATAATTTTGCAGGAAGACTACGATCAGGATATAAGCGCAAAGTATGGGCCTGATCGAGCCCTTTGGCCCTCTTTTGACGCAGACATCTGGTACGCTAATACAGACAATACTGCTCACGGCGATAACTACGGTCTCGGTGCTCTAGGTAAAATACACATACTTAAAATTGTAAATTTATATTAAATTTTGTAATGTAATATTAATTATCTTATTTTTAATGTCAGGCAAGACGAGATCGTTGTATCGTCTAGGTGGGTCCCAGACGTCTTCTTCGCAATCGCAATCGCAATCATATTCTTCGGCGCCGCCTCCTCTCAGGCAAGAAAACATAAATGCGATTTCAGATCAGGTGTTGGGCTTGCTTCAACCACAGATCAACCAATTCACGGAGGAGTTGAGGCGTAGCGTGGGACGTTCTTCGTCTCATCAGGTACGAAATCTGATTTTTGGGTATGTTTCAATCCAATAAGGACACTAAGTATGGCAAATCAACTAACGGAATAGTAAACTCCTAAAAATGGTAAACGCTAAACCCTAAACAGTAAACTCTTAACATTAAACCCTAAAAATTTTAGTTATATTCTCACAGGGAGGTTCTAGCTCGCACCATGCATCGAACCCCGATGCTCAGGATGACAGCGGGGATGATATCAGAGATAATTATATATAGTTTTAGGATGTTTTGTATGAGTTTTAGATATTTGATTTTTATGTCGTACTTTAGATATTTGATATTTGATATTTGATGTTTATGTCGTTTTGTGAATTGCTTGGTACGTACCAATTAAATTGCTTTTGAATTCCTTTTAAATTGCTTGGTGCTTGGTACATTTCGTACCAGTATTTTATATTGTATATTTGAATTGCTTGTGAATTGTTTGGTGCGTTTCGTACCAATTAGGACTGGAGAAAAATAAATGAACATAATGGGTTCAATGGTTTTTATATTTGTTTGGTGCATTTCATACCAATTGTGTGAAAAGAAAAATAACAAAAAAATACAAAAAAAAATCTCCCTTCTGCTACAGATTCTGGGCCCATCAGCGACCGCCCAATCGGTCTCTGATGTTCTTCCACTACGTCAGCATATAGCATCAGCGACCGATTTCATCGGTCGCTATAGGGTCATCTGCGACCGGCGTCTTACCCTTCAGCGACCGGTGACGTCTCAGCTGGAGGGCATCAGCGACGGAGCAACTGCAACCGGTGCACCTTTTTGCTACCGGCGCCTTACCCTTCTGTGACTGATTTGGCCGGTCGCAGAAGGATTCCGCTGCTGTAGTGTAATAGAGTGACAATTCTTTGAGATACAAACTAACAAACAGAGATTGAGCAGCTAATTTGATCTGAAGAGCTTCTTCTTAAAATAATAGAAGACAACTAGCATCCCTTTTGTTAAAACTCGGAGTGATCTTAATTTCCATTTCACTAGAGCCCGGTATAAAAAATTACGATATCTCTCTCTCTCTCTCTCTCTCTCTCTTTTTCTTTAAAAAAAAGAAAAAAAGAATTGACAACGGCTGTCAAGATTCGATCTCTCTCTCTCTCTTCTTACATGGCACTATCTAGATTGTTCTCTGATCCTCTCTGTGCTCTCCCATTAAATAAAGGAAGCATTACCAAAAAATAAATAAAGAAGAACTACGCCTCTACGCGTGATCCATGATCGGGTGATCCCAAAACCCAAATCACTATATATGAGCAAACACGTGGCAAATAATATGGGATGACGTTGCACATATATAGTGCGAAAATCAAACCTTTTTAATCATGGTTTGGTTACTTTGGTATCAAAAATGATTGATCATATAATGTGGGTCCAGCACTTTGGAGTAATAATACATGGACGCGTGCCACTAATACTTTCTTGTCAGCTGTTAAATTATTGAAAGCACTTTTTGGACACCTGTACAAGAAAATAGTATCTAGCAGCAAAGGGTAAGCGTGTTGACTGTAGAGTGTAGACTGTAGCTATAGGTTGTATAAAAAAAAAATGAACAGGGTGTAGGTCCGATGCCCATCGGACCTTGTTTGGTTCCGATGGGCAGATCTACCGTAGGATAATGTAACGATTTGTGCGCACGAAAATTGAAACATAAATGCACGGGTTTTAAAGCATTTCGCACGAATCTAAAAGAAAATCGATGGTGATTAAACCGTCGAACCGAGGTAGGTCCGATGCCCATCGGACCTACTCCCAGTTCAAAAAAAATAGAACAATAAGAAATTAAATCATTTATTAAACAAAGAATTCTCGGTACCAGTTCCTGTTGGCCACAGAAGCTCAGCAAATTTAATTTCCTAACATGGTGTGTTTCTTTTATCGGGACAGCAAGACAAGGACAATTTTTGGATTTAATGTCACAGTCACATAATAACTAAATGGTTAAATTTTTTTTGCAACGGCAGGGTTATATAACAAGATTTGATGGCTTAAAAGAAATATATATTGGAAGTAAATTAATAAAAATGCCGCAGTGATATGCTATATATAGAATATAGTGAAAGACCATTTTCAGCATATCAGGAAATGGGCCAAACCTGAGCTGTTAATTAAGAATGTGTGTGTGTGTGTGTGTGTGTGTGTGTGTGTGTGTGTGTTACTTGAGCCAATCACTTGATATCATTTTAATGAAATCATATAATAAGTTGCACGTTCTCTCTAAATCATACTGGTTAGTGTTAATAGCAATTTCTTGATTTGTTGATTGTTCTATAAATATCAGATAATATAATACCAGTTGTCATTTATGAACCGGATGCACAAGAGTTTCTTAAACAGTTTGATCACCACCAACAACTAATCGACCGATTAATCGGTATATACGGACATTTCTTACAACACTGGCCGGTTTGAAGTTTTAAGGCTGATTCATTCCTTTAGGGTGCGTTTGGATGACACAGGAATAGCGCTAACCCAGGAACAGCTGCTATTCCTGGCGAGCTATTCTTAACACAGCACGTTTGGGTGAAAAAAAACGCTATTCTCAACAAAGGAATAGCTCGGGTTAGCTGCTGTTCCGCTATTCCTATGAAATGTTGGGTTAGCAGCTATTCCTAACCCCAGGAACAGCTCTAGTATCAGTACCAAACGTTATATGTTTTCAATTAAAAGGAGCTCTAGTATCAGTACGTACCAAATTGGTACTACCAATGCTTCAGCTTAATTGACCCTCTCTCATATAATGTTTTCAATTAAATTTTGAATTGAATTAATTAAGAAAAAGGTAAGATTGAGTTAGTACTCTTTAATTAGTCTCAATTCATTTAAGAAATTGAGGCATATTAATACATGTTATAAATGTTTCACGCGTTAGATTTCCTTCTATTGAAGCATTTTAATACTGGGACTAAATTGATACTAGGTGTTTGGCAAACTGATGCAGCATTGGTATATTTTTGGGTACTATATATATACTAAATGGAATAATTTTTTTTTTCTGACAAAGTGCAAGGAGACATTTTTAATACATAAAATGATCCCTTATAGAAGAAAAAAAAATTGTTCCTTTTCAGGATTTGAATGAAGGATTAATAAACTGAATTTTATTGAATTATTTCGGACTATATTATAAAAAAAAATTAAGCTTCCTAATAAAACATAATTGCGGAGGAAGTTTAAAATGAGAATATTATAAAGTCTATTAATGTAAGGGCTAAAATGCAAATTAAATTTTTTTTTTTCTCTAAAGAACAAAGTTACATTTTCTTTAACTAGGCATTCTATTAAATTCTTTTCTAAATTTCGTACAACTCGTTATGTCATTAAACAACATTATTAATTATTTTATATATTGTATACTTAAGAATAGTACTTTTCTTTAATAGTATCTTTGTACGAGTCATATTTCAAATATGACTATATTCCAATATAATTTCGTCCTTTGCAAATATTCCTTAAATTAATTTCTAAACGATAATCACAAAGGACATCAAAGAAATGGCGAAACTTAGAGACATAATGGGTGTCTTGTTTGAATTTAGAGACTTAACGGGATTAAAGTATTAGAGTGATTAGGAGGGTATATAAGTAAGATACAAGAGTAAATATAGTAAAAGAGTAGATCTAGACATTTAGAGGGTGATTAAGGGTGATTAGAGTAATTGACAAAAATCTAAAACCGACTTGGACTCAGATTCGGATTCAAACTCGGACTCAGTACGGTTTAATTGTTCTTCAATCTTCTTTTACGACAAGTGCACAAGAGCTACGAAGGGGTCCCACGGATCCCACTAGTTCGTTATTTACTATAATGATTAATTGCAATATTAAATTAAGTTGTGTTTTCTATAAAACTTTATTATGTTACTAATTTTTAAGTTTGACTATCTATATTTCTTAAGTAATTTTAATAATGTTAGATTTTTCAGGAGTTATTTAGAACTTCTGAGTTCATTATGAGTTGTTAGTTTTTAAGTTGGACTTTTAATTTTTGTAAGTTATTTATTATGTGATTGATGTATATATTATAAGAAGACATGACATGTTATCTTTTACTTGAAGCTTTTGATAATATATGAAATGTTTCTTATCTTCTCTTTTGTAATTTCTCCCTTCTTTGTCTAAATTCTTCTTTTATTGTTCAATATCTCACTAAACCAAATACGATTTGTACACGCAAAGTGGAGTTTAGGATGTGTTGTCGTCAAGTGGTATCACAGCCACCTTCGCGCTTGCGTGAAGTTGTATCTCTGTCAACTGCCAAGTTTGACAACTACCTTCACGCTTGCGTAAAGTTGTATCTCCATCAACCGTTCAACTCGACATTATCATCGCAACAACATTGACCAATCCGAACCTAGTCGCCATCCTCAAATGAATGCAACAAAACCAACAACAAATGCAAAACAAAAAAGTGTTACTCAAATGCTTCACCGATTATGTGGAGCGCCTCATTTCTTCTCACCACCACCCTTATAACATCTCCAACGACATTGTTTCTCCTTCTTATCGCCTCCAACAAAGAGGCAACTATTCCAAAGACCTCAATTGTTTGCCTTGTGGTTCAAAAGAAGAAAATTTCAATAGAGAAGATGAAGATATCAACCCCTTCCATGATAACATGGAGTCCTTTGAGAACTCTTCAAAATATGATGAAAAATTTGTTGGTGATTTTTCAAAGGATTTGAGATTCCATCCCTCATATTAAATGCTTTGTCCTTGGAAATTAGAGCTGATGCTTTATTGAGATCAAAACTATTGTGTTCAACCAACAATGAGGCCTGGAGATCTAACTACAATAATCCATCCTCACAGCCAAGTTCCAAATCCAAAAATGCAAGGTTTGTGATCAAAGAAACAATATCCAACACATTAAAAATTAAAGTCGGCCCTTGTTTGTTGATCTAAAGAGAGGCCAGTCGATGTGTGGCGATTTATTGGCATTCTATGTTTGTGCCTAGGATCTGAAGAAACACTTTTATAGAAAATCCAAATTGAAGTCCAAGCTCTATGACATAAATCTCGATTTACTTAGGAAAAAATCTATTTTTTCAACGTGTAATAAGATACCTATTCCTATAGATTTAATAAGATACCTATTTTTTCAACGTGTAATAAGATACCTATTCCTATAGATTTAATGGTGCTTGATATGAAATTGTATTGTTTGAAAGAGGTCTACAAAGACAAAAAGAATTGAAAGCCGAACTCAGGTGAAAATACAAGCTTGAGGTCAAGCTTACATCAACTATGGGAGTATGACGGAAACCTAAAACCGACTTGGACTCAGACCTGGACTCGGACTCGGTACGGTTTAATTGTTCTTCAATCTTCTTTTATGACCGGTGCACAAGAGCCAAGAAGGAGTCACACGGGTCCCACTAGTTCATCATTTCCTATGATAATTAATTGCAATATTAAATTAAGTTGTATTTTCTATGAAACTTTATTATGTTACTATTTTTTAAGTTTGACTATCTAGATTTGTTAAGTTATTTTAATTATGCTAGATTTTTCACGAATTATTTAGAACTTCTAAGTTTATTATGAATTGTTAGTTTATAAGTTGGACATTTAGTTTTTCTAAGTTATTTATTATGTTATGGATGTATAATTATAAGAAGACAGAGGTTGGCTAATATCAAAACGTTTGTTCTTAGGCCGTGGAACAAACGCTTCGGTTTTTATATTTTTAAAGTCCAAACAGTTTATCCAAACCATTCACTATTCAATCTATAATAAAATGTGCTTGGAGATCAAATTTTCTATTTTTTTGGAATTTTTTTACTATTTATTAAGCCAGTTTTAAAATTGTTGTTTTCAATGATTCGGATTTTTTTTATTGTTTATTAAAATCAGCGATTTTAAAACTGACTTAATAAATTGTAAAAGGTTTCAAAAAATATAAAATTTGGTCTCCAACCACATTTTAATATAGATATCAGATCTAACGGTTTAGATCGGCCGTTTGAACTTTGAAAATTGGAAAACCAATTAGTTGCACACAGCTCCAGAACAAACGTTTTGATATTAGCCAACCTCAAGAAGACATGACATGTCATCTTTTTCTTGAAGCTTTGATAATATATGAAATGTTTCTTATTTTCTCTCTTGTGATTTCTCTCTTCTTTTATTGTTCAATATCTCACTAAACCAAACACGATTTGTACACACGGAGTAGAGTTTATTACGTGCTATCGTCAGTAATTTTGAGTAATTTAGAAGAATTTGTAAGAATAAAAAAGTAGATCTAAAAATTAGAGTTAATTACTTGACTCAATATAAATATATTTTTTTATGAATCAAATTATTAGTGGAGATTAAAGCCACTGTATTGGATAAAAAGAAATTGCCAACAGGTCATGATAAAATGTATTGGTAGCTTTTTTTTGGCAGGTGGTACAGGGGGGGAATAAATCGAAGAACTTTGGAGCATGATGCATGTGGCCTGTGGGGAGTAAATGAGTAATGCTCATTCCATTTAATTTTATACTAACCAGGTGTCCCAAGTTAGTTGGAACATCTGTATACTGCTCAACTGTTATAAGTGGTCGATGAGAAATAAAACCGGCAGGAGCAGCAGGAAGATAAGAGATGAAGATTAGATTGAGTGTGATCATGTCAACATTTCTTTCTAAAAGAAAAAGAGCACATGCATGGTTATCAATTAGATCTTTGACATGAACTGTATATATATATATATATATATATATATATATATATATATATATATATATATATATAGAGAGAGAGAGAGAGAGAGAGATGAGCTATGCTGAGCTATAGAGTAAAACTGATTTTTACTCTATGTTTTTAAGACGTTGGATCCGCTTCAAAAAGCGTGCGGATCCCATCTGAGATAAAAAAAAATTAGCGCTGAAACTTGCGTCCAGTGAATGGAGAGTCTCTTTTCTTCTCTACGGTTTACACTCCTCAAATTGAAATAGAAAAGGATCCCCTAAATCGCCTCTCCAAGGCCTCTCCTCCGGCGGCCCGCCTGCCAACCACTTTCCTCCAGCGCTCTCCTCCGTCCAGCGCTCTCCTCCTTCGCACTCAGCGCTCTCCTCTGTCGGCACTCTCGCGCACGCAATAACAGCTGACCGTCGCCTAGCGATTCAAGTGAACCCGCTTACGATCTACACCCTTTCCACCGGATTCTTGCCTCCTTCTCTCCAGGTAAGCCTATTATCCTTTTTCTGTCTTTTGCAAAAGCTGAAACGCATAAAATCAGAAAATGGAAATTCCGAGGGCTGAAACGAAATAAATTCTGGGAAAAGTTAAAGGAATTTCCGGATTTTAAGTGCTGGTATGTTAATAGGTGCCAAATGTGAGACGGCTGGTATGTTAATATGTTAATAGGTGCCAAATTTCCGGTGATGTCGTGACATTCGACACAACATACCAAACAAACTCGTACAACTTGCCCTTTGCACCGTTCATTGGAGTTAACCACCATAGACACTCTATCTTATTTGGCATGGCTCTCCTTAAATGTGAGACGGCTGAAAATTTTTGTTGGCTATTCAAAACATGGCTGGTTGCAATGCATGGCAAACACCCAAGGGCAATTATTACAGATCAAGATCCCGCGATGAGGAAGGCGATTGAGATTATTTTTCCAAATACTAGGCATAGATGTTGTCAGTGGCATGTTATGAGGAAGGCAAGAGACCATTTCGGAAAGCTATACAATGAAATTCCAGAGTTTGTTAAAGACCTAGCTCATGTCATCAACCGTAGTTATACGGTTTCAGATTTCGAGATGAGGTGGGCAGCTATGGTCGGTAAGTTCAAATTGCATGACAACAACCATCTCAAGGTGATGTATCAAAATCGGGTTCAATGGGTGCCGGCTTACTTTCGAGACACTTTTTTTGCCGAGATGCGCACTACACAAAGGAGTGAGAGCATGAATGCTCTTTTCAAGTTGTTGGTGAACAACCATACATCTATTTACCACTTTGTCGTGCAAATTGACAAGATGATTGAGGGCATATGGCACAAGGAGAGTGATGAAGATCTGAAAACCATGGATGAGATACCCCATCTGTGGTCAAACTACCTAATGGAGGTCAACGCGCGACAGGTTTATACCAAAAATGTCTTCTCACTCTTCAAAAAAATAGTGAAAGATAGCAATCTTGGTTTTGTAACCGAAATCGAGAAAAATGTTTCTTATCAGGTCAACATCACAGCTCATCCAAGTATTCAGAATTGGGTACCCGAGTCGTACAAGCTTCAAGTAGATAAGGAAGGATATAGGGTTTCATGTGATTGTAAAGGATTTGAGGTTAGTGGGATTCTTTGCGCGCATGCTATTAAAGTCATGCTTCATATTGGTATAGGACACCTCCCCGACCATTATGTTATGAAACGATGGACTAAGGGTGCTAATCAAATGTCAAAAGATCTACTAGTGAGAGAAGTATGGATCCGGGAAACTCGTCAGAGTTGAAAATGCTAAGGTTTTCTGCTACAAAGTCAGATTTGATGGAAATTGGCAAGATAGGTGCATCAAGTCGAGAGGCATTTAGATGTTTGAAAGAGCTGATTCCTAGTGTCAAGGAGAAGCTGTTGGCTGTAGTACAAAAGGTAGGAGCTGATGAGGAGTTGATGGATCTGATTCCTAGTGTCAAGATAGGAGTACCAAATGTTGCATCTGATAAGGAAAAAATTGGGACAGATTTGATGGATTTTACTGTGCCCATGTATCTTGATCCACCACAAGCGCAATGCAAGGGTAGGAAGAAGAAGCCTACACGGTTTCAATCTGCTGGATTAAAGAAGGCGAAAAAGATGAGAACTTGTAGCAGATGCAATAAAAAAGCGGGTCATAATTCAAGGACTTGTCCACAGGTTATTATTTTCTTGTATTGTTTATTTTTGGTTCTTCTTAATATTTTCTGCTAATTAACGATATGTTCACATAATTTACAGAATGAAGAAGGTTCTGGAAAGGATAGTGGGGACGATGATGAAGTTGATGATGAAGAATCTGAGTAGTGTTGTTAGAGTAACCTGATACGGTAACCTGATATAGCATGTAAAGTTTTTGTGCTAGTTTTTGTGCACGACTACTTGATATAGCATGATGAAGAATCTTTTTTAGACTCTCTTTTGTAAAGTTTTTGTGCTAGTTCTGGAATATATAGCATGTAAAGTTTTTGTGCACGACTACTTCATGTAAAATGTTGTTTTTAGTTTTTTCTATTATGTTAATTGTGTGTATCTTCTATAGCCTTAGGAGCTTAATGAAGAGTTCAAAACACTGAATACTGTTGTGGAATTTAAGCACTCCATTTTTATTTTATAAATATGTGTTATTAAATTTGGCTAAACAAAGTTAAATTCAGAAATTCAGTTGCACGTTTTAGTTGTAATTGGTCCTCACTGCATGTTAATCTCAGTTTGGTCTGGCCAATGAAGTGAATTTCAGCAAGTATGAGTTGCCTTGCTTAGGCGCTTCTCTTCTCATTGCCCAGTTAGTATGAGTTACCAAGAAGATTGTCTGGAGCAATGCCTGAATGCATTTGCATGCCCCACTGGAATATTGGTCTCTTCTATTTGATTTATTCTCCTGTATACTTGCATTGTGTATGCACATTGTGAGAAAAGATGTTGAACCGTTTCAGCATTCATTTTGCATAGTGCACACCTATTTACCAGTTGGTATCCTCTCTCTTGGAGATTGTCGATCGTAGAGATTCTGTTAAGCACCATCAGCCATGCAAAGACCATCCGTGGTTGAACCTTTAATTTCCAAATCTTTCCAACATCAGTTTACAAACTGTGTCTTAGTTTACAAACTTCTGAGTTTAAATTGATAATTACACCTCATGGAAGACTTAAAGCAAACATAAAAAAATATCATTACATCACAAGCCATTGCATCACATGTCATTTAAACAAAATTAAAAATCAAAATACAACTATAAAATGCATTACAACTTCCTTTTGGACTGCTATAAAATTATGTTCCATAGTTCTTCTTGGTATATGGTTTAGCACAACACTCTTGCTTTGACATCTCTTGCAAAGAGGAGTCGATATTTCTGCATTCAAACTTTCGAAGCATGAGAACAACTAATGGAGGTGCTCATGTTACCTACACAAAAATTTGCAAAATTTAACTAAATGATTGCTAATTTCAAGTATGTAGTTCATATAACAATTGCTGAAATTTACTAACAAATTGCTATAATTGAAGTATGTCGATACATTTGCATTCTCATATGTACTTTACTGTACTATTCGCTATACATACGTACTTTACTGTTTCTCATATCTAGTTAAAAAAAATAACAACCAAGTCCTGACTATACATACATTTCTCATATCAATGCAAATTTCTAATTTCAATATGAATCACTAAAATCACTACTCATACCATCCTAAATCAGCGTGAACTTCAACTCCTCTTCGAAGAAGCCATTGCCATCCTATTTGAAGCAGGAGAAGATACAATCTCTGGACAATAAAACCATCTGATTAGTACTCATTATCAATGATTAGAGTAATACTTAACCTTCTAATAAAACCAAGAATTTACATATCCATCTGTTAACAGTTCCATCTTCGAACTTCAATAATCACCAACAAACTTGCAAAAGATATGTTTAATGCATTAAATTACCACACGGATTCACCAACAAACTTGCAAAGTTAATTACTCCAAACAGCTATACTAGAGAATCTTACATTCATTTGCAAAAAAATCACTACACGGATTCACTACATAAATTATCTTTCTATAATTCCTTAATTAACCACAAAAAGGCACAATGTAGTGAAGGCCGGTGTTTGGTGTTGATCAATGTAGTAAAGGCCAGGTTTCTAACTGATTACACATTGAACTGGTAAAACAATCATATACCAAAATCCAGGCTTAATCAAAACCAACCAAATAAATTGAATTGATACCAGTAGAGGAATTTCTTGATTTCAGTTCCAGATAGGAGGATCCGCGCAGGGGGTCAGCGCGGGAGAGGAGAGAGCGGTGGATATGGCGAGAAGGAGAGAGCGGCTGGAGGTGCTGGAGAAAGGAGGCGCTAAGTACGACAGAGGAGAGTGCAACACTCGGCGGAGACAGGGTCGGAGGGAGGAGGCGTTGGAGAGAGAGAGATCAGCTATTTAGGTTTTCTTTGGATTTTTTTTGTTTCGCGTAGGGGTCGGAGGGAGAGATGGTAGTGATAATGGACGCCTCCAGTGAACTGGACCAAAATTTTAGCGACAAACACAGCTGATCTGAGATGTGATCCGTGCGGTTTTTAAAGCAGATTCAACGGACCAAAAACATAGAGTAAAAATCCTTTTTACTCTATAGCTCAGCATAGCTCATCTCTCTCTCTCTATATATATATATATATATATATATATATATATATATATATAGGTTCTTGATTTGTAACGAAGTGCTGATCCAAAGTTATCTTTTGATCGATACTCAATGGAATATCCATTTTTTTTAGAACCTATGATAAAGTAAAGTAACACAACGTAACGTAACGTATATATGTAACACAACGTAACGTAACGTATATATCATAATGTTAATTAAGTTTTCTAATATAATTCCAAAATATTAACTACTGTCCAATTGCAAATATATATAGTCCATATATATTTATTGTAGAGTAGCTTTTTTTTATTGAAAAATGTAAATAATTTTTAAATTAGACTTCTGTTATTGTATTAAAGTTACTTGTTTAAAATAATTATAAAATTATACTCATGATCCTATCACATATAATGCAGGACTCCTTGTCTACTGAAATCCATTGCTTTTAGATGTAATTTAATCAAGCAAACTAACAAATCTTGTTAGAATTTTTCTCTGTCAGAAATTAACTAGGTGCTTGCTTTTAGGATCCATCTCAATGACTGCCACATACATAGCCCGGGAGCCCATGACAAGTGGCGGATTCAAGAAGAGTCAAGGGTAGGCAAGTGCCTACTTCTGAATTTGAACTTTTTATTTTTTAAATTCAATGGTATTTTATACTTGTGTCTACCTCTGGATAGATATATATAATGTCTATCTCTGAATTAGATTCACAGTCAAGTGCTTTCTTTCAGCCCAGACTAATTCACGTAAAAGAAAGAAAGAAAGAAAGAAAAAGACGTTGTCCGATTCACTACTCCACTTAGAAGAATCGTTGATTTGTTAGGAGAAAAAAAATCCGCTACTAAGGATATAAATATGTATCTGTCGTGATCAAATTTAGAAAGATGGTCATGACACGTGAATGGTCATAACACGTTAATCACGCTGTGACCACACGTGACGTGTTCAAACGTGACCGGTCACATTTGTCACGTTTAACTATTTTTTTTCATAATTTAGGTTAGTTTATTTAGGATTCACCATTCGATCAAGATCTAACGGTCCTAATTACACGTGACCATGTGTCGTGCCGTGACCAAATCTTTTGTGTGACGTGCCTTCTTGTGCTAAATTTTCGAAAGATGGTCACGGCACGTAACCGGCACTACTCCGCTCCGATTTTTTTCTGACCAAATCTCGTGCCGTGACGTATTCGGTCGTGTTGTAATTTTTTTAGATTCCTATCCACTACTCCGCTCCGATTCGTCAAAAGAAAAAAAATTATACTCTTATTAATATTTTGTGCCTAACTCCCACCAAATTCCTAAATCCGCGGCCCCTGACCGTGACACCGCTATATATATTAATGTAACAGTTATATTTGCTAAACTTAAATATTCGATTGCTTAACACTTTTTTTGCTCCTTTAAAATTTAATAATTCGGGCATATTTCCAAAATTGCTGATCAATTCAACATGACGTAATCATCATGTTACTGCCACACAAAATTAATCAATTACATACGATGTCATCCACATGTTGTATATATATAGTTTTTAGTGTTCTCAAAATTTGGACAGTAAGTTTTGACCACTCATTTTGTTAACACAAGCTCGTGATGGAGACACAGTAAATTTGGACAGTAAGTTTTGACCACTCATTTTGTTAACACAACTACGGCCGGGTACAATTGCTACGGCCGGGTACAATTGCTGAAACTCGTAATTCGCTTCTAACTCGTTTATTTATAACTCGAGTTTGGCTGACTCGTTTAATAAATGAGCTGAGTTTGAGCTTACCCAACTCGCTCATTTATAACTCAAGTTACATAGCATTGGTCACAATAAATCTCAGAAATTGTTTTTGTTAAGCTGTTATATGAAAAATTGTTGGTACTAATGTACTAAGTTGCTGTATGAAAAATTGCTGGATATTGATAAATTCTTTTATTAGTAGTATATAATTAACTGGTTAAACGAGTTGTGAGCCAACTCGAGTTAATAACGAGCTGAGTTCGAATGGGCTCTACAACTCATTATTACCATCCCAACTCGAGTTGACTCACTCATTTATTTAATGAGCTGAGTTTGAGTTGGAAGTAACTCGCTCAAACTCGACTCATTTACAGACTCAGTTGCAACACTATATTGGTTAACAAAAATGTCTACAATATTGTAGTACAAGTTCCAAGCGTAGTACTCTATATCTTGACTTCAAAATATGAAACAGCTTCATATTAAATGAATTTGGACTCTCAGAACCACTTTGAGCCCAAATATAAACATCATCCTTATAAAACCACTTTGGGCCCAAATTTTCATTTCCGACATTTAGTTATTCTAGGCCCAGAATGTCAGCGATTAAAGCCCAAACTAAAACCCTTGCAAAACCTTCTCTTTCTTCCCACACGGCCACTCCTCTCGTCCCTTCCTTTCGGTCTCCGATGCAATCACTCCGCCGTCGCCTCCCCTCCCTTCCCCTCCCTTCCCCTCCCCTCCGCCGCGGCTCCGTCGACGATCGCATTCAATGTGTCCGCGACCGTGCTCTGGACCACATCGTGGAGAAAGAAAAATACCTCCTCCCCTTCCTCTCCCTCAAAGATCACCTCCTCTCCACCTCCCCTTCCCCTCCCCACTCCCTCCCCCTCTCCTCCATTACCCCTCTCAAATCCCGCCTCTACCTCCCATGTCGTGCTATCCAGTTCATCCGCCTCTTCCCCTACGCTTTCACTGAAACCCTACCTTCCCCTCCCCTCCCCCCGGTTCCCCAAATCCGACCCACCAACGAGCTTCTCTCCTTGCACGAGGAGGAGCTTCAAGCAGAAGCAATCTCTCAGTCTGACGTGGCTGATCGCCTGCTGAAATTGCTTATGCTGTCGCCAAGTCGAAAGTTGCCTCTTCGGCTGGTCGAGAGGTTGAGGTGGGATCTAGGGTTACCAAGAGATTTTATCAGGTCGGTTTTGCCGAAATACCCTGATTATTTTTGCACCTCGCCTTCTATTTCAAACCATGGTGAGCTTGATTTGGAGGTGGTTTATTATAGGAGAGATCTTGCCGTGTCTTTCATGGAGAGGTAATATAATATGATTAGTTGATTGAGTTGATTTCTGATGATATGAATTACATAGTTTAAGTTACAGACTCACAGTTGATACTTGATATTATATTTAAGTAATTAAAATTTGAGTGGTGTTATTTTGTTTACTGAAACTTGACTGACCGTCAAAAAAAAAAATTGGGTGTATTTGTTATGAATTTATGCTCAGCAATGCATTCGACAGTAAGTTGAGATTGAACGTACCATAGTCGTCCAAATAGTGCAAAGAAAAGTAATACTGGTACTGGTCTGTACCTTTTTATTTTGTTATGAAATTCATGACCGGCAGCAAGTGTTGTATGTTATAAAACTGATTCTGGTAATAGCCTAGCTGACTTGTTAAATGAACAGGTTTACCAAAATGGATCTGACTTGGGATGCATTTAATCATGAAAGTTGTTTATCTCTATTATACATTCAACCTGATAACCTGTCTATATGGTCCCAGATATAAATTCCGATCATCGGTTTGGATTGGAATTTGGAATTGACCATACTCGCTAAAATATCCCTTCAATGTATGTCTTCAGACTAAACAAATTGCCATTTTAACAGTTACGCAAAACGCACTGGTGAATACAAGAATGGTTCTCCTCTGGCATTCCCGTTGCATTTCTCCAGAGGTTTCAAGCTCGATAACAAAGTCCGAAAATGGCTAGACAACTGGCAGAAGCTTCCCTACCATTCCCCTTATGACAACGGGTCCCACCTGACCCCGAAGAGCGATATTGCCGAGAAATGGGTGGTAGCTGTGTTTCATGAAGCACTCAGTCTCTTCGTAGACAAGAAAACCGAAAAGTCTAACTTGATTTTACTCGGTCAAAAGATGGGGTTGCCACCTGGCTTCAGAAAAGCAATCATAAACCATCCCGGCATATTTTATGTTTCAAATAAATTGAAAACTGAGACGGTTGTCTTGAGGGAAGGTTATAGGCGGCATGTGTTGGTCGAGAAACACCCAGTGATGGATGTGAGGTATCGGTACGTGCATTTGATGCACAAGCGCAAACCTGTCAAGGCCAAAGGAGGGGAAAAGAAGAAGGCGGCTGCAATTGGCAAGGATAGAGATAGTGAATTTGATGGTGTGGATGAGTACGACGAAGAGGAAGAAGAGGAAGAAGACGGGGATGAAGAAGAGAGTGATGATGATGATGACAACGTTAACGTAAGTGATTCTGTGGAAAAAAGGATTGCACGGTCTAGAAGTGTGGGAAGAGAGATAAATGCGAGGCAAAGGAGAACAAAAGTTGCTAGTTGAATTGATGGTGGTTTTGTGTTATGAATAATCAGTACGGGTATCTGTTGGATTCTGCTACTAGTGTACCGATAACACATTTTTCCTTTGTTCATTTTGTCAAGTGAAGTGATTTATCCGAGAAATCTTGATTATTTTATATAGATGTATATTGGAAAATTTTGTAGTATCTTCTCTAGCCCTTGAGGTTTATCTTAATATAGCTCAATTATTTCTGGGTTTTCTGATTGTACATTTGTTCTTTTGTACTATTTTCTTTGTTAAAATGGTATTGAAACTTTGATTTCATAATAATTTTCCTCCTCTTTTCTTAAAATTAATGCTAGTGGAGCTGATTTTTAATCTCTGTTGAATCTACTTCTTAATTTCGGAAGGGATATTACAAAACTAACTGTATCCTCCAAATTGTTCAAGCAGTTAAAAATTAGTTTTCTAATTTTTCAAATGCAGAGGGTAGGTTGCCAAAATATCGGAAGTAAAAGTTTTATCTTATTAATTTCAATGATAATGATATTGGAAGTAAAATTATTACTCCCTCTCTTTATGAAGTCAACCGTTACCCCCGAGCTACAAGATTAGAAGTGCGCTCGAAATTTCAAAAATTCAAATCATGTACGAATATAAAAGGGAAGAATTAAATGTTCCCAATAATATCATCCGGAAACTATCACAATCAGTCTCCTTCACCGGCCCCATGGACCATGACATGGACATGTAGGAGGCGATGGCCCCAACGAAGAAGAAGCACTACACCTCCATGACCTTCTTCTGGGGCAGGAAGCCGGAGGTCCTTTTCACCGACTGGCCCGGGGACAGTCGAGGCATGTACACCCTGGCACTGATCGCCGTCTTTCTGTTGACTGCAGGAGCAGAGATAATCAGCAGCCACCACCTCGCACACAACAAGGACCTGGCACAGACGGTGGTGCACACATTGAGAGTTGGGCTTATGTACCTCCTCATGCTTGCAGTCATGTCGTTCAAGGAGGGCATCTTCATAGCTGCATGCGTGGGACATGCGGTCGGGATTTTGCTTTTCAGGAGTGCATTTTTCGGTAAGCCACCAGAGGAGTTGACGGTTTCATGTGAAGAGAGCAAGTATCGTGACCTTCCTTCTACAAGCTGCTCATCATAAATTCTGCACCTGGACAATGTGAATTATATCAATCTTATTATCATGTTATGAAATTTTGGATGTTTTGGATTTCCGATGGTTACTTGTTACCTGATCCGGTTGTGCTTCAGTGTATCCCTCTTTTAATATAACACCTGTTCTTGACTCAATGCATGTTGTACGTTATTTGCTTACAAAATGTGCTTGTTAATTTGTTTGAATGTTTGAATTGGTGTGAATACTGATGTTTTGATTTGGTTGTAAAATGTGCTTTTGTGGGAATGTTCTAATTCGTGAGAACACCTATATAGATTGAGTTTCTAATTCTTGTTATCATGGTGGTTAATAGAAAGCTGTGAATAAAGAAAACAATAACTGTGAATTTTCAGAAAAAATAGAACACATTAAATCAGAACTGAAATCATTTCTAAATATAATAAACTATGGTTATTTATTCATCTTTTTTTTCTTTTCTGTCGTTAGATTATGCAAGGGAATTACCATGTTGGTTAGAGTTGATATATTTCTTTTCTTAAGGCGTGAAAACTTAATTGTCCCATAAGGACTCGGAATGGGATTTTTTTTTTTTTTACTTTTGCTATTATTTTTGATAAAATTTCATTTAAATTAGAATAATGTTGCCATATTTTAATACTTTCATGCCGCTGCCCTTAAGTTTAATCATGACTTAGGTGACAACATGTAACTGCGTTGCAAGATTATTATTTTGGGGTCGGTGTAAACTATACAAACATAGGTCTGGATGCCAAATAAATTCCTTAGTACAAATATGTCTAATTAAATTATAATTAGTGGACGCTATTGTATTAATATAATGACTTACAAATTAGCTGTATGCATGTTAACTGATGGATTTTGATTTATTGACAAATAAGTTGACTTGACAATCTATATATGATGTGTGTGCGCGCGCGCGCCTGTCAGCTTATGAACAATAATAAAATTAATGGTTGCTTTAGAGATCATCATGGTGGAACATGAGAAATTATAATTAATTAAGAAATAACTTAAATAATTAATACTACATTTATATTTATTTTAAAATATTATATGTCTACCTTTACTTTGTTATTCATGTAATCCACCGGACAACTTATCGGACGTCTCTGCAAATTAGACTTAGTCTAATTTATAAAAGAGGATTCAAATGTCTTTATTTTTTGTGTCTTTATTTAGATATGATTTATGTTATATTCTCTATGTGCTAATAAAACATTATCACATTTCGGTTTTGTTTATGTGAATTAATAAGTTGAAAAATAAACGTCTAGAAATTATTCACATTAGTATGATTTTATAAGCTTTTGTTGACAATCAAAATAAAAGTTGAAATGTTATAATTTTTTATACGTGCATAAATAAAATAATGTAGATCATATCCAACAGTTTTATTTTAACTTTTAAGTTTTAAATTTTGAGTTATTAAATTTTTTTAAAAATAGAAGTCCAATGAAGACAAAAAATAAAACTATTTGAGCCTCCTCTTTGTAAAATATAATCTCCAAAGTTATATATCCACTACACGGATTGAAGCTAAGGATGAATCGTAGAATATCTCCAGTGGGTATTGTCTATTCTCTCTATATTTGGAGGGAGAGACACGGGGAGCGAGTGACCGCCAAAAATTTTCCGTTTCATTTCTTGATTTCGCTCTAATTATTTTTCCTCTTTTTTCCTCACAATCTCCCTCAAGATCTATGCAAATTATTCGATTTGGCTTCTTCGTCGAAACCTCAACTACAAAATCGGTACTGATATCTGTCTTTTGGCTTCACAATTTTAAAGAAAATGCACCATAAGAGAAGAGGGGAAAGTTTTTGATATAAGAAGAGGGAATTTTTAGTAAGAATTAATCATTTTGCGGGACACAAATAAATGAGAAGTTGTAAAGTTTATTTGTTTGTCAATTAATTTATTTCGATTGATCTTTGGTTCAAGTACTACGGAAATGACAATATCGAATTGCCCAGGGAAGTTTCCTTTTTTTCTTGGCAAAATTTTCTAATTTTTGTTTGATTGCGTCATAAATAAAGAAAATGCATTTCTGGATTAACTTTTCATAAGTTAAATTTCTGTTCAAACTTTAATATGATATAGTGAACCCAGGTTGAATTCAGAATGCAGTATTTCCAAACATGAACCATGACCAAAATTACTTATAATTTTTGCAATTATTTAATTTTTAGGAATCAATTTTATCCATATATGATAATTCGAGGGCAGTACAGAAAATTTAAATGTATATTTTATCTTTATTTTTCTTTCTATAATGGTAATAAATGTATATGGCAATGAATTTCTATTCTTCGTCTAATTAATATGCAGCAAGAGACCTGATATAGAGCATCCAAAATCAGTTTATCAGAATAATACCAGTATATCATAATACAATTGGCAATTATTCCTTTTTTTTTAAATTAAATAAAATAGAAAGTAACATGCACAAAGCTATTCTGTCAGTTGGTCAATTTGTTTTGTCGGTCGGAATAAGTGATTAATAAGACTTATTAGTACAGTAATTCAACTAACCCTATGACGAAATCAAGTTGCATTGGTAAATTTATGCCAAATTGGTTTAACCTTTTTCTTTATTCAAATTTTATTAATTTATTTGTCATTCTTGAATTATAGAAAGTAATGTGTATTGTGAGACTTAGAATTATTGGAGTTGGGTTTGTGGTGTGGAGTAAATTTGTCTACTTAAGAAGTTGGTCCTTGTTAGGCTTATTTTAATTAAAAGAAAATGCTTCAAAGAACTGGCAGCATCTGCCAAGAACCCTCAAAAAAGAAAATGCTTCAAAGAAATGTGTATTTTCTCAAAAGAAATTAAAAATCTTAGAACCAAATTTACCTAAGTATTTTCGAGCTTTTGGACACGAGATTTTCTCAAGAAAATTTGTTAATATTTCTGTCCTGTAAAATTTGCACGATATATGGAGCATCAATTCTGGATTTGTCTTGTCGCATGAGGCAAGTTATTAATTTTGTGAGCTACAAATCTGTACATGTCATGCAGAATCCCAATAAATTGCCTTTACAGTATAAAAATCTCGAAAAATTAACCAGCTTCATATATATAAGAATTGGCTTCATGGAATTCTTTTACATCTCAGCCTGGTTCACTGAACGCAAAACTAATAAAATTTTCTTTCTGCCATCTTCTCTAGGGAAAAATCTCATCTCAAAGATAAGAAGTATATTTTGGTTCTAACTTCTAAAAGATAAAAAATTTGAAAGAGAATTACGTTAATGTCCTGGTCAGTTAATTTTATAAAACCTCAAGTTTTTAAGTCATAAAGTTAAATTTGGTGTAGTGATGCATTTTTTGTTTTTTATTTCTCTTATTTCAAACAGATCAATTCTATTTAACTGGTGCGTATCAAGCCTACGCATGAGCTCTTTTGATGGCCTTTTGTGCTGCTGCTGATACACCTCAAGATGTTTACTTGTGGTGTTTATAAGTCGCAGTCTATTGATGGCCATAGAGAGAGATTTGTGAGGTACAATTACTATTTTTTTTTTTGGCACTTTCCGTGCATATGGTTTTAATCTCAGTACAAATCCGTTATCTAGGTTAGAGGAGTCAAGCCCGAAGCTATCTGTCACAACCCCTCCTGGTAGAATGAACAGAACGAGCTTCTCAATTGAACCGTTTGGCACTAACTCCAAAACAAAACCCAAATCTTTCAAGAAAGGGGTTATAAAGAGCTCTGAGCAGCTGCGCTCCTTTGGCCGGTCAATCCGATACGGTGTATCTCATGCAGTCTTTGCAGAGGATCTCAATAAAAAAGAGAAGAAAATATTTGATCCCCAAGATAAGTTTCTGCAATGGATGAATCGACTATTCGCTCTTTCATGTTTTCTCGGGGTTTCGATTGACCCGTTGTTTATGTATCTGCCGACAGTCGATATTGAAAATAACTGCCTCGGGATAGATAGGAAGCTTGCTGTTGCCGCGACCACCTTGCGCACGGTTATTGATTCGTTGTATCTTGGGCGCATGGTGCTTCAATTTCGGACTGCTTTTATCGCGCCTTCATCTAGGGTATTTGGCCGAGGCGAGCTGGTGATTAATCCTGAGCAGATTGCAAAACGCTATCTAAGGAGATACTTTATTGTAGATTTTCTCTCAGTATTTCCTCTCCCTCAGGTATTGGACCAAGTCGGCATTTTAGTTGAATATTTCATCTATTTATGGCTTATTTTTTATATAATTGCTGGTAACATCTACCTACAGATTGTATTATGGAGATACCTGCACCAATCGACAGGCGCAGATGTGTTGGGCACAAAAACTGAAGTGATTATTATCGTACTTGCGCAATACATACCCAGATTTTTGCGCATTTTTCCTCTAATGACCGAACTCAAAAGGTCATCTGGTGTTGTTGCTGAGTCTGCTTGGATGGGTGCAGTTTACTATCTGCTGTGGTATCTGCTCGCAAGTCATGTAAGTTATCCTTTGGATCATCTCACATTTTCTATTTTATTAGTTTATGGTGTCAGCATAAATTAGACTTTAAGCAGCAAGTGCTTTTTTCTTTTTAATATTCTTGGCCGTTTTGGCAAAGATCTAATAAATCATAATGGGTTTTGGACCCATCAAACCATTTTGCATTTTTTACTTTGTTTCTTAATTCTTCTGTTGTCCTAGCTAACCACAAATCATAAATACTCCAAAAGCGTGATATTGCTCTCAAATATATATATATATATATATATATATATATACCCCAAAAGCATGATGCACCACACAAACACCAGCATTGCTTCCATTTTATTATTTCTTTTTTGTACCTTATTTTTAGATAGTTGGTGCACTCTGGTACTTCCTAGCTGTTGAGCGCGAAGATAGCTGCTGGAAAAAGGCATGCAAGTCACCAGGATGTCACAACAGCTTTTTATACTGTGGTAATAATTATTTACCGGGGTACAACGAGTGGGCTAATGCCGGAAGAGATGATCTGATTAAGAATTGCTCAGTGATAGAAGATAACCCTGAGTTCAATTTTGGTATTTACGAATCAGCACTGGACTCTGGGGTTGCTTCATCTGTGAAATTTCTTCCCAAATTCTTTTTCTGCTTGTGGTGGGGACTTCAAAATCTGAGGTATGTAATCTCTTTCTTTTAATTTGCTATTTAGAGCATTGATTGTGAGTTTTGTTCTCCTAAAAAAAAAAAAGAATTCCAAACAATAAATTAATAAACCTGTGTAATACATATCATTATATATCAAAGGTGAAATGTTGGAGTATATTTATTGACCTGTAATACAGGTGTGAGTCAGAGGTCATTGCTTCATAAACCATGCTCCAGATAATACCTTAATTTATAAAAGAAAAATCAACTACTAAAGCTATATCTCAATTGACAATGAATTGTCCAAGAAGTGAATATGGTGAGGAACTGAGGATTCAAACATTAATATTCTTTTACCTTAGTATATGCTTATAGAAGTTAAATATATACAAAAATTTCTTCAAGGTAAAAGAACTGGCAGTAGTGTAAAAGTCATAAAATTGCTAGCATTTTTTCTCCAAAGCTACAAATTCTGGCTTCGCGTCTCGTGATTTTGCAATACAATTATTTCAACTGTCATTTATGCAAGGTTCTTTTAGATTGTAATCTTTCTCTCTTTATTCGTGCATGCGCATATGGGTACTAACAATTTCTGACTTTTTTGTGATTTTGTTGTGACATCTGACAATAGCACACTGGGTCAAGGGTTACAGACAAGCATTTATACTGTAGAGGTTATCTTCTCGATTTCTCTGGCTATCTTAGGTTTGATTCTTTTCGCCCTACTTATCGGTAATATGCAGGTAAATTAATAGGTGTCATATTATAAATTATATTTTTTTGTTTGATCTTTTCATTATTCCGCTTGCTTTGGATCAATTTGCTTTTTGCTTTATTGTTGAATACGCATATGGTAAAAAAAAGTAACCTACCCCGTGAAACCCCTGATAACCTAAAGCAGTCAATAAAGCAAAAATAAGGAACAGCTCAATAAAAATAAAAAAAAGAGCACGTTCCAAATGCCTCGTGTCTTTCATGCCTCAATAGTGCCTCACATCCTTATCTCCATTTTAAAGTCCAATCAGTCAATCCGAACCACTCAACATGATCACCATATTAAAATGTGCTTAAAGACTAAATTTTATTATTTTTAAAAAAAATTACTATTTAGAACCGTCCAAAAACAGTGATTTTATACCTATTTAAAAAAAATAGTAAAAAATTTCAAAAAAATCATAAAATTTGGTCTCCAAGCACATTTTAATATGGAGATCATGTTGAGCAGTTCGGATCGAATGTTTGGACTTTGAAAACGGAGAAATCCTATGCCACCAAGACCATAAATTGTTTTGATCTAACTGGAAACCAATATCTTCTGTAGACCTATCTTCAATCGTCGACAATCCGGTTGGAGGAGATGAGGGTGAAGAGGTCAGACTCCGAGCAATGGATGCGCCACCGGCTTTTGCCGCATGACCTGAAGCAGCGAGTGAGGAGGTATGACCAATACAAGTGGGTTGAGACTCGTGGGGTCGATGAAGAGAACATTGTGCAGAGTCTTCCGAAGGATCTCCGGAGGGACATCAAGCGCCATCTCTGTCTTGGCCTTGTCCGAAGGGTAATTTTATATTTGTTTTTACCTGGGGCCGAGAGGAGATTATTTTTGTGCGTTTATACAAAGTATAAATAAAGCTTAAGAGGAACATTCATCATCTTTGCTAGCCATCTGGTGTTAGATTACATGTCTCGGTATCACTATGGTCTGTAATTAGACCTTCCCCAAAAATACTCTTTACCTGAATGTATGAAGTACTGCACATCCACATGTGATTGTCAAGATGCTAAGACTGATCTGAAACAATAGATAAAATCTTATCAGGTCAACTATATGAAAGTATTATTTAGTCCATTTTTTTATGCAGGTACCTTTATTCGAGAACATGGATGAGCGGCTCTTAGATGCAATATGCGAGCGCCTCAAACCGAGTCTCTGCACAGAACACACATACATAGTCCGGGAGGGTGACCCAGTTGATGAGATGATTTTTATCATTCGTGGCCGCCTCGAGAGTGTCACCACCGACGGTGGCCGCTCAGGTTTCTATAACCGTGGTGTCCTCAAGGAGGGTGACTTCTGTGGTGAGGAGCTCCTCACGTGGGCCCTCGACCCCAAGTCGGGCTCCAACCTCCCTTCTTCCACTCGCACCGTGCGGGCCCTCACCGAGGTCGAAGCTTTTGCGCTAATTGCTGATGAACTCAAGTTTGTGGCGAGTCAGTTCAGACGCTTGCATAGCAAGCAGGTGCAGCACACATTTCGGTTTTACTCGCAGCAGTGGCGCACATGGGCTGCGTGCTATATACAGGCAGCATGGAGGAGGTTTTCTAAAAGAAAAGCTGCAGAGATAAGAAGGAGAGAGGAGATGGAAGACAGCATGTCACCCAACACTTCATCCAGCCTAGGTGCGACGATCTATGCCTCACGATTTGCGGCAAATGCTTTGAAAGGGTTGCATAGGATCCGGAGTATGAGGATCCGAGATTTAACTATTCCAGTACCGAGGCCCCCTGAACCTGATTTTGGGATAGAAGATTAACTTGATTGCTTAGGTTAACATATTCTGACTTGGTAGCATGGAGTGGTGAAATATACTAATATTACTGTAGTATAATTAAAAGTAGATTTCGGTTGCATGGGGGTTTGGGGAGGGGGGTCTTTTTTGTTATTGTACATGCATCTATGGAATTTGAAGATTTGCTCGTTTAAATTTGGAAAGAGGTTGTGAAGCAGCACGGCATATGATCCTGGCAAAACAAAAGAAGGTCATATTCACTAGCATAAAAATCACAAGTTCTCTGTTTATTTACATACTGTTTCATTTTTTTTTCTCGATGGTGTTAATAGGCTTCTGCTCATGTTCATGTTCGTTGGGTATATTGGTGAGAAGATGATGTTTTAATAGGAGATTTGCATGGGAAATGCGAAATATGAAGGATAGTAATTGGCTTGTTAAGTTTAGATAGACAAAGAAGGATGGATAGTAATCGGGTTATGCTCATATCTTTGTCCTGGCACAAATTTGTTGAATTAAACTTCCCAATTTTTTTCAAGTATATACACCATTATGTATGTATATATATTCACATTTGTTCAAGTAGCATTGATATATAAACAAATGGAAACAACTGCATTATCCCTATGCGCAGTGTGGGTATCAACTGTGTTTCACATGTCCGGACAACCAAACGAACCCCATAGATTGATGATGGACAATTATATTTCACTATTTAACGAAATATATATTGAATATCAAATAAATTTTGTAAATTGCTACACGATTGAATTTTCGAATAAAAAAATGACAACTGAATCCAGTCAGAAAAGTACTGTAAGCACCCAACCCAGTTACGACTACAAGCACAACTCGCTAATAACTCGCTCAATATCAACTCGCTCGTTAACTTAATGAAGAGAATCTGGTTATGACAATTTGCTTTTTTTTATCAGGTGTAATTATTCATTAATTATATAGAAAGTTGTACAACATTAAGATATGAACAAAAACAAATTCAAAACAATATGCAAATATTTTGTTTTATGTTGGTACCTATAAGACAGTTGAAATTAATTAACTGATAATTTGTGATGCTTGACTCTGATTGTACAACTTGACATGTCAGTATGCCAATATTTTTTATTGGAGGAATTAGCTAACACTTATCAGTTTGTCTAGTTTTGAAACAAAATAACTCCAAACAAAATTCAAAATTGCCTATAGGCTTGATTTCTTAACGAGTCGTTTAACGAGCACAAGTTAACTCGAGCATTTAACGAGTTTAGCACGAGCACAGTTGTCAACTCAATATTGTCTTCTCAACTGGAGTTGACTCACTCATTAACTTAATGAACCGAGCACGAACATACCCAACTCACTCAAACTCGGATCATTAACAGCCCTGCTTAATTACAGGCAATGAATTCCGTACGTCATGATTAGTTTAAAGATTTATATGGAGATCTGTTCAATGGTATTATGGTATAGACAGGAAAAAGGGTGCTGT
This sequence comes from Carex myosuroides, assembly GCA_028015225.1. NCBI lineage: Eukaryota > Viridiplantae > Streptophyta > Magnoliopsida > Poales > Cyperaceae > Carex > Carex myosuroides. Next base: position 7,885,564 of record CM051487.1, on the reverse strand, counting down.
TATGACAAACTTGTTTCTATGCAGAAATATGCTTGTTTTTGTTTACGATCAATTTTGTTCGGTGTATTTCAACAAACTTAACCAAATTTATACTTTATCATACAAGAAATCCCATGTCGGTTTATTAGATCAGTTACCCGACACACCTCTGGAATCGTTGCAATGAACCAATGACAGTAGCAGCTAACCTTTTCCTTTTCAAATCAGTGCAGCAAAAAAACCATCCAGCCATAGGACCGTGTCACACACAAAATATTTTTTGTAACAAATTGGCAAGTTAAAATTTCTAAAGCTCATTTATTCTCTTTCTTCCATCAATTAAGAAGGAGAATTATCTGCAGAAATGGACATTTTTTATTGTTAAGTTGGATTCTATGCTGGGAACCAATGGTGTTTGATTTTCACAATTTTACCGATTTTAAAAAAGATTAATTTGAAATTGGCCCAATTAAAAGGAACAAACACTTGAGCAAATTACCATAGCACTTTGCAACAGCATAATTGAACAATGGCCTAGAGAGACATGAACTCATCCCCAAGATCTCACAAGAGAACCAATGCAATATTAGAACCAATAAATTAACATTAGCAGCATCAGCATTTAGTACAATCAAGGTCAGGAAATAATAAGGTCAATCTGAAATGTGCCGCCAAAATTACTGGTTGGTCGAGCATAGCTCAGATACAAGGTTGAACACACCCCACATTGATGCATCATTCTACAAAAACAAAATTTGCACAAGCACAGTGAACATTTTGCAGAAAGATTGAATATGAAATGATTTGCATACCAGATAAAAAAGGAGACACTAACCAGATAGACAATATCAAATGCTTCAGAGTAATCCTTGAGAGATTTCTCTATGTTACTATTCCTACATAGAAGAATTACAATAATTTAAGTAGAGTTTCATATTACATGCACATACATGGCCAACAAAGTAATACAGATTGGAAAAACATAAATGCAAAAGAAAAGAAGCAAATGGAATTTTCTCTCAATGTTAAAGAAGGTTCTGAAAGGGAATGATCAAATAATACATGCAGAAAAAAACAGTACATTAGAGTATAGTCCTTAGCATGGCATAAGAACATTTTTTCTAGAAAATAGGAACTACTTTTTACTACTTAGAAAGAACAGACTTCAATAGTGGTTTTGTCAAGGCTACTTGAGGGGGCGGCCAAGGCTAGTGGACAAAGGCCTCATGATAGATGACAGCATACGCAAGGAGGGAAGGGAACTGGTACTATTATCAAACTTTGTAATTTGGAGGGAGAGGTGCAATCGGTTATTCAAGGATAAACACAAGCCAATTGAAGAACTGGTACAAGAGGTTTTATGGCAATGGAGGATTATGCATCAAAATGGCGAATGATAATCTAGGCCTCTGATTAAAATTTTTTGGTTCTTTTATTCCAACATTTTTTTCACTTAATCTTCCCTTCCTGGTTTAGTACTCTAATTTTCTTTTTTTATATTTTTGTTTTATTTGTTTTGATTTTTTCTTCTTCTTTTTTCAGGGTTCTCTTCCACTCGAGAACCCAAACCATGTAACCGATTAAGGTTAATATAAATGAGAGCGTGACTCTCGTTGTTTCTGAAAAAAAATAGTGGTTTTGTCAAAAAAAATCTCCGGTGATTTTACCAGTTACATTGTGGGTCCCACTTAAAAATCATAAGCTGCATCACATGAATATTGACAACAAGGAAAAAAGTCAAAAAACCATTCTTCTTATGTAATGTATTTTCATTGAACTACACCATATTTATGTAGTATACCTTTTTAATCAGCAAATTTGTTGATCCAGTTCATTAAAATTACATCTTTTCTGGTTCTAATTCATTCAAAAAGATAAACATCAAACATAACCTTAGTATGAAAAGAAATTGGAGATATTTCACTTACAGAAAGCCAACAGCAATACGGTTTTCAAAGCTGACCCCATCTGACATGCCAAGATCGCCTAATCCATCACCTAATAACAAAATGTTGGTCCTGTCTTTTACAAATGTTCCATTCACATCTGACCCGTCTAAATTGCCAAATTCATCGTGGATTGGTGCAGCCATGTCGATTGCATGCTCATTTTTGTTGAAAACATGAATTGTCTTACCTGATCTTTTAAAAAAAATATATATATGAAAGAGGGGGTGGGGGAGATATGGAAAAGTTTAAATTCAGGACTTTGGTAGAGGTTATGTTTGCAATGGAATGTGAAATGTATAATCAGGTACACTCAAATTCTTACCATTGTATTTGCACAATATATAAAAATAGAAGAGTCAAAATTGACCTTTAAAGGCTACCAGACAGCCTCTTTCATCAAATTGCATCCTGTTCGACACAACTTTTATGTTCTTGAATGACCGATGCAGCTTTTGTCTAAACACCTAATTCAAAGTGATATACTTGTATAAATAAATAAACTGACTAAAATTTTTAAATGCAAATTTAATGCATTGTTGGTGTCGAATTTACCTCCTCTATGATATCAGCAAGCCCAGCAGAAAATATTACAACAGGTATATCCTTCTCCTGAATTATGAAAGCAATGAAACATCAGTCTAGATTTTATACTTTACACTGGAGATAATTATTTCTCCAATAATTTAAGTTTTCATGTATTGGAAATGAATAATTAAGCAAGAAGCAGCTAACCTCCAAGAATTCAAAAAGCTGAACCACACCATCTCTAAAAGAAATAGTAGCATCAGCCACAGATTTCTTTATTGCATCATATGTAAGGCCACCCTCAATTAAAAGGCCATGCGTCTTTTCCCACCTATAGTGTGATTTTCATAATACAAAACATTCAGTACTTTTGACAATAAAAGAAGTATTTCTATCTCCCAAATGACAAATGGCCTCAATTATTTTTCAAAATACTTGAGCATAATATCGGCACCTTATATCACATAAAAATAATTGGCCTGTGTAAACTTCGATTTTCTTACTAAACATTTCTTCCAAAATTACAATTCTTAAAAAAATAATAAAAAACAAAAGGGGGGATTTAAGTTTACCATTCCTCCATGAGCTTTGTTTTCTCCTCAATTGGTATCGAAGGAGAGATTTCTAGTGGATGGTAGTAATCATACAGCATTTGTCTCTTTGCATCATACTCTGCATTTCCTTGTTGCAACAATCCATGACTGGCTAAACATTACACAAATCACCACGATATATTAAAAGATACAAGCAATAATTCGCATAGGAAAATAAAGTAAGCGGAGACTTAAACGAAAAACCTACTCTGGCCACGGGCTCCATTGCACCAGTACTTGGTGAGTGTGCCGTCAAAGTCTGCAATCACCTAAAAATCAATAATTAAGTAGTCAATAACTTAAATTGACTAAAGCAATTTGTACAATAATTAGCAATTATTTCACTTCTACATCATCCTATTTGCTAAGGTTGCAGATAAACATAAGAGAGAATTACATTTTTATGTCTTAGTTTTAAGAAAATGAAAATTCTATTTGGCAATAATACTAATTTACTTTGCCAATTTGTCCTCTTGGACTTTTCCAAAGAATAAATTATCAAGAAAAACACACTAGTCACTAGTCAGGTTTTGGGTACACTTTAAATCAACAAATAACAAATAGAGGTAGTTTAAATGGGAACTTTCTCACTTGCAATTTAGAGGTGCCAGCATTGCGGATGGAAGCCTTCTTCCTATCAAGTAAATCGGGTTCTCTCACCACGACTTGAGACATGGCCATTTTTGAGCAAAGGCAGCGCCTTTTATAAAGTGAGCGAACGACTGCTCGCGAGAGATAAACGGAAAAATGGCAGTGCGGAGATGTACTAGAGGGGAACGAGAGAGGAGATTTCCAGTGAGAAAGCGGAGCAGTGCGGCGGAGGAGGGGTAGTTTCATGAGAGGGAATAAAGCTGTATAATAATTGAATTTTGGAAGGATACTTCGTTTATTTTCCGACATTTTTATTAATATCCAACCTAGAAATGAATAAATATAAATAAATATAGCCAGCCCAGCTGGATTTTGATAAAAATATTCGAACCGGTCATTAAATGGCCCGATATTTTTATTAATATCCAAAGTTTAATACAAATTAATAAATATACCCAGAAACCGGCTCAATATCGATATATACCCAAGCCGGCCATTTTCTGGCCAGCTATGTTCCCTCCCTAAGCCGGCCAGAAAATGGCCGGCTATGTTCCTTTTTTTTTTCTTTTAAAACTCCAAAAACTCTATAAAAGAGCACCTCCTCCCCCTTCAGATCTTCACACAACCCGAGGCAGCTCGCTACTGTTGAGGTAATAATTTTTTTTTTATTTTTTTTATTTTATTATTATTTATTTTATTTTTTTTATTTTTTATTTTATTTTTTATTTTATTATTATTATGTTTTATTTTATATATTAGTTAATTGTTTACTATTTAGTTAATTGTTTACTATTTACTTAATTGTTTACTATTTACTTAATTGTTTACTATTTACTTAATTGTTTACTATTTACTTAATTGTTTACTATTTAGTTAATTGCTTACCATTTACTTAATTGCTTACCATTTACTTAATTGCTTACCATTTACTTAATTGCTTACCATTTACTTAATTGCTTACCATTTACTTAATTGCTTACGATTTACTTAATTGCTACTGTTGAGGTAATAATTTTTTTTTTTTTTTTTTATTATTATTTTTTTTATTTTTTTTATTTTTTATTTTATTATTATTTTATTATTATTATGTTTTATTTTATAGATTAGTTAATTGTTTACTATTTAGTTAATTGTTTACTAGTTACTTAATTGTTTACTATTTACTTAATTGTTTACTATTTACTTAATTGTTTACTATTTACTTAATTGGTTACTATTTAGTTAATTGTTTACCATTTACTTAATTGCTTACCATTTACTTAATTGCTTACCATTTACTTAATTGCTTACCATTTACTTAATTGCTTACCATTTACTTAATTGCTTACCATTCTAATATTCTAATATTTACTTAATTGCTTATCATTTACTTAATTGCTTACTATTTACTTAATTGCTTACCATTTACTTAATTGTTTACTATTTAGTTAATTGCTTACTATTTACTTAATTGATTACTATTTACTTAATTGCTTACTATTTACTTAATTGCTTACTATTTACTTAATTGCTTACTATTTAGTTAATTGTTTACTATTTACTTAATTGCTTACTATTTACTTAATTGCTTATCATTTACTTAATTGCTTACTATTTACTTAATTGTTTACCAGTCAATTGTTTATTATTTAGTTACTTGACAATTATTTACCATTTAGTAACCTGACAATTGTTTACCATTTTCTAAAATGTAGTTTGTTTACCATGGCCTTTATTTCATTACACTATGGTGGGAAGATGCTTAATAGTGCACAAGGGGCGTACTACAACAAAGATGCAGCTCATTCATTGATGATTCCAGATGACATCTCACTTTTGGACCTGAAATCCATAGTTTACACACACACACCGGTTACAACCCAGAAATGTGCGACCTAGAATTGGCAACCCGATATTGCCATCCCTCCAACGGGAAATGGATTGTTGCGAAACTGGTAGATGAGAGTACGTGGAGAGGCATGTTCGGTTATTTGAGGTCCCAAGGAAATTTTCTAATAGAAATATTTGCTAGAAGAGTTCCGGTAGAGCCTGGGGTTGGAAGTTCGGGCTCTGGATCAGCGGCACCACATTATACCCCACAACCAGAAACTTACAGACGTGACTCCACCTTACCCCTCACCGAACCTGACCCAGAACCCTACAACTACGTCACTCCACCAGCACCTCAACGAAGACACTCAGTTGCATCCCCACCTAGACACAATCGAGGCAGACCAAGTTTCAACCCCACCTAGATCCGTAAATGCCACTCCTTTACCGTTACCTCCAGTATCACCTTACCCCAGACCTGCACCAGTAGACGATGCAAGCTGCCCGGACTTTGAAGATATTAATGAAATATCGGAGGACGATCTGGGGAGCGGGGATGAATTTGAGGGAGACATGTGGGGGGATTCAGATCACATGGAAGGTTGCGATGAAGATGGGCGGGCTGAAACAGCTGAAAGGTATACTGATGAGGGGGGCCGCTTAGTGGCCGGACTGATACGCACCCGTTCCCAGACCTCAATGATGTTTCTGAGTTTAGAGAGGCAGATATTGGTTATTATGGGCAACGGATTGAGTACAAAGGTGAGCTGTGTGCTAACCTATATTTTAAAACCAAAGAAGACCTAATGAAGAAGGTCAGAGAGCACCATATAACTAAGAATCAGGAGTTCAGATCTTGGAAAAGTGACAGGGATCGGGTTACTCTGTTGTGCAAGGACAAGAATTGCCGTTATGAGCTTAGGGCAAAGCCGACGGGATGTGGAGACGCATGGGTTATAACTAAGCAAGACAGGCCTCACACATGTAGAACTGAGAGTACGAGGGTCGACCACGAATGTCTGACGGCATCACTCATTGCCGATGTCATTGAGAACGCCATTAAAAAGGACCCGTGTATGAGCATCCAGACAGTGGCAGACATTGTTTTGCCTGTGTATGACAATGTGACACCTAAATACAACCGACTGTGGAGGGGCCGTGAGCTGGCAATAGCCCGACAATTTGGGAGTTGGGAGATTTCGTACAGCTTGCTGAGACCACTGTTGCTTGCAATTTGCGCCAACAATCCCGGCTCGACTCACCAATTTCTGACCCGCCCGGTACGGAATAAGGAAACAGGACTAATCATGCCAGGTGTTGCCGAGTTCAGAGCCGTAGCCTGGGCGTTTGGTCCATGCATTGCGGCGTTCCAGTACATGAGACCAGTGATCAGCATCGATGCCTGCTTCTTGTCTGGGCGATACGAGGGGAGGCTTTTGATAGCTTGCGGCTACGATGCTGAGAACCAATTGGTGCCTATTGCATTTGCAATTGTACGTCAGGAGGATACTGAGAATTGGGGTTTTTCTTGCAGTGGTTGAGAAATGAAGTGCTCGGCCCGTGTAAATTTGTATGTGTCATATCGGACCAGCACAAGGGGGATCAAAGCTGCACTGACAGCTGAATACGGATGGCCTCCCGAGCTCTTTGTGCACAGGTATTGTATGCAGCATGTTGCTGACAACTTAGTCACGAACTGTGGAGGAGACAGATGGTACGGATGGAGGTTCAGGAAAGGAGCAAAGAGGAAGAAGCCGAGAAAATTACAAGAGATGTTCCAAGAGTTTGCTCATGTATGTCTAACTTATAACATTTCGTTTAATTATCTTATAAGAATTTTATGAAAATGAAATAACACCCCTTTGTTTTTGTGCAGCTAAATCCGAAGTGCAATGCATATTTAAAGAAGGTGGGCAAAGTACGTCCTAATGATGTGATGGAGCCGTCCAATTATGAGAAGATTTTCCAAACCTATGACGGAGGATACCGGTTTGGTATCATGACAACAAACGGCTCCGAGTCGCTCAACAATGTCTTCCGAACGAGTCGTAGATTGCATGTTTGTGCCATAGTGGAGGATACGTTCTACACGTGCAACAGATGGTTTGTTCAGCGGCGTCAGCGAGCAATGGAATTACAAGACAAGGAACAGGTTCTGTCTGACCGGGTTTTGCAGAAGATCAGAAAACGTTGGGAGAAAGTTGGAAAAATGCGGTTGGTGCGTTACACGCAGGGCCAAGGTCAGTACCAAGTTTCATCCCCAAATGAGTACGTTCCTTGCACCCGTAGCGACATGGGCAACATGGAACCCACTCACAGGGAGTTCATGTATATTGTGACGCGCGGTCCCGACAGACAAATGGAATGCACTTGCAGAGGTATCCAATTAACTTCTATTCTGTGCGCTCATGTCTTAGCTGTTTGCCGTGACCGAAACTGGCAAGAGGACGACTTTGTTGCAGACTGGTATAAAACACCCTATCTTGTGAGTACTTGGAGCCATGTGTTCAATCCAATTGGCAATATGGGAGACTGGCCTCCTAATGTTGGAGACAGAATCCTTCCGAGTAGTGGTTAGATTAGGAAGGGGAGGCGAAAACACACCCGTTATGTAATGACGATGGATGAAATGGAAGGTAGACGAATGGGGCATCAGCCTCGCCGTTCCACTTCCGATAGGCAACGAAGAGGTATGTAACATTCATCTAAAATTATTTTTCTTTTCAATTTATACCAACTTACTAAGTAACACATGCAAATGCAGAGGCAAGAAATGCAGCAAATACGGCAGAAAATGAGCGAGTAATGTCGTCGGGAAGTGGGTCCGGAGGGTCACGGCGTAGCACAGCTACGAGCCGTTTAGATGCAGCTGCTATGTATGCCGAAGCAATGGGAGAGGCGGTTGGGGTGCAAGGGGAGCCATCTGCCCAACCGAGGAGGTCCACTACTAGACGCACAACAAGGGCATCTACAAGCCAAGCAGGGCCATCTGGAGCCCAGGCCGGCCCATCTACAAACCAAGCAGCGCCATCTGGAGCCCAGGCCGGCCCATCTAGTGAGCAACCAGAGCCATCTGTTAGACCACCTCGTAGGGCATCTTTCGCAAGTGGTTTACTTCGGAGATTACCTTTTAGACGTAGCAATAATAGGTGATTTGTATGCATGTTGTAAAAAATGTGTGGACTCTATTTGCAATTTGTGTGTACTCTATTAGTCAAATAGTGTAATAAGAGTATTGCTTGCAACAACAAAAGAAGATGAAAGACAATTAGTAGAACATGAAAAATAAAAAATGCAATATGAAAGACAACTAGAAGATGATGAAATACAACTAGAATAAGATGAAAAGGCAACCAGTAGTAAATGAAAGACAACTAGAAAAATATAAAAAAACAACTAGTACAAGATGAAATACATCCAGTAGATGATGAACTACAAATAGAAGAAGATGAAAGACAACCAGTAGATTTTGAAAGACAATATGTATAAGATGAAAGACAACTAGTAGAAGATGAAAAATAACTACAATTATATGAAAGACAACTAGAAGAATATGAAAGACAAATAATCTTGAAAGACAACAAGTACAAGACGAAATACAACAAGAAGAAGATAAAATACAACCGGTTGAACATGAAAGACAACAGGTAAAACATGAAAGACAACTAGAAGAAGATGAAAGACAACCAGTAGAACATGAAAGACAACCAGTACCACATGAAAGACAAATAGACAAAAAAAACAACAAGGAATACAACAAGAAAAAGATGAAAACCAATATAACATGAAAGACAAAAAAATTCAAGATGAATGGCAACTAGAAGAAGATGAAACACAACTAGAAGAAGATGAAAAGACAACTGGTAGTAGATAAAAGACAACAAGTAAAAGATGAAATACAACCAGTAGAAGATGAAAGACAACCAGTAGAAAATGAAAAACAACTAGTATAACATGAAATACAACATATACAAGATGAAAGACAATTAGAAGAAGATGAAAGACAACCAGTAGAACATGAAAGACAATTAGAAGAAAATGAAAAATAACAAGTAAAGAAGATGAAATACAACTAGAACAAGATGAAAGACAACTAGTAGAACATGATAGACAACAAGTAGAACATGAAATATAACCAGTACATTATGAAAGACAACTAGAAGAATATGAAAAACAACGAGAAAAAGATGAAAGACAACCAGTAGAACTTGAAAGACAACATGTACAAGATGAAATATAACTAAAAGAAGATGAAAGACAACAAGTGGAACATGAATAACCAGTAAAACATTAATGAGAACCAGTACAACATGAAAGACAACTAGAAGAAAATGAAACACAACAAATAGAAGATAAAAAACAACTTGAAGAATATGAAAGACAACTAGAAGGGGATGAAAAAAAATGTACTAGATGAAAGAAAACCAGTACAAGATGAAATACAACATGTTCTTGTTGTCTTTCCATTCTATCTTTTTAGCAGCCATAGAGCTGCAAAATCGAATTTTTTGAGAGATCAAAATTATCCATTGTTGTTTGTGCTTTAAACTTAAATATACTTTCAACAATCTCAAATCCACTTCACCAATATTAATCTAGATTGAGATTAGAGTGAATTTCATGAAATTCTTTGTGTGTTTGAACTTTAGAGTCTTTAGTGCTCACTTGATAGGCTGTGTGACTTTCCGAAGGATTATAAGGGCTCATTGGTTTGACTTTGTAACCTTTCTTATTAGGTAATAGAAAAACGCACTAAGAATAGTGGTTGCGATGCCCAGAGTCGTAAGTCTTATTTTTCCAAACTCCGTTAATATCTCTTGTGTCACTTCTCTTACTCATCTATTTATTTTATTTGCACTTGAGATTTTCATAACTTGGGGAAGATTCACTAATCTTGTGTTTACTAGTTTTGTATTTGAAAAAAAAATCAATTGAGAGAAAAATCTTTTGTTTAACCGTCATAAATCTCGTATTTGATTTAATTTTGTTACTACATAAGAATTGCATCGATTATTTGACAATTAAACATGAAAAAAATTGAGTATTTGACAATTAAATAAGAGTTTAGAAAAAATTTCAGAAAATAATAGAGAAATTATGACTAAAAAAATAGAGAAAGTATATATGGCGAGTACGCGTCTAAATAAATTTAAATTTCTACACGTAAAAAAACATAAAATAAAACATAAAATAAAAAAAAGATAGACTTTTTGATTGGAGATACAATTGTAAAATTCATCTTTTAATTACAACTGTTGACGGATCAAAATATCTATGTGCTTAATATAAGAATGGAGATATGATATGTTTTGATTAATGACTACACGACTTATTCCCAAAAAATTTATTAATAAAAAAAAATCAAATTTCATAATCTACATGTGTTTTAACAAAATTCCAAATCTAATCAATCCGTCAAATAATTTGGCGAAAATTTAGAGAATTTGACGGATTTGGAATCCTTATTTCCGTTGCATAATTCAACAGAAATAAGATTTTCTGATTTTTTATTTAAATTAAATTGAAAATGTTCTGATTTTTTTATTTTTTCTATTCGATATTAGAAATATTTATACTTTTTGGTAAATAGATGGAGTACTATAGAATTGAATTTACTAGAAAGACTGCAACAAATAATTCGGATCGATATTTTTCAGGCATGATTTTTTGCAGCTATAAAAAAAATTAAAATATTTGTTAGTGTGTTACTGGAAAAAAATAAAAATATTATGTATCTGAATTATTGATTCTGGTTTAAAAATCACTTCTGGATAAATAAAAAAATTATCGTGGTCCTTCTTGTAAATTGAAATTCTAAGGTACTCTATCTATTTTCTCTAGAAGCTATTTTATATTTTTAATATTTTAATATTTTCCTAAAATCAAATAGATTGAGTACTTTAGAATTTTAATGTATTAAAAGGACCACGATATTTTTTTATTTATCTAGAAGTGATTTTTGAACCGAGATCAATAACTCAGATCTAAAATATTTTTTTCCTAGTAACACACCAATAAATATTTTAATTTTTTTTACAACCACAAAAAATCATGCCTGAAAAATGTTGATCCAAGTTATTTGTCGTAGTATTTCTAGTAAATTCAATTCTATAGTACTCCATCTATTTTTCAGGAAATATAAATTTTTTCTAATATTTCAATAGAAAAAGTAAAAAAATTAGAACATCTTCTATTTAATTAAAATACAAATTAGAAAATCCTATTTCCGTTGAATTATTTGATCAGGGTAAAAACGACCCTGCTTTACGTAAGGTTTTGGCTTAGGTTTTACCTTATTTTCTCACATTTATGTTTAATTATTACGAGAAATTGATTATTGTTGCTCTCTTCTATGTTTTATTGCAGGGACCATGTTTTGGGGCTATTTTACATCAAATGGAGCAAGAATCGGGTCAATCGAAATAGCTTAGCACTGAAGTTAAGTCTCTAGTATGGACGTACCAGCCAGTACGGACCAGAGACCTAATACGGACCTAGCAGGAAGGAATACACATTAACTCCTAGAGAACCCAACTTCTGCATAGGGTCAATACGGTTGTTCGCGCGAAAGCGCAACGCAAGTTTCAGTACGCTTGAGGGCGTACCTTTTAAAACTGCGTTTACACTTCACGAGTAAGGGTTGCAAGTGCACAACCCCTATCGAGTAGTATAATCGGGTATCGATCCACAGGGACGGGCAATTACTTGGTTAGAATCTACCAAACTCAATTAAAAACTAGAAGTGAGAAAGATTTGGTTTGGTATTTAATTTCCTAAAAAGGTCAATTCAAACAATTCAGAAAGATGTAATAAAATGCTAGAAGAAATGTAAATTGTGTTTTGATTATGGATAAAAGGCGTTTCCAGGGTTTCAGACTTCATCTATGATCTGCCTCTAGTGGTACGGCCCGTACCAAGTCGGTACGGCTAGGCCGTACTTAACTTGGTAAGGCAAGGCCGTACCACTCTGGTAAGACCCGTACTGGCTTCCCAGAACAGAGCTTACCAGTTCGAGTTGATGCATTTCCTTGCTGGTACCTTGTGCTAAACTCTTTGGAAAGGTTCAATTGACCATACCTAAGGTTCCTAAGCCTCAATTGTCGTTTGTTGGATCAATATCTAGGTTGGAATGCAATTGATTGCCTTTTAGGGATTTCTACACCTCAACTCTCGTGTGTTGGTACAGATCTACCCTAACTGGTTGATTGGAGACCTAAGGCACCCTCTAATCTGTCGATTAGAGGAGAATTCAACCTCTCGGCTTCAATTCGAACAGTCTACCCTAAACAATTGATTTGGTTGAGAGATTGAGATGATCACATGACCTTGATAGGTTCGATCTAAACCTAGAGGTTCATCATACACAATCACAGCAATCAAAGCAAAAGATAGCAAAGAAATCACAATCAATCAATCAAAAGAGTTCATACAAGATACAAGTCAAAGAAAGTCAAAACAAATCAAGAATCCATCTCTAAACCCTAGAAACTAAAATAACTACTCACAGCACATGATCTGATCTAAAAATACAATAAAAGGGATAGAGATAGCCATGGATCGAAGGGATCGAGAGGAGGAAGCTAGATCCGTCGAGTTTCGCCTCTTTCCTCTTCCTTCCTTCTTGCTCCTAGCTCCTTAGCTCTCTTTCTCTCTCTTACTGTGCTCTCAAATAGATCTGGAATGGAATGGATGTCGAAATTGGAGAGTTCCCCGCTTTAAATAGCCTCTGCCAAAATTTGAATCTGTCAGGCCGCCTTTAGGTACGGCCCGTACCACATTGGTACGGCCAGGCCGTACCAGGCGTGATGAGCTGAAAAATGGCTAAGTCCGGTAAGACCCGTACCAAACTTGGTAAGGGCCGTACCAGATCATCCCAAATCGTCGTTTCTTCGTGTGTTTTGCTCCAAGCCTGCAGAAAACAAGCAAACACTCAGCAGTACCAAATTCTAAAGATATATCGATGAAATGCACATGATTCTGGTGAATTAGGGCACGAATCTGGTACTAAAACAGGCCTAAAATAGACTAAATATGCGAGGTATCAACGGTCCGCAGCCGGTACGGTCCGTATTGGAGGCAACCTTTCGTTAGATTTCGTGACAGCTGTATCCATATCAGATTACTTAGCCTCCAATCATCTATAGACGCCCATACACTCCTATAAAAGACTCTTGGACAGAGGAGAACACATCTTTGATACTTTTGGCATTTTAGATCTATATTTTATTAAGTAAGAAGGGTGGAGTGTGTAGAGATTAAGTAAGAGGGTACTTCGTGTATGGTTGTATTTTTCTCTTATTTCTCTATTATAAACATACCGTTCCGAGGCTAAGTTTAGATTCTTAGAGTTGGCAGTAAACCTCGTTACTCATGATGTTTTGATATATATTTTATTTGATCATTGTTTAGTCTTTTGTTGTTCGATTGCTTTTGTGCTTTATGTTCATTCTTACTTGATTTCGTTTTGTTAGTGTAGACAACCATGTGATGACCACACATGGAAAGATAGTCCCATTAGGCTAACCGGGTTAGGATAAGGAGAATAAAAATACTATACTAGTGGATGAGACCTTAGCCAGAGATACCATTAGTTGGACCAACAAAAGTATACATGGGAGTCTTGGCATTTGCAGCCGAATGTCGCATTGTCTTGCCTCCTATGGGGACATCCAATAGAACCAAGATAGTAGGGCGATACACCTAGTAAGTGAAGTCTGAAATCTTTTGGGCTAATCACAGAACTCATTTCACCAATTAAGACAAGCTTTAGCCGGATCTCTTGATAGGTAAGGTGGTTGTGTCGATGCGAAAGCGGTAGTCACTAAATTGGATTAGGAAACAACATCCGAAAATCAACATCAAATAAGATTAAACCAAAACGGATTGAGTAGCAAATGTAAACCAAAACCGTAGGAATTCACATCACTGTCTTATTTATTTTACATACTTTTAATTTTTGCCAAATACAAAGATTAAAACCAACAATTCTCAATTTTCAGATTTTGTCTAGCTTTTTGAAAGATTAAGATTTAATTGTTCAAGACCTTAAACTTTATTCGACACTCGATTATATTTCTCGATAGGATTATGCGCTTGTAATCTGACTTGATAGAAAATCGAGTTATAAATTTTATTAGCAATCATCATTATTCGAGAAAGAGAATTCCAAATCTATCAAATAATTTGGCGGAAATTCGGTTAGATTTGGAGTTTTGTTGAAAAGTAGATAGTGAAATTTGATTATTTTTTGAGATATTAATAAAAATTTCGGCGACTTATCAGTAAAAAAATATATATGTTTCAAACTTTTATGAAAAAAAAAACAGCAAAATATAGATTTTGCCTGTGTACTTTACGCGGCGCCGAGAAATGCCGAAGCCCAAGGCACTACTATAGACCAAGGAAGCTGAATACAAGCAAAGCACCTCATACACCCATGTCACATGATCTCCACGGTACCATTGACTGCCTCATCTCCTCTCTCTCCCACCGCCGTCATACTCGCCTCTCTATCCTCTCCGCTACACGCTGCCTTGTGTCTCGCTCCTTTCCCTTCCTTTCAGACACCCACCTCTCCAACCGCCTTCTCTCACTTTTATCAAAACTCGGCAGTATAGAAGACGCACAGAAACTGTTCGACCAAATGCCGCACAGAGATGTCTGCTCCTACAATACCCTCATTTCTGCCTGTTCCAATGCAGGACAAATTGACAATGCACGCCATCTGTTCGACAAAATGCCCCGCAGAGATCATTTCTCTTGGAGTACTATTATCTCTGCATACACCCGTAATAGATACCCTTTGGAAGCTCTAACACTCTACCGCCAAATGTTTCAGACAACTCAACCGTGTGAAATTTCTAAAGTTGATAACAGGTTCACAGTTTCTTCTGCACTGGTTGCTGCCACAGCTATTACGTGCATTAATTATGGAAAGGAGATTCATGGTCACGTGATTAGATCAGGTTTTCAATCGGACAAGGTTGCCTGGAGTGCACTGACTGACATGTATTCCAAATGCGGATATATGAAGTATGCATGGCACGTGTTTGATTTGGCGGCTGACAGGGATTTGATTTCTTGGACAACTATAATGGGGAGGTACTTCGATAATGGTTTGTGGGTTGATGGATTTCAAGTTTTCTCTGATATGGTAAGATGCGGGTTTAAGCCAAATGAATTCACCTTTACAGGTTTATTATGTGCATGTTCCAAGCTATACCTAGAGGACACCGGACAACAAGTCCATTGCCAAATGGTAAAACTGGGTGTATGGGGGGCATCCTCATTATTTGGAGAAAGTGCACTGGTGCATATGTACTCCAATTGTGGGAGTATAGATGAAGCACGAAAGATGTTTGATGGAATGCGTGAACCGGACCTAGTCTCATGGACCTCTATAATAACTGCATGTGCTCAGAATGGACAACCTGAAGAGGCTCTCAGGTACTATGATATGATGGTACAATTACGCATCATACCCGACCATGTGACTCTTATTGGTGTGCTCATGGCATGCGCTCATTCCGGGCAGGTGGATAAAGGCCGCATAGTTTTCAATTCGATTAAAGAGGTGTATGGTATGAACCGAACCTCTGATCACTATGCTTGCTTGGTCGATTTGTTGTGTCGTTCAGGCCAGGTGGATGAAGCCGGGGACATAATTGACAATATGCCAGTCAAACCCAACAAATTCTTGTGGGCTTCTTTGCTAAGTGGAGCACGAATCCACAAGAATCTTAAATTGGGTAAACGGGCTGCGGAGGCCTTGTTCGAGATTGAACCCGATAACCCCACAACTTATGTCACCTTAGCTAATATGTATTCTTCAGCTGGTTTATTTTATGAGGTAGAGAACATTTGGGAGACAATGGAGAATAAAGGCTTGATAAAGAAACCAGGTTGGAGTTCGTAGTAGAATGCAACACAGATTAAAGAAGAACTTAGAGGTGCAGGTTATTATTCAAAATTAAACTCTACATGTACTGCCCAGTAATTAATTATGAAGAGAAAATAACTGATATATCATGCTTTTAACTTTCGTACCATGTTAACTACCCAGGTTTAGGCGTTTAAGCTAACAAAAAAAATGATACTTTAAACAGTCACCAGTCTTAGAACACAGCAGTGTTTTAAATCCGAAATTTTTATTTATAACATTTTAAAAAAATAAATTAACCAAATAACCACGGTTTTCTGACAATTTTAATTCTAGCACGGTCGCAGAACACCGGAGCGGACCCATATGAGGAAGGCCGCAGAATGCCAGAGCGGACCCCCATATGGGGCCGCACTATACCGGAGTGGACCCAGGGCCGCTATATGCCGGAGCGGTCCCTGTTCTTTATATCCCAAAAATTACAGCGAAATTTCATTCCACACTCACACATTCTCTCTCCTGAGTTAGCTCTCTGATCTGTAAATTTTTTCTCTCTTCTTTTAAATTTTTTATTTTTATTTCAGTAGATTAATAATTTAATTAGAATAATTAATTTAGCAATAATTCAATTAGAATAATTTAATTAGAATAATTAATTTAGTTAATTTTTAATTATAGGTTTCTTCTGTATTGGATTGAAAAAATGACTCTTATGGTATCCATCTACACTGGTGGGAATGTTTTAACAGGTCCTAATGGGGTTTACTATAGTATTGGACCTGTTACTGTGATCCTGGTATTACCGGGTACTGATTATTTGGGACTTAAATCAAGTATATGTCAGAATTTGGGGTTGGATCAGGGTCAGTATGACCTTAAAATTGATGCCAAAATTAGCATGTCGACTAGTTCGGCACAAACCTGGTTCCAACTATTTCCAATTCAAAATGAGAGAGTCTGGCAGGTATTGTACAACCAAACCATTAGTTTTTCTGGGGGTGCATACAAGATAATTGACCTATATGTGGAGGTTACCAGAGCCCGGCGTTCGAACCCAGCTATGAGGTTAATCCAGGGTCGTAGTCGGAGTAACTCATCCGGCTCTAGTCCGTCCCCTGTCTAAATTGACCAACCGTCCAGTAGTCGGGCCCCAGTTCAGAGGGACAGACCCTCCCGTCGGGCCCCATCCCAGACTGACCAGCCTTCATCTAGTCGGACCGCTCATTGGAGTCAAACTTGTGATCCGGATGAAACCGACAAAGAAGTTGATCCGGAAATACTAGAGACAGAGGAAAATTGGGGTCATGTTGATCCTGAGGGTATGAGCGATCATTCTGACCAGGAAGATACCGGGCTTGTGCTCGGACTACCAAGGACTTTCATGATGGATCGCGGGTTTCAGATAATGGATCGCGGGTTTCAGCACCCGATTCATGCTTTCAACGACACATCAGGGTTTATGGAAGCCAATTCAGGTTTGTTTGGAAGTAGGGCAGAGTATGAGAATGAATTGTCTGAGGGACAAACATATGACTCAAAAGAGGCAATGAAGAGCGCAATTGCCAGGTTTCACATCCTATGCAACAAAGAGATAAGAAATATGCACAGTGACGGCACAACAATTAGGTTCAAGTGCAATGACAGTTACTGTGGGTGGTACATACTCGCAAGGGCCACCGATTATGGAACACAATGGCGTGTCTCCAAGTGTCCAACACAACATTCATGCCACGCGGATACGACAAGAACAGATCACGCCCAATTGTCAGCTACTATGGTTGCCGAGTGTATATCCGCTCACATGAGGAACGATGTCAACTTGAGTATTCAGGCTGTCCGAATTGCTGTTGCTGAAAGGTACAACGGTCAGATACCAGCGTACAACAAACTATGGCGTGGCCGTGAGTTGGCAATAGCCCGTCAATTTGGCAGTTGGGAGGGGTCATACTCTCTTGTAGTTCCATTGTTTGAGGCAATCAAAAGAAGCAACCCATGTACTACATTCCTTCATTTTTTACGTCATTTCATTATTAATCAAAAATTGAACTTATTTTTTTAAATTTATTGACAGAAATATTGTTTGAGGTGACCTCATATCCCACTGGTGAACCTGGACCATGGAGGTATTTTCACAGGGCGGCTTGGGCATTTGGACCGTGCATAGCTGCTTTTCAACATATCAGACCGGTCATCACTGTTGATGCATGTTTCCTGTCAGGCCGGTATAAATGTAACTAATTTGATTGTTTTCACTTTATTTATTTTAGTTGATTTCGGCTCTTACAAAATTAATTTGATTGTTTTACCACAGTCAAGCTGTTGATTGCAACCGGGTACGATGCTGAAAATCAGCTCCTCCCGTTGGTTTTTTCACTGGTAGAATCAGAGAGTTATGACGATTGTGCGTGGTTCATGAAATGGTTGCGCCGTAATGTAATCCGCTCCAGATTCATGTGTGTCATCACTGATAGGGGAAAGGATATTAAGAAGGTGTTCAGACAAGATGATATGGGGTGGAACGAGGAGGATGAGGATCAATGTGTTCACCGTCTTTGTGCTATTCACATAGCCGAGAACATGAAGAAGAACGGTTGCAGTGATAAGGCAATCTGTTTTTTTAGAATATGTGTGGCTACGAGGAAGATGAGGAGATACGAGCAAGGAATGCAAGCAATGGGGCAGGCATGTGACATTGCCCTCAATTGGCTGGACGGTGTGGGTAAATATTTGGATCAAGATGAGAACGAGTGCCCCAAACCATGGAAGATATTTCAAGCACTGGACAGTGGTTACCGTTAAGGCATCATGACTACAAACGGATCCGAGTCACTTAATAATGTCTTCAGGTCCTCTCGTAAGCTACCGGTTGCAGCAATAATTGAAGACACATTTTACAAATGTATGACATGGTTTGCGCAAAGAAGGGCCAAAGCGGAATGGGAAGTCAGTTAATGTCAACAATTCTCGTGTCGTGTGCATCAGGTACTTTTATTTGTAGTTCTTTCTTCATAATTTTTAATGAACTTTGTTAAAAAAAAATCTGACTTCTTCATTATTTTTAAATTTTTCGTAGCTGATCAACAAGCGGTTCGAGAGGTCCGATAAAATGAAGACGCTGGGGGGCTTTGGAAACAACAACGAGTTCGAGGTAACCTCCACATAGGAGAGAGTTCACGCTTTCATACCTGACGATTCTGGTCGGTTTACCAAGGCCAATTACAAATACACGGTGATAATCGGAGATGATCACACGGTAACTTGCACGTGCCAGAAGCCTCAATTGGAGAGAATACCTTGCTCTCATTTCTGTCCGTGTGTCGTCTCCGAGGCATCGACCCTGGCGTTTTTGTAAGTCACTACTATCGCATCCATACACTGATCAACACATGGAGCGCTCAATGGCATGTGTATGGAAATCAGTCGGAATGGCCTCAACACGATGGCCCGGTCCTTGTTCCAGAGGATAAAAATATTTCTGTGGGCAGAAGACAGCACAACAGAATTCCGATGTGGATGGACGTTCTACATAATAGGAGAAGAGGACACCAAGTCGGCCGAGATACACAAGAAAGACAAAACAGAGCTGCTCGAGCTGCACGAGATTGAGAGTTAATGTTGCTTTTTTAATTGTGCTCATAAAAATATTGTTTATTTTCGGTTAATTAGATGTATTTCTAATTTCCGATAACATTAGCATTGTTCTATTGTATGCTTCTTTATATGGCTCCTTGTTCTATTGTAATGTTTCTTTTGATCAAACAAACGACGAACAACAATTTCAGATTAAACGACATTTCAAACATAAGTAATTACACACAACTTCCAGTATAAACTTTACATTTTTGATAAAAATTTCCAAAACAAAATCATAATCAACTTCAGAATCAGATCAAAAAAAAAAAAGGAGCCGCTCCGGCTTATAGTGGCCCTGGGTCCGCTCTGGTATATAGTGCGGCCCCATATGGGGGTCCGCTCCGGCATTCTGCGGCCTCCCTCATATGGGTCCGCTCCGGTGTTCTGCGGCCGTGCTAGAATTAGAATTGTCAGAAACTGTGGTTATTTGGTTAATTTTTTTTTTTTTAATGTTAGAAATAAAAATTTCGGGTTTTAAATGTTATATAATGTGCCACAAAGGACCGAAATTTTATTAATACCATTCCCACAAAAAAAAAACTACAAATGACGGCCCCCAAAAATAGAGTCACCATTTGTCATTGCGACCCTGGTATTTTTCGAATTCCTCAGTTTTCAATGGTCTTTTAGTTTATTTTTCTTTTGACAGCAATATATTTAAAAGTTTCGATACAAAGGACATTGCATAGTGCATATACAATTCTTATATATATGAAGATTTAAATGCAGATAAATACAGTTTATTTTACCATTGGTTTATTTTTATTTTGGATGCACATGGTATGCAACCAAATATATGTATGTCGAATTTTATTTAATCTATGCACACATAATGCTTAAACTTGATTATGTTTCCAATATATTTATCAGTTAATTGTAATCTTTTAATTTATGATTAGTGACAAACAAATGAAAAAAAAAATATCTATTGACATACATAACATGTTAAAATACAATTTTAAAATATTTTTGAATTTTTTTATTCAATTTGCATTAATATTCATGATTTTTAAAGATTTTAACGGATAATAATAACGACAATGTTATTTGTAGTATATTTGTTTACAAAGGAAAAAATAAAACCTTATTTCTAAGAAATTTATATTTGTTAAGTTTATATGCTTAGAATGTTAATTTTACATGTATAAGCTGGATTTATGATAATTATATCTATTTAGGTTAAAAAAATATGATTTAAGCAACGGAAAAGTGGCATATGCCACTTATTTAAAAAAAAAAGTTTGAATAAAGTAATGTATATTTTTTATTAATCATTAATATATCCATAATTGTACTGATATATAGCATGTAATGATAAATTAGATTATAATTACATATGAGATTGAATGCGAACCATTTCATATATTATATGATTATGTTATATACAATCTCATTGTCTCATTAAATATTGTTTATATTTGAAATTATTAATGACTAATGATTGTGGAAAATATTTGAGCATATTTTTAATTTTATACGATTAAAAAGAAGATATGTTCTTAAAACAGAAAAATACAGAGACATTGAAATCAAATTATCAGTTTTTTCAAATATCTAAACCAGTATTTCATAATTCGTTTTTATTTTTTTCCATATTTTGTAGGTTATATACCTTTCATTATACCAATATATTCTAGAAATAAAATACAATTTGTTTTCCTTTTATTTAGCAGAATGGAAATTGCGAACCATATACATATGATAAATGCATTTTGGGTGGCTTATGAGTATAATAAATATGGAGAGTGGCTAAGGTCAAAGTGGTATGACCAAGGCCTTGGTGCTACCAATTAGTTTTTTGCAATTTTAAAGTTCAAATAGTCAATCCAAACCATTAGATGTTCAATCTATATTAAAATCTGCTTGGAGACCAAATTTTACATTTTTTGGAATTTTTTTTATTATTTTTTAAGCCACTTTGAAAATTACAGATCCGGATGAACAGTAAAAACAGTGCAACCAAATTCTGGACCATGTGATCAGCAATTTTCAAAGTGGCTTAAAAAATAGTAAAAAAATTGCGAAAAATGTAAAATTTGGTCTCCAAGCAAATTTTAATATAGATTGAACATCTAACGGTTTGGATCGACTATTTGAACTTTAAAATCGCAAAAACTAATTGGTAGCACCAAAGGCCTTGGTCATACCACTTTGATCTTAGCCACTTCTATTCTCTATTAATTTCCCGGCCAAAATCCATCAAAATAACCTAAATTCACCAAAACTACATATTGTCTGTTGGACCAAAACTAAATCTAGCTAACATGCACGGTACTACCAAATATACTACAAATAAAAATTTGATCAATGTCAAACTTATATAAATATGGGTGGAACTAGAAAATTTAGATAGGGAAACTGAAAATTAAAATGTAAAAATGTACAATGCAGAAAGGTGAGATTTGAACACAAATTTCCCCGTAACACAATGAGCAACTTTAACCACTATGTTACAAGTAATCATTTGATATTTTATAGGAAGCTAAAGTATATAAAAACTTAAATGAAAAAAAATTAATTAATTTTTAATACATAATTAAAAAAAAAAATCATGGAGTGGCTTAGCCACCTTTGGAGCACACTAAGACCCGCCCCTAAATTAATTGATCCTAAAATATAAAATATGCAAATATCCAAAGTAGAAGGCTTTACATTAACCCTATTTGTTTCTATTTTTTAAAATCTAGAAGTTCACCCCAAAAATAAACTATATTTACAACCTATATATGTTTCTCACACCATATCTGAAAAGTACCAAACAATAAATTTTTGAATATTAAAAAAAAACAAGAAAGCTCTTGTATACAGTATACACCATAATTTTTTTTATCATCCGATCAATCAAATGACCAAAAACATAGTATATGTTCATTTTTAATAGCTACAGATTTAAACAAAATGAAAGATGTATATGCATTCTATATTTCTTGACTATCCGGATCAATATATGATATGAGGCTATAAAGTTCTTGCTTCCTAGATCGTCTAATGAATTCTAGATGAGCAAAATAAGAATATGTATGTAATTTTAAAGTAGCAAGTCAAAGATCGATGTTCCAGGGGTGAATACGGAGCGGATAGTAGTAAAATCATATTCATATTCCTTTTTAATTTTTCGGATACGGATATGGATCGGATACCAGCCGGATACGGATCGGATCGGATATTTATTAAAATAATATTAAAAAATATAAAAATTATAATATTTATCTAATTTTAATGGTGAATAACAATATATTTTTATAATATATATTAAAATATATGATATATATATATATATATATTATTTGGATACGGATAATTGAAACGTAAAATCATATCAGTATCCATATCCACACGGATATTCGGATATCAGATATCCACATCTAATTTTTCAAATATTATCCATACCGTTTTCATTCCTATCGATGGAGCCAAAAAAATAACTTAAAAGTGGGACAATAATTCTAGCCAGGTCATAATCTTACAATCATTTTGGATTTTAAGCAATATTTGTAACTTTTTGTTCATAAAATCTTGCAAAAATAATTGTATTGTTTAATGATTTGTTGTAATTAAACGCATAATGCAGAATTGCCTTAAAAGGATCATTCCTCTGCACAGTTCAGTTTGAATAAACAAATATTCAAACAAAAAGGATTCGCATGTAACAACCAAATATTTATGAATAAACAATACGATTGACATACAATAACTTTTTTGTCTTTTCATTTCTGTTATATATCTGAATAATCAGCATAGTTTCATATGGCAAAATACTAAATTACTGAAGCAAAAGATCATTCCTCTGCACAGTTCAGTTTGAAAGTCGAATTCTCTTTTTTTTTTCTAACGAAAAGAAATGTAAATGCTGTAATTTGATGGAATATTTACGTTCCAAACTGAGATATTTATGGTGATTATATCAAATTGGTTTAACTTCCTATTTATGGTGATTATATCAAATTCGCCAAAATTGGTGTTAAAATGCCAAGGATGGCAATTTCCAAGAAATAATATTATAACCCCAAAAAGGTTCATAATAGCAGGTAGTAGGTCTTCTAATTAAATCTAAACTTAAAAAGTTATTAATTTGGATTATCTAGAAGTGACTGGTACACACATTTTTACCGTACCATATTGTACCGAACTGACTGGTACGCACTGCACACCTGATGTTTGCATCAAAACAAACATGTTGGGTAAATATTTTCATCACTCTTGCTTTTCTATAGAAAGGCAAACTAAATTCATTCATTCCATGTGAGGCCAACAGTTCAATAATTAGTGTAGGTACTATGCTAAATCAATGGTCTTCCTTGCAGGCTCAAACAAAGGGAAAATTGATTATTTGCCACTACAAAATCTTTCAATTTGAAAAATGCCACTCCGAAATCAGAAATTTTCCTAATGCCACTCTAAACTTAGTTAATTCTTAATTTTGCCACTAATACTGTATTAGTCCTGTAAAAAAAAAAATTAATTAATTAATGACCGAAATACCCTCTGAGAGAAAACAAAACTCAACAAGTCTTTCTCTCCAAAACAGACCAAAAGTTGAGAGCTCTCAGAGACCGAACCCTAAGCTCAGGGAGGCCAAATCCACCAGAAAATCCTCTTCTTCTCCGACTGGGTCTTCGACTGGGTAATACCTTCTCCTCTTCTTCTCCGACTGGACCAAAACTCCTTCTCCTCTTCTTCTCCGATTGGACTGAAACTCCTTCTCCTCTTCTTCTCCGACGGGACCGAAAACTCCTTAATTAACTAGAGGAGCGACTGGGCTATATGGACTATTACCATGGTTAATAGAAACATGGTAATAGAGATACTCAGGTTCTTAGCACGATTTCCTCTCATTGATCTCTAATTGAGGTCTCACTGAGGCAATACCCTTCAGATCTCTCACTGAGGTCGCGATGTATACTGGAGGCGATTTCCTATCTGGCTGAGCACGCGATTTCCTCTCTCACTGATATTTCTTTGAGGAGGCGATGTATATTGGGAAGGAGAGCAAAGATATTGTCATGGAGAGCATAGGGAATACACTTCTTAGATGGGAAAATTGTATCTGAAGGGTATGAAGGGTATAATCGAAAATACAGAAATACGTATCCCAAAACAGTATTTTTCAATTAATTTTTCATAAAAATAGTATAACAATTGTATTGGAGTGGCAAAATTAAGAATTAAGTAAGTTTAGAGTGGCATTAGGATAATTTCTAATTTTAGAGTGGCATTTTTCAAATTGAAAGGTTTTGGAGTGGCAAATAAACAATTTTCCCATAATATATCTCAAAATCCTTTGGTCTGATCCAACAGTAAACCTCCTAAGAGCATAGTCACAAGATTCGCGAATAATTTGTTTTTTTGGTGATGACGAATCGAACGCCGAATTATTTAGTTGACTGAACTTTGACCGAATTATTTCCGAATAATTAGCGAATTTTACGAACTTTTCCTGAAATTTCTGAATTTTTCCCATAACATTTTTTTTTTGGTTTTTTTTTTGTTCCTTATAGGACTGAGATCTCTAGTCCAGATAATTTCGAATCATTCCCAAATTATACTAGAATTATTCTCGAATCATGAATTTTTAACCTCGCCGAACCGAACCCGAATAATTCATTTGTCACTATGCCTAAGAGTACTGCCTATTCCGAATTTGAGATTCTTAAAAGATTATTACACCATCTTGTACCAAAAGTATTGAAATTTGAAGCGCCAGCAACAAGTGCTACCTTGGAATTTCCTTTGGGATTATTTCTGAAAAGAAAGGACTTCAAACGATTTCGGATTAAGAAGAAAAAGAAAAATATATTAGCTCAGAATATTTCACTAAGTAGGCATGGTTCCTTTTTTTGTCATTCAAAAGCCCGTAGGCATAATACAGAGAAGTTCCAATCAAGGGCAATAAAAAAACAAGCGTATTTGTATTGAATTTCAAAGACAAAACTTGTATTATTTATCCATTCCATACATAGTTCAAACAAATCTATTGGAGTTGTCACTAAATAAACAACAAATTATACATAAATTACACATCAATTTACCATATTACTCGTGAAGAAAAGCCTATTTACTCACTCGAGCATTAAATCAAACACCTTAGGTGCATAAAGGACATGGTACCAGTCCATTCTCATTGCAACCGAGACATGGTATTTTGGTCTCCTCATCTCTGTCATAGAGACTATGACTACCATTACATGCCGAACACATCATAAATTTCATCCCTCCACACCCTTCGCACGAAGCACCGTTACAACCAACCAAAAACTGCCTTACCAAAGGCCGCAGTCGCCCGTTTTCATGCAATCCGACCACCTCCTCTGCCCCTCCTATATACCGTCCAGTAATGAAAAGCCGCGGTGGAATTGCACGGAAGCCCAGTACTTCCCATAATTCTTCTCTGTAACCCAAATCCATGGAGATATCCCTTTCATGGAAATTAACACCCAAATTCTCCAATAGGAACCGAACCCGGTTGCAATCCTCGAACGTCTTTCTAATACCGTGAAGTGAAGTTGTGTACAAAATTACACACTCCCTGCCACCTTGCGGGCATCTGACCTCAAAATCTGCTAATAGGTCCGATGAGCTGCTCTCTGTCTCGGTACGTGCTACCTTAGTTGGGGGTTCAAAGGTTTCAATCAGGTCTATCTCTTCACTCATAGACCTGGTACGGGTTCTTGCTTCCACGTAACTCTGGTTATGGTCTGATACTGCTTGTCTGAAAGCCGCTAGCAGGTTCGGATCAAAAAGGGTTGAAGAATTCAAATCAGGGCGGCGGTATGAAGGGAGCCCGGATCCAAGATCAGCTCTTTTAGGGCTATTTTGCTCGAGTTTGAACGGCTGCTCAGATTTTTTGCTGGGTGTGCTTGGGCCAATATTCTCTTTATCGCTTGATTCTTCGGTGCCGAATTGAATCGGGTTGATAGGCGTGTTATGAAGCTCAAACTGGAGTTCTTTTTCTTCTTGTTCTTTTTCTTCTTCTTCTTCTTCTTGTTCTTCTTCTTGTTCTTCTTCTTTGGTGGTAATTGGGAGAGTAGAATGAGATGGAGAGGTGACCAGAGAAGGGGGTGCATCGAAGAACTCATCTGACGGGGCTTCGATTAGGAGAACTCGGCCGTTTCCCTGCTTGGTGGGGCCCACTTGATGAAAAGATTTGAGAGTTCTTAGAATTCTTGAGCTGAACCCCTTCATCTCCTCCTCAGTCCTTTGTTTTTGCGATGAGAATTGCGCATGGAAGAATGGAGAAGGGAATGAAAGAGAAGAACAAGAGAGAGAAAAAGGAAAGTGCAAAAGGAAAATCTTCAGAGAGAGAGAATAAGAGAAGCGAGGTTGTGAGGGAGCTTTTTGAGAGAGGTGTGCTTTCTTTGTTAAGAGCTGACTCAAAGTGGGTAACGGCTATAAAGCTGGGTCCTTTATAAGAAAATAATAATATATCCCTTCGAAAATTCGGAATAACGGGTCGGGGGAGAGCAAATCTTCTCCGGTTCTTAGATCAATTGACAGCTGAAAGGTCTGCGACAGAAAAGAATTTGGTAGACATGGATAACTCCGGTATTTTAAAAACACAGAGGATTTGGAAAAGGAAAGTCTGGCGTGATTGCAACGGTCATGATTTATGGGACCCACAGAACATGGGATGCCCTCTTTAAGATTCCTGCTTTTTTGTTACACTTTTGTAGAACAGATTATCCTTGATTGTCTCTGATGATTGGGTCCCACATAATAATATTGTTTGGAAAACCTAAGATACATATTGGGCAATACAGTTGATTGGAACAGATAATCCCAGTGGACTGCTGGAAAAATAAACTATATATTCTAGTTGGGTCTTCTGAGACTGGAACTCGGTGATTCTCTGTACAGCGATACCGTTGATTGAAGTTAAAGATTTTCCTACGACATTTCTCAGAAAATAATAAAAAAAAAATAACGGTAAGAATAATAGTAAATTTAACGCCATAATATATTTTAAGAACCATTCGTGGTAATAAAATTGTCGGATATTGTATTATACTCGTATAAATTTATTACAGCGTATTCCTAAATTATCTTCAAATTATAACGATTGTACTCTTAGAAATCACTTACCAATAATTATTTTGATAATTTTGACAACACTTTTTCAAACAAAAATAAATAACATTGTTAATTAATTTATAGGTAATTTATTGAACATATAGCAACTTTTTTTTCTTTAGTATCGGCCGGAACAGAAAACAGAAAGAGAGAAAAAAAAATAAGAAAGTTACTATTGAAGGCAATTTAATACTTCTAAGCTTCGAACCATGATCTTTCATTTTTGTAAAAAAGTCACTATTGAAGACTGAGAAATACTTCTCAGCTTGAAGTCACAGTCTTTTATTTTTGTTGTTGTTATAGATCAAAAGTATCTGCGAGGCTTAAATTAGAACTCTCATATCATTTTAAAATAATTTTATGCAATTTATATATTGAAACAAAAAATAATACACATCCTCGATCAGTGAATAAACGGTACCTTTTAGGAGTAAAAACAGAGCGGACAATATCATATCCGTATTTGACCCTTATTCGAAAATTAAATAGGAAAATCTGTGTGGATACAGATACGGATATAGTTTTAAATTTTAATTATCCGCATTCAAATAGTAGCTATATACTATGTATTTTAATGTATACTATAAAAAAAATTATATTATTCACAGTTATAATTAGATAAATATTATAAACTTTATATATTTTTATATTAAATATCCGACTTATCAGTATTTTGTATTGGTATTTGTTTAATATCCGATTCGTATCCACATATGAAAAATAAAAACGGATAAGAATATGATTTTACTACTATTCGCTCCTTATCTGATCCGTTTTCACCCCAATATCTTTACTTATTGAATAAAAACTATTTTTTTTTCAATTCTTTAAGATTATCTTATTGTTTTATATTACCTACTAGGCAATATCTCTGTATTAAGCTCAATTGACACTTTAAAAAGTTGTCTAGGGATTAATAAATTGCAATGTTTAAATAAAGCGAGATAATTCTGTAAGAATCTCACTAGAACTTTCTTTTTTCCAAATAAGCTTTTCAATGTTTAAAATCATGAAATTTTTTGCTTCCACATACAAAAAAAAATCTCCATGGTCAAACCGCTGAGATTGGTTAATAATTTTGGGGAGGGTTGTAGTACATATTATATATTATAAGTTTATTAATGATTGATTTTGTTAAATGTACATTTAGAATAATTAGAAAAAAAAAATCATTTGACTATATAAACTAATTCTTTAGTCTCAAAAGAAAATTAGGCTCTCTAAAGAATGATCCTGTCATAGCATATTGTGCAATCTTGTCCGATGGTGTGTGTATATATATATAGAGTATGGCTAATTTGCTGCTGGCAGCATTTCCGCCAGCTGCTACCGGGGGCAGATCTGCCATACTGATGTTCAAACAACAAATTTTTTTATATAGATGTTCAATCTATATTAAAATCTACTTGGAGATCAAATTTTACATTTTTTGGAATTTTTTTACTATTTATTAAGCCACTTTGAAAATTGTTGATCCAGATGAACAGTAAAAACAGTGCAACCAAATTCTGGACCATGTGATCAGCAATTTTCAAAGTGGCTTAATAAATAGTAAAAAAATTCCAAAAAATGTAAAATTCGGTCTCCAAGTAGATTTTAATATAGATTGAACATCTAACGGTTTGGATTTGTTGTTTGAACATCAGTATGGCAGATCGCCCCCGGCAGCAGCTGGCCGAAATGCTGCCAGCAGCAAATTAGCCATACTCTATATATATATATATATATATATATATATATATATAGTTTCTGGGTTTTTGGTATAAAGTTTGGTAGGATGAAATAGAAGAACCAATCAATCAAATATATAATGGCATAAAATTAACATGACAGGATAAGGATTGCTAGTTGCTTTTCATGGAAGAGAACAAACAGCTGGGACAATTGAAAGGTCCAGAAGTTCATCTTCGCTTTCAGTTATTTGATGATACAAAGGGAAAATTCAACCAAAAAATTTAATTTGTGTGTGTGTGTTTTTTTTTTTTTTTTAAGAAAAAAGTTGTACAGGTTAAGTTTAAGATAGTTTAGTTAAAACTGACATGTTGGGTAAATCTGATATCTCTTAAATTTTGATCGGGAAATTGCGCAGTATATCAATTTTTCTTTTACCGGAATGGTTAATTAAGAAAATTAAATTACTGTATTTGAGACCAGAACTTGGTGCCAAATTCAGAAGGAGAAATTGATTGTGGAGATAACAAATTATGCTTGGCTCGTTGCATTTAATATGTATCTACGCAAATGATTTTTCTGAGCCGTCTGATCATTTTTAAAATTATCAGATCCTACTTTTACTTTGATCACTTAACAATCAAAATGGGTTAAATAGTACTATGGTCGCTCTATATTTTACACTTTAAATTATCCCAAATTAACCGTAGATAACAACGCACGGCTCATAGTTAGATCAGAATCAACTAATTAAATTAATTGGTCACAGAAGAATTTAAGCAAATCTTAGCAGTCTAGCAAAAATTCCTTTTCCAATTGGCTTAGTAAAATTTACCCAATTTAATTGATCAGAATTCCAACTAAATGCTTCTCAATGGATCTAAGGCTTAGGAGCCAAATCATGAATGTTGAACTGTTTGCGCAAGCGGCACCACCTCGGCAAGTGGTGTCGGCACCGGGCTAGTCAATGGTGAAGTCCGACAAACAGGACATGTCGGCCGTGACTTCAGCCATGTGTCGACGCACTGCACGTGGAACAGGTGACTGCACCCCGGCATTGATCTTAGTACCTACAATAATTACAAAACTTTTTCATGACCAATTCGAAAAAATGTACAGGTATATTCTGAATTGGAGCAAATGATTTGAATTTTATGAATAAAAAGATTTTTGAAGGGTCCAAATCCAAACGCTGCATTGACAAAAATCCCAAATTATTTGTTCATGGACCTAAATGCATTCTCTTTTATTTTTTGAATTTTAAAGAAGAAATTTACCTCCCCCTCCTTATAATCCACCAAACAAATAGAACAACACCCATCATTAGACGAACTGTTGCGTGTATAGGCCACCGTCGGATACGCCTTGAGCGTGTCATCGTCGATTCCGATTGCCATTGAGTCGTCATAATTCTCATACAATTCGACATCATCAGTTGCGCCTGTGCTGCTGGTGTTGTTAGCAGTGGTACGGTTGCACAATGCGAATGCAAAAATGAAAGTGGTGATCAGCAGTAGTACTGCAACCGGGATGCCGACCGTGTACACCGTTAGCATGGTCAGATATGAGGTTAAGTTCACCTTGTTGGTCGGGGCCAATGCCACAGGACTGATTGATGCGTTCATTTCATTTCTTCTCTTCTGGGTGAGATTGATTACTATTGTTTCATTTTGAATTTGATGAGAGCTTGTGATGTGGATCTGAGAAGTGGAGAAGGGAATGGCTTTGCGGGCGGAGAAGGGTTGGAAATGTCAACGGTTTTGTTAATTGGAGTATGTATGTATGTATTATACGAGATTTTTGGGATTGGATTTCTCAAAAAATGTGTCATTTAAGCTTCTTTGAGTATTATAGCCAGGTAAGCGCATTTTGCATAAACAACGCTCATAACTTCATAATCTTATATCTCATACTTTGTTAAATCCCGAACACTAAATCACGTTTATGATTGCAATCGTAAAAAAAATTCTACTAATTGTCAAGCCATTATTATCGCCATTGTTCACCATAATGTCAGTTTTAAAATTATCAAGTAAGCAATTTTGGTAAACTTGGTATAGCAATAAGGTTATATTCTTGCAATAGACAATGCAAATTTCGCATTAATAATTACCATTGATTTATAATTAAAATAATATGCGTCTTTGAAACTGTTTGTTTGTGTTTACCTTTTGTTGTTGGACAATTCAAGTTACTTTTTATATTAGTTATCAAGCAAATTAGATTTTTTAAGGTGGATATTGTTGTAAATCAATAGCATATCAGTAGGGGTGAAAATGAAGCGGATAGTGGTAAAATAATATTCATATTTCTTTTAATTTCGGATACGGATACGAATCAGATCGGATATTTATTAAAATAATATTAAAAAATACTAAAGTTCATAATATTTATCTAATTTTAATAGTGAATAACAATATTTTTTTATAATATATATTAAAATATATGATATATATTTACTATTCGGATACGGATAATTGAAACGTAAAATTATATCAGTATTCATATTCGCACGGATAGTCAGATATCAGATATCCACATCTAATTTTTCGAATACAAATTAAATACGAATCGGATATTATCCATACTGTTTTCATCCCCTAATCATGTGTCCCCGGAAGGCCGGAACTAATAAATTAATAAATCATAAATAAATAAAATAAAGAGCTTTCGTATCCGCAAGCAAAAGCCCGTTGTACCTCATCCCACGCTACAAAATTGCACGGCATTATAGCGAGCAGCAAATGAAAGAGCAGATAAATTCCAACCGCTAGTACAAACGACAAAAAAAAAAAATTAAAAGACAATTTCAATGGGAAAAACAACAATACAACATGGGTCGACTCTACCTGAATTGAATTATAAATAATCCGGTTGATGTCTATTTATTAATTGATTTATTTATTTATGGTAATTCACAATTCGTTAGTCATATTATTAAATTGTTTTGTCTACTCCTAATAAAAATTCTGACTACACCTCTAATTTGCTGGAAACTTTTTGTTAATTACAAATCATTATCCTTTTCAGTTTTACTCGAACATTTAATAAGTTAGATTTTATATGTTGGATAGTTGAGTCAATAGTTATCCGTAAAATAGAGATTAAAGCAAGGTCACCTGAACTGTCTGACCATTTAGAAAAACTTTTAAATGAAAAGAAAGTTGGAAATTGTAATAGATAATGCTCAGTTATGTATAAGTAGGTGAGTAACTGAAATTATTGATTGCTGTTGCTTGCACATTTTCATCCATTTTTAACAAGGTTCTAAACAACGATTATAGCGCTATAGCTTTTAAGGTCCGAAAAAACTGTAGTGCAACCATAATTAGCTATTTAAAATCATTATAAAAAAAATGATTAATAGCGTCGTAGCTTTTGAGATCTGAAAATGCTATAGCGCAGCTATTGCGTAGCTATAGTGCTATTTAGAACCTAATTTTTAACGATACATGTTTCAGGCAATTGCAGTTGCGTACAAGTACGCTGAAAATGCATATTAATCAATTGAGAAAACCTGATCACGACATGGTTAATAAATTCCAATTCATAGTCTTCAAAGTTTGAACCTATTTAGTCAAAAGATTCATTCGTTGAATTTAATGGAAAGGATACATCGGCAAGATGAGCAGTTTTGGGGTTTTACCAATAATATGCCTCTAAAATTATAAGGTACAATTTCTCCACTTCGTATGTTTTGTAATTTGTATAATCATGAGTGGTAGTTATTTATTTTCTGCATAGATAATCAACCACCTATACTTATGTTTGGTTGTCTTAATTCATGCGTGAAAGCTAAGAAAGAGATAAAAGTGTCTTAAGGTCCGAACAGAAGATTAAGATCCGGACAAAAGAAAGCTAAAAAAAGTTATCTTAATCCGCGCTAAGAAACCGGTATTCGACAGAATTAAGCGGCTAAGAACCTAAAGAAAACAGATTAAGTATTAAAGAGACTTAATCCCTTATTTCCTCCCTTCTCTTCTTCTACTTTTTTTTTTTTCTTTTCCTTTTTCTTTTTTGAACGTGCAAACGAATGACCTATATACGTACTTTAAAAATGAGGTTAAACTACACGATTTTTGTTCCAAGAGCACAAGCATCTAACCTCTTTGTCTATGTCATGTTTCTGAGGTTTTAAAAAAAAAAATAGATTAGATATTGCATCAAATTGAGTTATATATGCTTCATTCAATGTGAATGATGTTGAATTTTTTTATTTTTTATTGTTTTTGAAACAACCCCGTAGAATGTCATCAAGTAAGCTTCTTTTTTGTCATTTAAACTTTTTCGGTTGAAGTTTGTAAAACTCCGTTGTACTTGGGCGGCAGACCACCTCTACAAAAGCCCGAAACATTCGTCCACAGATCCAAGCAGGTACAAAATTTGATGCAATAAAAGTCAAACCAACTATGAAATTCTCGCAACAGTTGCAACTAAAAAAATACGAAACCGAATCTCATGTGGGCAGGAAAAAAATCCTGCCAACAGATGTATTTGTCTATCCATATTCCATACCACCTCGCTTCCCGAGGGCCCTTCATTAAACGTATAAAGATTATAAACTTACATTAGGAAAGAAAGAAGATCAAATGAGTCAATTGAGCATAATAAAATTCTAAACTACTATGTTCTATAGATTAAGGCAGAAAATTAGAGACATGGAAAATAAAAATTTGCTCTAAAGATGGGAGATACTAAGCACACAGGTCATTAAAGATTGCAGTTGCAGATAAAACTACTACCATAAGAGCAAACAATATTTAAAATTGCATCCATTTAATTATAGAAAGCTATTGCTCAAAGGTAATCTATAACCAAGGCTACCGTCAAAAGTTTGTAAGCCCCATTAGAATTGAACTTTACCAGTAGTCACAAAGCTAACAACAACAATAGTAAAAATAATTATAACCCCTCCGATACAAAAAGAATTTAACCATCCGCATCGCCAGCTAGATTAAAATTTCAAAGTTTCTACTGCTGAGCACACTGGACACGATGGCCACCGCCATGCATGTCCTCGTCGTCCTCATCATACGCCTCACGGGCTTGGTGTTGCTTGCGCCGCATCTCCTCCTCGATGTTGACATCGTGCAAAGTTGTCTCCTCGCACTCATCCAGCTCCATGTCAGTCATTGTTGAGGCAGGTTTTGGCGGTAGTACTGTCTCCAGCGCCTTAACCTGCTCCAGGGACAGCGAGTCAGGGAATTCAACAGTGAAGTGGATGTACAGCTTGCCCTTCATGAATGGGCGCTGGTACATTGGCATCCCCTCATCATTTATGGCCTTAAATGAATCTGTGCATGTCAAAGCAACAAAACAAGTAATTAGTCAACCAAAAAAAAAAAAAAAAATCCAACAACAGACAGATAATTAGAGAAGTTGACAAGGAGTTTCATACCAGGCTTGATGACCTCGCCGGGGTTAGATTTGATGAGGAGTTGACGGTTGTCGAGGTGGGTGAGCACAAACTGGAAGCCGCAGAGGGCCTCAGTAAGAGACAAGGTGTGCTCAATAAATAGGTCATCTCCCTTTCTCTTGAACTTGGAGTGATCCTTCTGCTGCAGCACAAACACTATGTCCCCAGTAACCGTATCCGGCTGCACCATAAATCATTCCATCAAAAGTCAACCAATCAGTTGGGCCTTTGGCTAAATACAGCTATTCAATCAGTGGCAATCAAAACATAAAAGAAAAATAATAAACCAATGGAAGCTTACAGCTTCATCGGCCTCGCCAGGGAAGGTGATCTTCTGGCCGTTTTGCATGCCCTTTTCAACAACAACCTCGAGAACCTTCTTCTCCTGGACTACCTTCTCACCCTTGCACCCCGGGCAGCGATCCTTGTCGGTGATCGTCTCACCTGTGCCCTTGCACTCGTTGCATGGGTGCTGCATCTGCTGGATCATCGACGGGCCCAGCTGCCTGATCGTCACCTTCATGCCCGACCCCTGGCAACCCGGGCACTTCATCGATGCCCCCGACTTTGACCCCTTTCCCTTGCACTTCGAGCACAGCACATTGCGTGACAGAGACAGCTTCTTAGAGGTACCGTTGTACAGGTCATCTAGTGACACCTTCAAAGGGTGCACCACGTCTTCACCCCTCCTCTGCCTTCTACCCCTGCTGCTACCACCACCTGCAATGACACATTAATTTCATGTGTTATTAACTAGCCAAAAGTATAGTTGATAAGTGTTAGTAATATACAATAGGGAAAGATATATTACCGCCGAAACCTCCACCGCCAAAAAAGGAAGAGAAAATGTCGAATGGGTCAACACCACCCGCACCACCGCCTCCCATTCCTTCCTTGAGAGCATCTTCACCGTACTGATCGTAAATTTCACGCTTCTCAGGGTCACTTAGCACCTCATAAGCCTGAGCTAGCTCCTTGAACTGAAAAACGTACACCACATTCAAAGTTTTAGCAATAAGTACTTTAACAGTTTTGGCTTGACAAATTTAAGTTCCACTTTTGTACATCAAGATTCAGATTTTGGGATATTTGAACATCTCCTTTTATACTTTGTTAGATGTTCCTAAACAACATAGTATCTATCATTCTTCTTTAAATCAACCGCACACAATACCAGCTAAACCTTGTTCTGATGCTTGGTACAACCCTAAAATGTCTAATTGCGACCAAAGACTACGGTCAAGTATCACCTATTAGATCTCTACAACAGAGAACTGCA
Organism: Carex myosuroides; assembly: GCA_028015225.1. Lineage (NCBI taxonomy): Eukaryota > Viridiplantae > Streptophyta > Magnoliopsida > Poales > Cyperaceae > Carex > Carex myosuroides. The sequence continues at coordinate 7,849,173 of CM051487.1, read as the reverse complement.
GAGCCTAAATTGTGGACAAATCCAAGAAGTAAAACCAAGACGCCCTTCCAAAGATCAGACATATGGATTCAATTAGTAAACAGAAGTATACTAAGGGTACAAAAATAAAATATCTCAAACCCGATCCCGTAAAAAGTTCTCTATCGTAGATCCATAACAAAACCGTACAAAATTTTCCAATACAAAATGAGCACAACTAACGCACCAACGATCCGATTCTAACAAAAATATGAAATCAAGAAAAAGATCCAACTTTCTTCATACCTTCTCAGGATCGCCTCCCTTGTCGGGGTGGTTCTTAATCGCCGCCTTACGATATGCCTTCTTCAGATCTTCCTGAGAAGCACTCTTGGGCACGCCAAGAATTTCATAATACTTCGTATTATCGCTCTTTTTCATCCCCCCTCTTCCAAACATCTTTACTCTCTCTTTTTGTTCAAATCTCTTGCTAAATTAACGCGATTCGGACGATTTAAACCGATCTCAAAGAATAACCCAACAAATCTCAATTCCCCGATCAAAGAAGCTTGGTAGAAATAGCGAAGAAATTCTCGCTTTCTGATCGGTCAAAAGTTGAGTACTTACAAAAGCGGAGTTGGTTCCTGGAAACTTATAAGAATACAGAAGAGAGGCGGTCGAGTAGAAGGATCTAGAAATACTCGGTTTTGGGGGAGAAAAGGAGATCTAAACCGTTGGATGGTAAATATACGGTCTGATATTCGACTCCGGATATTTCGAGGTCCCATATTTCCTGTTTTAATTCGGATACCCTAAAGTAGCACAAATTTTGAGTTTCGATCCAGACCGTCCGATCTGTTTTGGTAGGACTATTAAAGGGACCGTACATTCTACCTCGGACCGGATTGGTCCGGATTCCTATCGTGCGGTCCTGATGCAAACTCAAAGGTTTAGTTACTTCAGAGGATCCGTACTCGTTTGTTTGGGGAAGTTTTCTATTTTGTTAACCCTAAAGATATTTTCTTCTAAAGTGGGCATTGGTCCCATAAACAAGTGAAATTGCCGTATATAGGTTTCTTAAAATTGGAAGATTGAGAAAAATAATTCTTTTCTCAGCTGTATCTCTCCGAAAAGTCGGAAAAAATATTTTAAGATATTCCAGAAAAAAAAAGCACAAAATTAGGGTTTTAATACCATATATACCAGAAAAACCTCAAAATTAACGTTTCGAAACTTCCGAGTTTGTTGCTTACAGGTTATATTTTTGGTTACTCTAGTTTATCATATACCTAGTTAATATTTTTGTACTTGCAATATTTACTATGATTAAAATAAGATATTAAAATTTAGTAGTGATTTGTGCTTTCAATACTTTTGTACTTTCAATATTTACTTTCAATGTTTAAGATAAGATATTAAAATTTAGAATGCGCCATACTTCATAAACTATGATGTATGTAAATTTTGATTTACTTCAGCTTTTCTAAAATAAATAAGAAAACTCATTAAAATTATATCATAAAAAAAATCAAAGTTTCATATAAATGGTTAAAAAAATTTTAATTTGGTTTAAATTAATATGTTTAAATATCTAAAAACATAGTACAACTTAGTAGTGATTAAGTGCTTCAGGATATTTGAAGTATCACATAAAAGTGTTTTAAGGAGGAACAAATTAAAACAACACCATAGTTTAAACTTCAATTATCAAAATCCTTAGCTTTTGATGCTTTAATTTTAATATTGAATCACCCAAGATAGATCTATGACAAAACTGTCCAATATACATAATTTTTTTTGAGTGAGGCTATGGTGCTATGCATAGCACGGATGGCTAGTGTACTACGGCTCAATATGGTACTTTTTAAAATCCTAATGGTCGATCCGAACCGTTCAATGTGATATCCATATGAATATGTACTTGCAAACTAAATTTTATATTTTTTTGAATTTTTTTACTATTTTTTTAGATAGGTAGTAAAATCAGTGTTTTCTGAAAATTCTGGACCATCAAAATTCTACCTATCTAAAAAAATAGTAAAAAAATTCAAAAAAATATAAAATTTAGTTTGCAAGTACATATTCATATGGTTATCACATTGAACGGTTCGGATCGACCGTTAGGATTTTAAAAAGTACCATATTGAGCCGTAGTACACTAGCCATCTGTGCTATGCATAGCACCATAGCCTCGCTCATTTTTTTTTATAAATTGAATCAGAATTCAAATTGTTTGCTCTAATTTTACCGGCAGTAAGATACAATTTTTTTTTGAAATTTCGAGAACCCAAATTTCTAGTTAGCATTGCTAACAAAAGATAATTATGTTATACAAACAAAATAGGACGATCCATTCAATTTTAACACAAACTAACAAACATTTTTTTTTTAAGTACAACATTTTTTTTTCAATCAAATAAAAGAAGTCCTCCAACCATATAAAAAAATTAAGTCGGTGTATATTTTTTTCTGTATGTTTGTAACTTAATCAAGCTTAATAATAAAATAAATATAAGGATTTCTCATTTTAGGCTTGGTCTTTGTTGTTTAAAATTTAATATTTTCTATTATTTACAAAGCCCAATAGAACAGAGCCTATGAGGCCTGTTTTGAGTGATCATATTCATAGGTGCCTCGTGATTAGAACAGGCGTATGTAATTACATAATGTTTTGAGGCTTGTGGAACATAAGTACTATTAATGAAAAATATGTTCCCACTAAATTTGGCCAAATTTTTTCAAAATTAAACAATAAAAAGAAAACTAAAAAGAAAGTATTTAAGGGAACAGTGCATATTAGTTTGTAATGGTTCAAATTTTACCAGAAAGTTTACCAGAAATTTGTGATTTCTGAACCATACAAACTCCACTACAAGAAATTAACTTATATGTAGAAGAATTGAACGTATGATGCAATAAAAGAGATTTCTTTATTTTTAAACTAAGCACGACCGATTAAAACTTCATTGCATACATAAAAGCAACAGAAAGTATAATTCTGTTTATTCACTGGAACTATTTAAAAAACTGAAACAGCATCCCATATAAACACAACAGGGCTCTTCACTTGATGCTCCTTATTCTCCCAAATAACATACGCAAATCCGTACTCGACCGTTGTATTTGCACCGATCTTGCTTTTGAACTCGACCGTGTAGTCCCTCTTCTCGTACGTCCCGACAAAATCCAACATCTCTGGCCTCACTTTCACCGAAACCTTCTCTGCAGCCAAATTGACCACCCTTGCCGTGTAGTTCTCGGGCAAATCCGACACCTTCATCAGGGTCCTTCTCCTCACCACTCGATAACCAGTATGATTTTTAAACGCAACTGCAAAAGACGGGTAGTTCAGGTCCCAGCTATGGTCATAGTGTACATGGCTGCAATTTATGGGCGAACCAACAAACCGTCTCATTTGTTCGCTTGTGTAATTTAGTTTGCACAGCCACTTCGCGTAGTCTTCAAAGCCGGCATCATACACCAGCCCGGGATCAAGTGCCGCTTGTGGATAGACGTGTCCACCTCCAAAGGACAACGGTGTGGCATCTTGTGAGTTATCGGTTGCTACTATCGGACGGTCTCTATTGTCAAGCACTAAGGCTGTGGTCATCATTGCAGATCGTATCATGGCCGGAGACCATGTTGGTTTCAGATGCCGAAGTAGTGCAGCAGTGCCTGCGACGTGGGGACAGGCCATAGATGTGCCTGACATTATGTTAAAGTCAGATCGTCTCGGGTCCGAGGGGTCACCGGATACGGGTGTTTCTGATGGCCATGCAGCAAGGATGTTATTGCCAGGTGCTAGTATGTCGGGTTTGAGTAGTTCCGGCATCTCATAGTTCGGTCCACGAGAAGAGTAAAAGGCCACCTGTGGGGCCCGATTCTTGCCAATAACTGTATGGCCATCATACTCGAGTCGTGCCATTGGTTTCATCGTCGAGTTCAAATACGCTATTAACTTTCTACTCTCGTCATAACCCAGCGAAAGAGACGGAAGAGTGTAGCTCTTGGCCACGATTGTTTCTCCTAATGAGGGATCGACATTAATTGAAACAAGCCCGGCCCCACCAGCAGCTTGAATGAGGAATCCTGTGCTCACGGTCGCGTCTCGGCACACAACTATCTTGCCCATAATTTCAGAAGCTATCAAGACATCACTGTAACAAAAGCTGATACTTATTATTGGGAGCATTTCCATGCCACTGATAACCCCAAAATAGAGCGATTCACCAAAAAGCACTTCACCAGAACCCAATGTTAGATTGGCTTGTAATGTTCGGTCAATCGAACTGGAGGCAACAGTAGTGATCCAAGGCGCTGTGTTGACCACTGTGGTGAGATGTGGTCCACTGTTGCCGGCTGAACACGCAACAAAGATCCGATGCCGCTCTGCTGCAAATACTCCGATCGCTATCGCATCATTGTAATATGGAATCAATTGAATTGAACCGAGGGATAGTGAGAGGATGTCGACACCATCTTCTATTGCTTTATCAACCGCAGCGAGGATGTCAGAGCTGGCACAGCCGATGGCGCCCCAGCACACCTTGTACATGGCGATCTTGGCATTGGGTGCCATCCCCTGGGCTGTCCCGGTCTCTTGGCCATAAAAGTTAGCTCCGAGAACAGGAGACCCAGTAGCGGTCGAGGATGTATGGGTCCCATGTCCCAGATTATCTCTTGGCGACAGGTAGTCATTATCACTGACCTGAGATCCAAATATCGCTTCCGCTCCAGCTCTGAAAAATCTTGCACCGACGAGCTTGTTGTTGCACATGCTTGAATTGAAGCGGATTCCGACCTCACATTCCCCCTGCCACCTGGGGCCCACAGGGTTTAGCCCGGAGTCATTGAAACTTTGGCTCTCTGGCCAGATGCCAGTGTCTAGTAGGCCGATGATGACATCATCACCTAGATTGGATTCTTTCCATATGCCGTAGTCGGGATTAAGGCCAATGAATTCAGGTGAGTGAGTAGTATGGATGTTAAACATTACGTCTTCATACACCCCGATGACTCCGTCATTTTCAGAGATCATCTGGGCTTCTTCAGGTGTAAGTGTTGCGGCAAAACCTTGTATGGCTGTTTCGTATACGTAAAAGATACGCGGTTTCGGAACAGTTGCATCTGGCTTGTTTGAATGGGGGAGCAATCTGATAAGGGATGAGTACCACTCATTTTGAGTGAGGAAGTGTGCGGGGCGAGATGTGTTAAGGGTGTGCACAATATAGGAGGTACGTTGAGGGACGAGTACTGGTTGTGAAGGGAATGCGCTCGACTTCCATGCGGTAACAAAAGTTAAATCGAAGAGCAGAGATAAAAAGATGGTTCGGAGGAAGAGGTTCATATGAAGGTGTAAGTTGGCCATTTTTTATGAACTATGTTGTGTATGTTAATTATGGTTATAGTTTGAGGAAGAGGGGGGGTAATGCAGGGGATATTTATATATAATTTTTTTAGGGTTTGCATTATTGCATACACATTAATTGTAGCTGGAAAGATAAGTAACTCAAATGGTTTCTCTTTGCGACTATAATTGCACACTTATTTCAGTTAATGTATGGAGTTTGAAATAAGCTATTACCTGCTTAATTTGATATTAATCCACCAGTTAATACTGCAGTTAGCATATATGGAGTGCGCCAGTCCGAAATATTATTTGAAAGGAAAAGAAAACTTCAATCTGTTAACAATAAAACATAGTTAAATCAAAGGTACATTTCTTCGTTTTATTTTAATTCATTGTTACCATCTCTCACTAGTTATATGTATTCATATCAGAAGTACCAAAATATGTTTGATTCAGCTCAAATTGTTAGGAAATTAATTATCAAGGTAGCGCTTGATATGCTGCTAAAAATTGGGCATTTTTTGTAAGACAGAATGACTTCAAGCTTCTTATTTCTATTCATGCATATTTTTTTTTTTTTTCTGACAAATAGTGGGAGTTACCCACCAATTTCATTATAGATTGAAACCATTCAACAGAGAACCGGTACCAAACAACTGGTACACAGCCTCTGAAAAATGTTCTTACAAACAACATCACACAAAGTATGTAAAACAAAGGCATAACAGAGCCAAATACATCACAGAAAATGTAACGCCTACATACGAATGTTAACAAAACCCTGAATGCATTGACAATTCATTTTTAAAATTAGAGTTTGTTTCTTGTCACTATCCAAAAGGGTTACTCAAGCATGAATCATGGAAAAATAATACAAAAATAATATGGACCCAACGTAGCTAACATCAAATTAAGCTGTTTGTTACATAGTGGATTCTATATTAACTAGGGCATGGTGGGGATGCTTTCTTGAAAAATATTACTAAATCACATGATTTCTATTAAGATCAATAAAAATAACAAGATCAGAAAGAGTTGTGGAGAAGAGTGAACCTAATTGAGATTTAATATATATGCTGATGCAATTGGCATTATACATTATTAATTTAAGGAGAAAATATATATATATGTGATCATCATATATGAGTGCTTGCAGATGCATCCTTTTCACTTATAGATACCACAGTGCTATTTGTTACTAATTTAAAATGTTTAATGCCTTCAACATTTCAAAGTTTGTGGCTTTAGCGATATATATACACACATATTAAAACTATAATACACTTTGCCAACATGTTAACTTCAAAGCAATTGTATATTACTATATTGCTTAAAAGCAAGTGATGCAATGTATATCCCCGCCATTTTTATTAATATCCAAAGTTAATTATAAAATAATAATAATGCCCACCTTAGCTGGGTATTTTTAAAAATATCCAAACCGGCCATTTAATGACCGGTTGGGACTTTTTTTTTTGCTGTTTCAGACCCGATAAATACTCATCTTTCTCTCTCCTACCTCTCACAACTCACTCAAACCCACAAAACAGAAAGAGAAAAAGAGGCGATTTCTGAGGCGAAAATAGCAATATTTGAGGCGATTTTTCTGTAAATTTATTATTTTTTTCCTTTTTTCATTTATTTATTTATTTATTTTAGAAATTGTTTAAAATTAATATAAATTGTCTAATCCATAACTTTCATTTCAAACCCTAGATCTTACCATGGCATTCAAACCCGAACTTCGAAAAGGAGGAAGTAAAACCGCACGCAATGCTCGCATATCCCTCGCTAAAATTTTTTGGATGGGTGAAGCCCGCTTGAAGAGACACTTATCTCATTTAGGGTTTCCACCCAAAGATGTTGAAGAATATGCTACCACGGATGATCCGACTATTATAAGCATTCTTTACAAGAACTTCGGCGATATCGACCCTCCACCTGAATGGCTATTGTGCCCCGCATGTCTGGTCAAGGGAGACATTCAGGACTCAGCGGTGATGACCACCAGAGGGGGACCATCGCTGAGGTGATGATCCCCTGTTTTCTCTGTCGGGGAGTCCCTCTCATCCTCCATGATCAGGTGGTCCCTGCCGAACTCCCTGATCAAGTGTGAAGGTATCGGCCTCTATGCTCATCCGTACCGCAGTATCCCAGACATTCTTATTCTCACTCCTAGGGACTAGCGGGGGTGTAGAGAAGATGGATGCTGCCAACTCAGTCTCAAAGTCAGGCTGAGTCTGAGACCGGTTACCACTTGCCTCTCTAAAAAAAGTGAAAATATGCTACATTATACTAAAATATGCTTAAAAAAGTGAAAATATGCTAAATCATGCTAAAATATGCTAATTACGCTAAATTGCTCTATATTACGCTAAATTATGCTTAAATATGCTAATTGCGCTAAAAATATACTAAAATACGTGTAAATATGCTAAATAGGCTAAAATATGGTAAAATATGCTAATTACACTAAATTGCACTAAATTACGCTTAATTATGCTAATTATGGTAAAAAAATACTAAATTATGCAATTACGCTAAAATATGTAAAATATGCAAATTATACTAAATTACGCTTAATTACGCTACATTAATCTAAATTTAGCTAATTACTCTAAATTATACTAAATTAAATAATTAAAACTAACTATTTAATTACAACTAAATTATACTAATTGTGGTACATTACTAACAAATTCTAACATTTTACAACCATTTTGCACTAAAAATGAATTTCAAAAAAATTAGAGAGACTTATTTACAAATCTGGAAAAAGGAGAAGAAATTTGAAAGAAAGAGATAAAGTGAGGAGAGATAGTGTGAAATTTGATAGAATGAATTTTGAGAAAAAATGCCTCACCCTCTACACATATATAAAAATGCCCAAACCGGCCATTTAATGGCCGGTTCAGAAAACAATAGGGCTCGGCCATTAAATGGCTGGTTTGGGCATTTTTAAAAAAACCCAGCTAACATATATTTATTAATTTGTAATTAACTTTGGATATTAATAAAAAATGACGGTAATATTCTAACATTCTAACAATGTTTTCTTTTTGGAAGGATAATTGATAATAACAACGACCATATTAACACTCTTCTTTTTATTAACACAATATGATCTAAATCTCTCTCTCATATATTATTATAAGATTTTCTTTCCTTAAAAATTATGTTCATAAATATGTTTTGTTTAAATTTGTCTCTCTAATATATTATTATACGATTTTTTCAATAAAAGTTAGATTTATAATATAAGTATATATTGTGCAGTTTCGTTATTTTTATTTCGTTACATCTTTAAGATTTTTAGAAAAAAAAAAATACAAGAGTGAAAGATTTTATTATATTATGAAAATCTAGTAACATTGTATATATTGATTTATTTTACCCAGCTACACAAATTTTATTGAAAATTTACTTTTAAAATGATATTTTGGCAATTAATTTTTGTTTTTTCACAAAAATAATTAAAGAAAATGACATTATTACTTATATAAATAAAACTTGAATTGATCGTAAGAAACCATATTGAATGGAAATTATCATGAATAATTTTGACAATTAACTTATGAATAAACAATAAAAATAAAAATACAATCTGATAATAAAACCAACTTTTGATCTAGTGGTAAAGATACGTGTCTTCTGATATGGGAGGTCGTGGGTTCGAAATCCGAATGTAAAAAATTTATTTTTGCTGTAATAACAGAAGTTTAAAAAGAGTGTTGGTGACTTAACTTCCAACCCTCTCATTAAAAAAAAATACACCCTGATGCTATAATAAATAAATTACATTGTTCACGCTAAAATTAAGTAAAATCAACTTCATTCCTAATCTGCTTTTTGTAATACCCTTTTGGTCCAAAATTTCCATACACATTCAATGCAAAATAGGGCTGTCAACGAGCTGGCTCGGGCCGAGCTAGGCCCTAGCTCAGCTAGTTAATTCTGGACCGAGCTCTTACCGAGCGAGCTGGACCTTTGGCACCCGAGCTAAAGGTCCAGCTTGAACTCGTGACGAGCCAGCCCGAGCTAGCTCGCGAGCTGACAAGCTGGCTCGCTGGGTTTGGTTAGATCTTGTTTTAAGAAGAAAATAAATTCTACACACTTTTTGGATCGAACTGAACCGAGCTGGACCGAGCTATATAGTATAAAATGCATACAAAATCAGACAAATTCACAAATTGATGCTAGCCGAGCTAGCTCGCGAGCTGACGAGCAAGCTATGCCCTAGCTTGAACTCGTTAATTCTGGACCGAGCTAGTGGTGAGCTGGCTCGTTAACAGCTCAGTCCAGTAACGAACGAGCTGTTAGTGAGCGAGTCAGGTGCGAGTCACGATCGAGCCACGAGCTACGAGCTTTTTTGCCACCCCTAATGCAAAATAAAAAAATGGAAAGACTATATAGTAATTATGGAAATCAAATAATTAATAAATTATCACAACATTATTTATATTTTGGAAAAATATGGCAGCTAGAAAGATACGTAGGATTAAAATTGTTTATACATTTAAATTTGTTAAAACAAATTAAAATTCTTCATGTATTTTATTATTCATTTGAATAGGAAGTCAAACAGATTATTGAATGGTCCAAAAAATTTAAATCAATATATTTTTCTCTTTCTAAAAAAGAAATATAAAATCTATAAAATATAAAATTTGATTTTCTCCAAGATTTCAAATTTCGAAAATGAAGATTGTGAGTCAAAGCACACATTCGGAATGCATTACAGAGCATATTTAAAAAAAGAACACATTAAATATTAATTAATGCTATAGGCCCTTCATCAAACTAAATTCAAATAAACGCATGTAACATATATTCCATTAATAATAAAGATCAAAGAAGCGTACATAAATTGTACGATTTTTATGAATTACTTCGGAACAGCGTTTTGACCGTCCGATCATGATCAGATATATCAGATCCTTTAAAATGAAACACTCTCCCCAGCATATGTCCTGATCCTCTAGATGATTCTGGACATGTTAGTTGCATTTCCTGTGATTTGCCTGATACGCTACTGTACGAAGTGAACTAACAACATTAGCTATTGGATAAGAAAGCAGAAACACCGATTGATACACAGAAAATGTAACAGAAATATTATAAGAACGGATGGCGTGGGTCAAAAATCAAAATGCAATTTCCTGTTGATCTGCTGCGACGAACTCTAAGGGCCTGTTCAGCTGCTCCCAAAAATTGCTGTTTACGTGGGAAAAAGAAAAATTATTCTGAGTGAATTTTTTTTTTCCCACGTGAACAGTAATTTTTAGTTCAAATTTTTTTTGATCCCACACCCATATCCATTCCTAGGGGCCGCCGAACAGGCCCTAAAGCACGCGGATTGCAACGACCTTTTCAACCCGAATCAATGAACTTTAATCCTTTTTGGATTTCGCATTAATTCATCAACTCTTTTATATATCTTATAGGGTGAGTAAGTTGCTCGTAACTCGTTCATAACTCGCTCGCTAAATACTCATTAATAACTTGCTCATTATCAACTCGTTAACAACTCGCTCATTAACTTAATGAGCCGAGCATGAGCATACCTCAACTCGCTCATTAAGAACTGAGTTACATAAATCCTGCCACATCTAATCCACTTCTCTAATAGCTATTAGTATATCTAGAAAAATAATATTAAGAATTTGCAAATTTTCCTAAAACAAGCAGAATTACAATTCCCATTCAATGCACTATTCCTTAATTTTCTTTGGTTTCGGGCCATACTCATCAATACACTAGTCTCAAAATATAATCCAAAATTTGATCATTAATACACCGTTCTGGATTTGTACAGTTCTGAATTTGTATTTCTATATTCTATACTTTTATTATTGTTTTGATAATGTAAATTTGTAGGTATGTGATAAGGAGATAGCTTTAAGTATGTGACATGTAGGGCCGTGAGAACGAAAAAAAGATAGCTGTTTGATTTTGTTAAATTTGCTTATGGAAAAGTTTTTGTTAAATTATGTATTGTTCAATTAGGTTGGATTATGACAATTTGTTAAATTATATAAATGAAAATTAATTTTTGAATTATGTATTTTAAACAACTCGGCAACTCGCTCATTATCAACATGCTCATTAACAACTTGCTCATTAACAACTCGCTCTAACTCGCTCATTAAGCTAATGAGTCGAGCATGAGCATACCCCAACTCGCTCATGCTCGTTCATTAATCACCCCTAAATTATCTTACATATTTTTTTTAACCATAACCATTTTTATTTAGCCATCAACTCTTCAAATTTATCTCATATATCCTTGAACTCATTAATCATTGCATATGTACTCATGAAATTAAATAATCATATTAATTTTATTTAATATACATCAAATTATGGTATATGATATGAGATGATTTAAAAATAAAATGAAATAATTGACCTTCTCCTTGTTGGGGAATTCAGTCGCATAATCTGTTTTAAAGAATTACCGCAAAATTTTGCACCAGAATTTTACCGCGAAATTATGTTTGAGAATATATTGCCAAATTCTTGTTTAAGAATTACCGCGAAATTCTGCTCGGAAATTTCCCGCTAAATTCTGTTTAGGCTTACGGTGCGAAAAGAACGTAAAATCAAAATTTTACATTCTACCATAAGTCGAGGATCTACTCCCCGATTGATTTCTAAAATCAAATTTATTTAACATTTAAATAAATTAAATAACATTTGTACCTTATTCCAAATTCGAATTGGAAGTGCAGTCTAACTCTGTTACGGAGCACCAGACGTCTGATGCCTCTATCAATTATCCACCAGGAACAACCGAGAGCCGGTATTTCTTTTGCCAGAAATACTGTACCGGTGTATTCGCAAAAACACTATTTGCAACTCGCAAGAATGTACGTGGATTACGTATTTCTTTCTTTTCTACACAAATCATTATTTGAGAGGAAACACGAGACAGAGAAAATGATAACCGAATCGATCGACTTCTATATTTTCTCTCACCCCTCAAGCCTTTATATAGGGCTTAGGGTCGATTTCAAAAAGACCAAAATGCCCTCACAAGGTCAGTTCTAGGGTGAAATTCCAATTTTGCCCTTCTAGCCATTAGCCTATAATTCAATTGATTCAATTTAGGCATTTGATTTGGGCTTTTAATTTAAATTCTAAACTTAAATTAGACCCAAATTCAAATGGGCTTTTGACCCAAAATATTAATTCATAATTAATATTTTTAATCCATTTATTAACAATATAATTATTCTGAATAATTATATTTCTTACGACTGTTGTTGCGATAAATTTATACAACGTGTCGTACACGCTTATAAATTCAATATGTTTAAGCTTGTCATCTCTATGACATTTATTTATTAATTATAACTCTTTATAATTAATTAATAATTCTCTGATTACTTTCCTATTGGTGTGACCCGATAGGATCTGTGTTATGTTAGCAATAGAATTAAAACTCTTTTTAATTCTATAAATCATAAGCGGCATCTGGCATAATGCATTATGACTACCCAATTGACACAGATGATCTTATATAGTACAATATCATAATCCAGTAAATAATTTACTCGTGTTAATTCTTGTCTCATAGTATCATATCAGTTTCAAGGTAGGTGTGTGTCATCCTTGCAAACTTAATCTTTTCTCGATCTTAAGTAGATTATCAAATATGATTAACTCTTTAATCATATCGCGCGCTGATAACCTTACTTCATCAAGAGGCCTAGTGATACCATCACTCGTATTATATACGAGGGACAATAGTAGTCTTGGTGAACATCTCCCCTCCGCACAAGTCATGTATACTGAAATATCATATGTATAGCTACTTTTTACGGATAGCGTTGAACAACACTCAGAATACACACTTCTCATGTAAGAAAGACGAATACCTCATACTTTAGAACTTAACACTGAATGAAACATTAATGACACGAACACAATCTATTTCACGTTTCATTTAGGGTCTGTCAAATACCATGTTCTCTAACATGTATCTATGTGATTAAAATGACAACTCTTTGTCTATGGTTTGTAAAACTTAACCATCATTTAATCCACATACTAACCTTTAATTAGTCAATTAGTGTTCCTGCTAATTACCACGGTTAGAGACTATTAAGAGTTTTATCATCTATATTATGAAGTTCTACAATTTCAAGTCCTTAACTCGAAATGATTCATAAATGCGATAAATCTCAAGGAACAAAATAATATCTTTATTAATCATTCATTACATGAACAAAATATACAGAATAAAATTATCCTATGATTGACTTCTAGATTATTACACTAACACTCCTGACCAACGGAATTAATTTTCTCTAATTGTTTTAAATTTTTCTATGAAAATAGTTACAACAAAGGAGCTTTTTAGTAAAGGACATATATATTTTTAGAAAAAATATACAATAAATAAAAATAATAAATAGTTCTATTTAGATAAGAAGAATAACTATGTCAATCATTTAAAACAATACATAACTATATAGATTTTATCTTTATGCATACATTTTCTTTTTTTGAATAAAAACTTGTAGCCCGTTTCGTTAACATTAACCAATTCAATTACGGCAGTGTGTGGTCAGTATTCAGCAGGATCGATTTATAAGCTGTTGATTACGGCAGGAAAGACTTGTTGGGATTTCAGAGAAGTATGGGCAGCATCTGTTTCTTCGAAAGTTAAGATATTTATGGCTTTACTTTTGGAGGATAGAATCTTAACCCGTGAAAGACTACAAATTAGACACATAAATTGTGAGGAAGAGTGTGTGATGTGTGATATGGATACTTTAGAATCGTCGTACCACATTTTCTTCCACTGTGTAAATGCTAAAGAGGTATGGGCAAGAGTTGGAGATTTGGTGCAAACCATGGGCACGGTACAAGAAACTTGGGAGGCGTCAAAAATACATTACTGTAGATATCAAGGGAACCAAAGGCAGGTCTGGCTGGTGTTATTCATGGCAGTTCTATGATCGATCTGGAGGCAACGCAATGAATTTATTTTTCGCAGCACGAAGTTACCACCTCGAATTGTGGCAAGTAGAGCACAGGAAGATGCACATTTGTGGCTGCGGTTTTGCAATAACAGGAAGCTTTCAGGGGCTACAGTAACTAGGGGAATAGATCAAAACAGATCAATTACGGTGTAACAAAAGATGTGTAATAATTAAGATGTGGTTGTAAACAAATCTATTAATACATCCTTGGTAGTCACTGCCAAGTTTTCAAAAAAAACCAATTCAATTACAAAAGTCAAGCCTAACAACTACCGGTTTCATGCATACTAACTAGAGTTAATTAATCCGAAAATTTTATTTCTACCATAACCAAAAAAAAATAAACCAAAACACTCCGGTTTTGGAGAAATTTAAAATTTACCCAGGCCGCTCAAGCATTTTGCGGCTTCAAAGACTGGAGTCCGCACAATGCCGCTACGGCCCCAGTCAAGAGGGCCGCTCAATGCCCTTGCGGCCCTCATTTCTTTTTTTTTTTATTTTAGCACAGAAATTTAACAGAAATTTATTTAACAGAAATTTGGCAATTCCAAAGCAATTGAGCGGATAAGGTATAACTATACATAATTATTTAAACAATTGTTCTAAAGAGAAATTGTTGTCACCAGCAAATGCACAAATTCCAAAACACTTAAAAAAAATAATGGGGCGGCTCTGGCATTGTGCAGCTTCCTGATTGGGGCCGTATAGACATTGTGCGAACCCCAGTGTTTGGGGCCACAGAATGCTAGAGCGACCTGGGTAGAAATCGAATTCCTTAGAAACGAGGTGTTTTGGTTTATTTTTTTTTGGATTATGTTATAAATAAAATTTCAGGTTAATTAATATATCAATTTAACTCTGAGCATGCACGAATCTTAAAGCTCATATCGGATCCAAATTTACTTCCCATTGGACCCAAACTTTGCTTGATGACGATATAATAATCGAAGAAAATTATTTTGAGCTCGCCTTTTTTAAATATTCATTCTTGGAAGTTCAGTAGTTAGCTTTTTATAATAATATGCTGTACTAATAAATACTTAATTATTTTTAACACTAGGTCATTTTCTTTAAATATATATATAGTCGTCGAATTGAAAATTTAAGAAAGATATTAATTATCGAAACGTGAAAAATACATGAACATCCTATATATATAATTTGTATTGGGCCGACAAGCATCAATTAATATCGTTAACTCTTTTTTTAAACATTAAAAAAATATTTATAACCTTATTGTTTCGGCTTGTTGGATCAATATCAAACGGTCAAAACTTTATGATTTTCTAAAAACACTAATATTAGATGCACATCATGTACTTGTAAATAGCCGAAGGAAACAAAACATAGAAAAAGAAAGAATCTAGAATACCTTGGTGGTCAAGAACTCCATATCCCCTAAACCAAAAAAAAAAAACAGCAGAGCAAAAGCAAGAGAATCAATCTTGAGCAAGGAGCATGGCGAACCCGAATCTAGAGTGCAGGATGTACGAGGCAAAGTACCCCGAGGTGGATGGCGTGATGGTCCAGGTCCACCACATCACCGAGACGGGTGCTTACATGTCGCTCTTGGAGTACAACAACATGGAGGGGATGATTTCCTTCTCCGAGCTGTCCAGCCACCGCATCCGCTCCGTGTCCTTCCTCATCAAGGTCGGCCACCAGGAGCCTGCTATCGTCCTCCGTGTCAACAAGGAGAAGGGATACATTGACCTGTCAAAGAAGACGGTGTCAGAGGAGGATGTACAGGCATGCGAGAAACGATACAACAAGTCGAAGCTGGTGCACTCCATCATGCGCCATGTGGCAGAGATCCACTCTATTGACCTAAAGGAACCCTACACCACAATCGGCTGGCCTCTCTACCGCAAGTACGGCCATGCCTATGAGGTACTCGATCAACCATTTTGTACCTAGAATCTTTGGACTTTTTTTTATTAGCTTCTCTGTCTCTTGATCATAGGCCTTTAAATTGATAGTGACGGACCCCGACTCTATCCTCGATTTTCTTACAAAGGAAGTAAAGGAAGCTGGTCCGGATGGTGAAGAGGTAACAAATCAGTGCTACATCTATTGAAGTTAAACTAGGCTTGTATTGTACTGGATGAAAAGAAAAGGGGTTTTTGACTTTTTTTCTTCTTTTTATTTTTATTTTTCAGGTCAAAAAGGTGGTGCAAGCAGTTACAGAGGAGGTAACGGATACGCTGGTGAAGAACAAAAGGTGCAGGATGAGGCCCCAGCCTGTCAAGATCCGTGCTGATATCGAGATTAGATGCTACCAGTTTGATGGTGTACTCCACATATAGGTCTTTATCTCTTTTTAATCCAACAAGTCTTTGTTGTGTGTACTTAGCCAGAGAATATTAAATTAGATGGAGGGGTTCAAAATGTCTTCTATCATTATATTTGTGTTTTTAAATCTTTAATCACTTAAAATTTTAAATTCAAATGTCAAAATAAAATTGTTAGATATAATATATATTATATTATTTAATGATATATGCACATGTAATATTTACGAGATTTCGATTTTCTTTTTTTTCTTTCCATAATTATGTTTATACATGGAGACTTGTTCTGTATAAGTGGGTTGCATGAATTTTTGTAGCCAATCAATAATAGGTTGGTAATCTAGCTTCTATTAATTTTTGGGATTTTTTTAGGCTCTGTTTGTTAAGTATCACGCCATACTACAATCAAATTTTGAAATTTCAAACTTTTAAATAAAAAGCTAATAATTTATCTTCCCCGAAAATAATCATCCAGAATTCAAGCATTTCCCAAGAAAGCAAAAGCACCATGGAACCAGTACTGGAACCAGCGCTGGTACTTATACTGGTACGAAAATAAATGTCAACTAAATACATAATTTTCAACTAATGTCAAATAAATGCCCATAGCATTAGTTGAAAATAATTCAAATAATGATTGAGCTTGGAAGTACAAATTAATCTCCTGCATGAATCAAAATAGAGAAAACATAGAAACGGTAACAGTCCACAATAGAACCATTCGTCACTTATCCCACTTTCTTAAGTTTTAACAAAAGAAATAAAATGTATATTATTTATTAACAACAAGAACTCCTTGATAAGAACGAAGTCCAACTTCTTTACTACTATTCAAGATATGATGATGTTTTTGACAAACTCTAACAAATGCAGTTAAGACAGAGATATACCCTCGCAGTCGCAGTAGCAATAAATACTGGCAGCAACCTTACTAGTTATTAGTTACTACTGCTGCACTCACATGCTTACTGTAACTGATGCCTTTCCCCCTTTCTGTTGAGCAGGAATTACATATCCAACAAGTGAGGGTTTGTGCTCTTAAAAATGAATCAGGTCAGCCTAATTATGACATCTGTGCACAAATGAATTCATTTTGTGCTCCAGGACAAAAGTCTCAACGAGTTACCCTCATGGCATGCAGAAGAGACGGTCAACGATTGTCTCCAGGCTATGGACAGTCTGAAGGAGGTAGTAGAAATTTATCATGTGAAACGAGAAGCAACACATCAGCCACATATGTCGGCGAATTGGGCACGAAGAAACATGAGAAATTTAACTCTAACTACAGACGATGGACAAGCCAAGGAAGTCAATCTACAAGCACGAATTGATACTCGCCTTTTTAGCATCCAAGAGCAGGATACCCATTTAAGAACATCTCTGTAATAGTTGTTAGGATAGTAACAAAAGGAAGGCATAGACCGCTTTATATTCTTAGGGGTTAAGATGAATCAGATGGGCTAAGAGTGGCCTTGTAACAAACATTCTATTTTTCTGTTTAATTCAAGCAACCTACGGGTATTTCCTCAAAAAAAAAAATCAAGATCTCATAGGTATATTCATTAGGATCGATTCCTTCAGGTTGGATTAAGCGGGTGACGAGGGAAAAGACGGTGGGATGAGGTGAAGGATGGGCCTCGCCTTAGCAAGGAATACAGAGAGGGAGTATCTGGGAGGGGCAGAAAACTGAGTAGGATCTGAATTCACAGATGTGGTGGGGAGCAAGAGGGTAAAGAAGAGAGAAAAACAAAAAATGCATCTGTGACTCAGTGGGCCCAAACGTGGAATAAATTTAAGTCACCTGGAGGATAGATCCAGATGGCTTAATTTAAGCTTGTCTTAGCGCCTAGTTAAGCCATCTTAATTATTCCACGAACAGTAGTAGGCTTAATTATTCCATATTAGTTAAGGCCGCCTCCTGATTTAAAACGATAAAAGATAGAAGAAACTCTTCAAAACCGACACCTTGTTTTTTTAATAAAAAAATGCTTGCATCCCAGTTTTGAGTGTTAATCATTTAGTTTACCATCTGTTTATTAATTAGTTATGCTAATTATGACATCTTTTTTTTTTTTCCTTCAAAATATATCCAACAAGTGAGTAACAAGTGGCGGGTATACCACAAAGCACGGGTCTGTACTGACTGTACCAAAAGGTTAGAAGTGAATTTTGGTTGTACTAATAATAGCCTAAAAAAAGATACCTCTTGCTTGTAATATATTTTCCGAACTTGTGGTGTTTGATAAGCATTTGAGTTAATAAATATATTCCCAGAACAATATCACAGTTCTAACCACATTGAAACAACAAAAAAGAAAAAGAAAAACATCATGAAAGACAATTCTTAAATCATGTCAAATGTTACATATTACATAATTCGTACTACACATTACCAAATCTTAGTTCTCAAACAGATCATAAAACACAACAGATACCAAACAAAACAGCAAACTTAAGCTAGAAAATTAAAGAACGAACCAGTTCATAGTTTCTGGTATTTTATTACAAAGCACATACAATGACATAATATAGCGGGTCTAGACTAAGATTAGACAAGTGACCCGATATTTACAAGCCGTGGAGCCACCGACAGAGCTGTTAAACAGATCCGAAAGATGACCCCAACAGACGCCAAAGCCAAGAATGAGTTGCCTCGAACCAGAGTGTACCGTTGCCGGTTATTCCACCTGGTCGCATGAAGCTCAGGAGAAATAACAGTTTCAGTTTCCAAATTTAAAAATTCAAATTTGGAGACAACCAAACCTCTCCTGAGCTTCCTCTCTCTACACCTTGAGAAGGTCATAGCGGCCATCAGCTCCCATGGCCCACTTCACAGAGAGACCAACGGGAGTGACATGATCACTATCCAGTAAATTCTGCATTGGGTGATAAAACGCTGCCTGGTAGTGGTCCACATGGACCAGGTTTTCCCGGGTGTACACACTTGTTACCTCTGATCCGGAAAGGCTGCCGGACCGGGTTAAGGAGTTGAGGTTGGTCACAATTTCAGTTGTCTGAAGCACCTCAGAACTGGGAGAGTTAACGAGTCTGGTCTGAGGTGCATTTGGATAAGTAGAATTATTAATTTTTGGAGGGAAATTTGTGAATGAGTTGGAATTTTGAATATTACTGTTCTTGTTATTGCTCTTGTCGCCTTCTGCTTTGGTGTTCAAAAAGCGGCCACCAGCTCCTCTGACACGGCGCATAGCATGAAGGTGGCGCGACTCATGAAGGTAGGGCTGAGAAACAATACCATACTCTTTAAATTATTCTTTCTCTTTTGGGACTCTTCTTTGCACAAAAAATGTATGCAAATAGGGATGCAAGTGTTATATAAAGACAAAGGCTAACATTTTCTAGAAACAAATATGAAGTTACACCTTTGCATCTAGGACCCAATCTTTCTAAGGGGAAGCGGGGCGCGTCCGATGGGCATCAGAACCGTCCGATTCGCTTCAATATCCGTGCGTGCCGCTTCAATATTCATCTGGATCAAGCAGACACGAATTATGAAGCGAATCGGACGGTTCTGAGTGGGCATCGGACTCAAATGCCCGTCAGATGCGCTCCGCTTCCTTTTTAAGGTATTTTCACAACAACCAACCATCAGCTTAGATGATAGCCCCAGGTATATGCTGTCAAACATCAACACTATCCCCAACTCTACGACTTTAATTTCCCCTAAGCACAAAATAAAACTAAAATTCGATGCAAAACTATTTAAAAATGTTTGGTTTGAAATATACATGAACTTGCGGTAAACATATTTTATCCAATATTGATGGGCAAAAGGAAGTAGCTGCAAGTTGCCTAGTTGGTAAAGTATAGTTTGGCTTGAACCTTAGTTTCTATTCATACAGTAAAATATTTGGCATAATTTAACCTTCCGAAAAAAAAAATTTGCATAATTAAATAAAAAGGAGGACTATACCTTGCGAGCTTTGGCAGCCTTGTACGCCTTCTCGGCCTTTGCACGGGCCTTGCGGCGCCTCAAAATACCATTAAACTGCTTTGCATTTACATAAATTGGCCCCTCACTTGTCATGCTCAGCGGCAACAGCATTCTTCCATGCTGCATTTATTAAAAGAGAACAAAATAAATATCCATAAAGAAGGGATAAAAAAGAAATAGAAAACCATAATTCATAACTAAAGCAAAAAAAAAATTACAAACCATTTGTTGAGCTCCATAGGTAGGATAGAGGCCATAACACTGGTCCGCATAAGAGAAGTTTGGGGAGACCTGTTTGACAGTGAAAAGAAACCAGTTAGCTGACTTGGAGAAAAGTAGTATCAGATCATGATGTAGCAATGATCACTGTACCAACATGTACTGGTACACAACTCGGCTGGTAAGAGATTACACCATTACCATTATTAGTATCCAGAGTGTTAATCCCCTGGAGTTCGAAAGAAACTACCAAAAAAACAAAATAAATAATCAAAACAGAGGTAAAGACCTTAAATTCTAGGACTGTACATCATACTACCAGGCAGTACACATCTTAGTGGCACCAGCACTGGGTCAAACCAGCAAGTAAGGTTCTGGCATGAAACACTTTGCTTCGGGTGGTACTCAATTTCTCTTTCTTTATAAATAAGCATAGAGCATTGCAGCTATTGGTTTAAAAAAGTAAACATGGAAAGGTTCTAACCATGGATTGACCAAGGCCTAATTCAAACCGGCCTTCAAATTCTGGATAAGAAGGTGGAGAAACAGCAATAGTTGGTTCCGGAGATTTCTGATCTTTTCCCATATCAATGTTCCCTAATTTAAAAAATGAAATAAAACTGTATTAGATAATTTCTCATAAATTAAAAATTAAAGAAGTAGGATGACCAAAAAAGAAGTAGAACACTGAAGGACATGCCCATTGCCCATAACTCTAGGAGTCTGTCGTACCAATTTCACCGCCCCGCCCCTGCCCCACTCCCCCCCCCCCCCCCCCCCCCTCAAGAAAGAAAAATTTAATAAATAAGAAAATATTAAAAAGGAGGAACACTTTTCAAGATAATAAAAAGGGGAATACATCTTATGTTAGGTCCATTATATTTCGAGGTACTTAAGAGGTGCCCAAAAAAAATTCCACTAGAAAGTGGCAACTGTTATGCTTGTAATTTTGGGAACTAGGATAAAGGTTATTTAACAATGTCCAGTCAAAAGGCCATTAAGCATCTTTTTAAGTGATATGCAACAAGGGTTCCACTCAATGATTTGTCTATGAGAGTACCAAGTACAAAACAGTAATATAAAGAAAAGAAATCACTAAAACAGTAAAAAGGACTTTGGAAAAGAACTGCCCTCTATGGAAGAGCAGTGGACCACAATACCACTATTACTGGTGTTTTCAGTTATATTATATTTATATATATATATATGGAGAGAGAATAGCTAACGAGCTTCCTCTATAACTTCAACAATATGCTTCTGACCTCCAAAACCTATATAATCGGCTTCAAACGACAAATTTAAACCGTTCAAACCGATCTCCTTAATGAGAGCTTCGTTTTCATATAAAAACATTTTAATTTTCAAATTTATTTACTATGAAGTCAAGCGGTAAAAAAAATTAAGGTTTTTTTATAAAATAGTGCATTAAAATACGCACAAAACCCTTCATATTTTGAATGCTTAACATGATAATAAATAAATTTGAAATTTTAAAATTTGTATATGGAAACAGAGCTCTCATTAAGGAGATTAGTTTGGACGGTTTGGATTTGTCGTTTGAAGCTGATTCGATAGGTTTTGGAGGTCAAAAGCAAATTGTTGAAGTTCTAGAGGAAATGCGTTAGCCATACTCTATATACATACATATACATACATGTATGTATACATATATGTATGTATATATAATTATATATGTGTGTGTGTATATTGGCTACTCATGTGTCTTTCTAAAGTTAGAATAAGATGGAAAAAGCACAACATATGATAGTGTAAAATTTGCACAATCATGCTCTATTTATTACTAGAACTAAAACCTATCATGGTTTTCAATATTTGAAGAAAATGTGACACTTGAAAAAGCTGTAAAGGTCTCTTGTCTTGCTTAATAGTTCAAGGACCCCAAAAACAAGCATTACACTTTTGCATTATTACCCCGATAAAAGCTCAAATGTGAGGAAAAACCTACCATAGGATATCCTTACAAACACCCATTAAAATAAAGGGGTAACTGCTAAACCCATCTTGCAAATTGCAGAATTACTCCAATATTACATATTTATTATAACAAGTAAACCCTCAAAAAGTTACCTTAGATTAAAGTATAAATTCGAGCATTAAAAGGGTACAAGTGCAAAGACCAATAGACACCAATGGACAATGGTCCATCAAAATTAATGAATG
Organism: Carex myosuroides; assembly: GCA_028015225.1. NCBI lineage: Eukaryota > Viridiplantae > Streptophyta > Magnoliopsida > Poales > Cyperaceae > Carex > Carex myosuroides. The sequence continues at coordinate 7,826,232 of CM051487.1, read as the reverse complement.
GCCTAAAAAGGCACAACATAGTGGCCATCACAGCCAGCGGGAGCTAAAAAAAAAAAAGCTGATAACTTTTTACATAAAGGTACCTGGAAATATGGAGAATTTGAGGCCAGAATCAGCCGCCTTCTCCAGGCCCGGCTTAGGCAAGGGATCCATGACCTGATGATGGCTCTGTCTCGTATAAATTGCAAAATGGTCCCCGCAGTTTGTGGTTTCAAGAGATAGGGGCTTCAACTGGCTTACTAATGGCTCGGTGTACATAACCTGAGACCCGATCCACCACGGCATAGTGCTTCCATTAGAGTTCATTGTTGCCAAAATAATTATAAATTGAACCTCTCTAGCTCTTACAGCTGAAATATTGAGAAAAATGATTTGAAGTAAGCATGATTCCAGTTTTGGGTTTCTTTCTTCTATTTTTTATTTCTTCTTTTAGAGTGGGAGGGGTTGTGCTAGCACAACAAAACATGCCGATTCTTCCTACATAAATTATCTCATTTGCTATAAAGACAAAGGGCAAGAACAAAAAAACAAAACAAAAATAAGAAGAAAGAAGAAGAAGAAGAAGAAGAAGAAGAAGAAGAAGAAGAAGAAGAAGAAGAAGAAGAAGAAGAAGAAGAAGAAGAAGAAGAAGAAGAAGAAGAAGAAGAAGAAATGGAATCCACATATAAGAAATTGATTTCTAACATTTTGAAGAAAGCTCACATCAGAACAACATCGAGAAAGGAGAGAAAATATTAAAAACTTGTAAACATGAAAGAAGAAGCCGGTAATATGCACCTAGATTCATTTCTAACATGTCAAGGAAAGAAACCCATGTCATAACCAGCGAGAAAAAAAATGATTGCGCTTACCAGAAACCTTGTTATCTATTACAGAGATACCTAAAAATGTGATCTTGACAGAGATATGAAAGGTACAAGGGAAAAAGGGAAGCCACACATGACTTACATTACACAGGAGAAGAACACACGAATCGCAATCCCTTGACCCACAGAGAGAGAAAGAAATTGTACTGAACTCAAACAGATTAAGGAGCCAGTGAAGGAGAGGCTTTCACGCTAGAGTCTCTCGGGCTTAGTTTTATTTGGCAATTTCCCATTTTTTTAAGTGCCAATTGGCTAATACTTGATTATTATATTATTTTGAAATGATTAGCATCTCTGGTCCCTCATCCCCCTCATCCTCTCACCCTCTCATTCAGGGGCGGAGGCGGAGCTCGACTTTCAAGCTATGAAGGTCAAACGTAAATAGAGATCGGTCATATAAAATTTTATACTTAATATGAGAGTCAATTTTACAATATCTATAAAATTTTACCCTAAACTATATACAAAAATTCATGGGAATCAATTGACCCACATTGGATACTTGTGCCTCTACCTCTGCTGCTCTCATCCAACTCAGCTAAATGGGTCTTCCCAAATAAAAAGGTGAAGCTTGATACTTGGGTGGAAAGTGTGTTTGATGATTGCATTAAATATAGTTGTAATGTTTGCATTATCTTTTTATTTTATCTACCATCATGTTACTTTAATATAACTTACAATATTGCAAATATGCAGTACAAACCCAAAATGAAATATTTGAAAGAGTACTACAATTTCATATAATTTTACACTAATAACTAATTTTAAACATTAAGATGATAATTTTGACAAGATTAATGATTATAATAAGTCATTGATAAATCTCGCTTGCTGAATTGAAAATACTTTTTTCCTTACGAAACTTTGATCTTTATTAAAAATTATTAATTATTATTAATATCCTCGAAAAAAGAACTGCAAATCTTTTATAAAAATATGTTTATGTGCTTTATAATATATAACTTATTTTACATATAATGTGTTATAATTAGTGTTTGAAAAACTATCCTAAATACAGATGGAAAAAAAAAATGGTGTTTTAAACCTATAGTTTTCTGTAGGCGGTTATCAGCCCTCCAAGTCGACCATTTCTTCCCACCTTTCCCTGAGGGAATTTTATTTCTCCTACTTGAGGAATTGATCAAGCTCAGTACTTGACATTAATAAAAAAAATGAAAAAACAAACAAAACCAGTTGTTAAACAGGGCGTTAGATTTTGGGGAAGTAAACGGTCCAAATATGTCAGCTCTTAATTGATAATTGTTTCCTCCAAATAGTAAGACTGCATGACAAATGCCAATTTTGTCCCCTCCCCTCCTCACGGATTGTTTCTCTGTAATTATGTTCATTTGAAAACCTACAATTGTCTACCCTTGATAGCAACTAGAGTGAGAAAAATGGCACGGCAGAGCCGGCTCCGTCACGGAACAGCACGGTTACGGCACGGCACGCGTGTCAGTTACGTGTCACGACTCGCGTGTCCCATGCCGTGACCATTCGCGTGCCATGCTCATCTTTTGAAATTTTGGCACGGCACGGCACAGTACGTAGTCACGCGAGTCACATGTAATTAGGACCATTAAATATTGATTTAATGGTGAATCTTGAATAAACTAACCTAAATTATGATTAAATGGTCACGCGAGTTACGTATGGTCACGGCACGTTTAGGCACAACGTGACTAACGTGGCATGACCATTTGCGTGCTGTGATCACCCCTTGACATTTTGGTCACAGCACGACACGGCACGTGAAAAATTAACTTGATCACGGCACGAGACCAAAGTCACGGAGTGTTAGTCACGGCATGGCACGTTTTTCCCACTCTAATAGCAACAGCTCAAATTTTCTCTCTTTTCTGGAATAATAATAATTTGAAGGTATATAAATCACTATCTGTCAACAGTGTTTGTTTTTGAATAATTAATTTTCTTTAACCCAATACATTGTTATACCTTCTCTTTGGACTCGATCATTCTTTTAAATATTTTTGAATGCTATGGAAAATTCTATAATGATTTTATTTCTACATAACAATTATCAATCCTTTTAATTTTTTTTATAATCAACAATTTGATTTATAAAAGAAAACAATCAAATATAATTTATCAACAAACATTGAACTATCATTAATTATTATTATTTTTAGTAATGTTGGAAGTAAGCCACCCAACTAGTTTAATATCCACGAGAAATCATGCATCTAGATTTCAAACCTGCGACCTCTCACACAGAGCATTGTCTGTGCCACTAGACCAAAGACTGATTCTCAACTATCATTAATTATTTTTTCAATATATTGATTATGAGCCCTTTGAAATCAACAAATTGAGAATAAAAGATAGTTGTTGATCTTATATAAAATTAATTGTGTAAAAGTAACACTTTAATGTAAAATTTGACAGGGACCATATGTTATAAATTTTACATCATAGTTTAAACGTGTCTTGTGAAGTACAAAAAAATTACCCATTAATCCTCAACAACAATTTAGGCATCCTTAAAAGTACACGAATCAAACGAATTAGAGCTACACATATTTTGATTTGAGTCAAAATAGATTAGTCAGACAAAAACGATCAATTCTCTCTTATTGATTGTTAGTTTGATCGGACGGCTTGAAATTATAAATCAATAGAAAATATCTTGGCATAGATAGTAGCTAGCATCTGGCCGACATTTTATTAATATCTAAAGTTAATTACAAATTAATAAATATACCCAGAACAGCTGGGTATTTCGAAAAATGTCCATACCGACCAGAATCTGGCCGGTTCCTTCCCCCTTTTTTTATTTTTTTTATTTTTTTAGAGACACTATGAAGAGCAAGATAATGAAATCTAACACTGAAAATTTAAATTTTTTGTTTAAATTATTTGTTAGATTACTTCTTTTGATGTATACTTAGCATATTTATACTAAAATACGCTAAATTACTTGAAATTATGTTGAATTACACTATATTACATTAAATTACGCTAAATTATGTTAAATTACGCTAAAATACGGTAAACTACGCTAAATTACATATGAATAGGGACGATATCTTCACTGAGAAGGTGAAAAACAACGACGAAACTTCAAACGGCCATAAAACAGCGCTCGAGTGTCCGATTTCAGCAAATGACCACTTTTCGGAAAGCTTGCGAAAATACGTATGCATTAATGATGGCTAAGCCATTTTTCAAAATTCAGAATTGCCAAAAAACTAAGGGAAGAGCCTCAAAACTTGAGTTGAAGTTTTCGATTAAGATTTTCATTTCTATTATTCAATCTAAGTAGCTCAGTAAATTAGTTATCTAATGAACTTGTAGAATACCAATTTTTACTATTTTTTATGATTTATGAAAGATGACACAAAATCGGCCTAATTTAGCGTAATTTTGTGTAGTTTACCGTAATTTACCTTATTTCATTATAATTAGCGAAATTAGTGTCATTTAGCGTAATTTAATGTAATTTAGTGTAATTCAACATAATTTCAAGTAATTTAGCGTAATTTAATGTACTTCAACATAATTTCAAGTAATTTAGCGTATTTTAGTATAAATATGCTAATTATACATCAAAAAAGTAATCTAACAAAAAATTTGAATTTTCAGTATTATATTTCATTATCTTGATCTTCATAGTGTCTCTATAAAAAAAAAAGGGAAGAAATCTGACCGGTTTCTGGGAGAGGAGGAAACTGGCCAGATTCTGACCGGTATGGGCATTTTCCAAAATACCCAGCGGTTCTGGTATATTTATTAGTTTGTAATTAACTTCGGAATAAAAATGTCGGCAGTACCGACCAAATAGGTTTATGACACTTATGTTAATGTTAATTTCAATTGAGAATCTGGCTTGTGGGCCCAAGAATCCAATTAAAAGTTACCACAAAGAGGTAGAAAATATGCACCAACTTTATAGTCACCATTTACCAGCGAGGATGTGACCACTAACCAATTCTTTTTTTTACTTTACTTTATGTTTTCTTTTTTTTGGGTTTGATTGATTGTTTGTTATACTATTTTTTTATACATCTATGGGCTTATTTGTAAATTTTTAGATTTAACTGTTGAGGAACTGTTTGGCAGGATTTATTTATTTTTTAAATGTCTATAAAAAAATTTTATTTATATTTCGAACCCACGATCTCCCACACAGATAGTATTGATCTTTGTCACAACATCAAAGACCGATTATTTTGACAGGATTTATTAATAGAATTTTAATTTATACTGTAGAGATAATATTGAGTTTAACGAAATTAACATTTAATGTGAATAGGGACGTCAATTATTGACCCGATTCAAATTAAATGGGTCGGAAACGGGTCTAGATTTTTTACCCTATCTGACTTATTTTATTGTGTTTTGTTAGATTTAGTTTAAAATTTAGCATTAATTAAAGTTTTTACATACTAATTAGTGAGATAATTATATATATTAATTAAGATAAAGTTGGACAAATAAATTTACAAATTAGTTAATAAATAACTAATCAAGTTACACGGATAGGACCCGGATCAAATAATTTCGCCCGAGTTGAATCAAATCGGGTCGGATCGGAAAAATAATAAAATAATTATGATTCAAACTGAGACCTATCCAAGTGGACCCATTAACATCACAGAGTGTGAAAACAAAAATGTGGTCCCTCGTTGCACATGATATATGATCAATTCAATGCTTATATCCATACATCTTCCAGCAAGTCCAGTTCCAGAGTGTCAGATCTTGAGTCCAGTAAAATTCACTTATAATAAATTGTTTTTTTTTTTTTGAAATCTTTGCAGAAGCTGTGAAGTCGTGAGGGGAAATCGAACTCTGAATCTTTAAGTAATTAAGAGTCTTAAATTTTTTTTCCTAACTAACTGTGCTACCTCCCCTTTCTCATAAATTGTTAGTCTTTGGAATATTTAAGTATTAATCTATTAATAATGAGTTATGTTATAAAAAAAATTTATTTGATATTTTTAACAACCATACAAAACTTGGTGATTTTTATTAAAACATCTCATAATGAGAAGGGTTTAAATGTCTCATGTCTTTTATGCCTCCTCGCACCTCTCATTCTTTATATATGTTTTTAAAGTTCAAACAGTTGATTCAAACCGCTCAACATGATCCCCGTATTAAAATATGCTTGGAGACCAAATTATATATATATATATATATATATATATATATATATATATATCTATCTATATATCTTTTAAGTTTTTACTATCTTTTAGATAGGTACACAATCACTATTTTTGGTGGTGGTCCAGAAATAATGATTTTGTATCTATCTAAAAATTAGTAAAATATTTTTAAAAGTATAAAATTTGATCTCCAAGTACATTTTAATACAGAGATCATGTTGAGTGTTTCAGATTAACAGTTTGAACTTTGAAAACGAAGATAAAATGATGTGAGGCACGATAAAACATGAAAGACATGAGCACTTGAACCCTCCTCTAAATAAATATGTTGTTTATTAACTTTGGTTTAATTTGTAATATACCATTTATTAAGGAATTTGAAAATTTAACAAATTGGTTATCAGCATATTCCTTCACATTATTACTATAATTAGGATTTTTTTCGGACTTTCCTGAAAAAAATGCTAAAGAAAAACGAATTGTAAAATAACACAGTTTTATAGGAAATTATTTTAAATTCAAAGATATTTGGACATTAAATATTTTTTCAAAACAATAAAATCATATAAAATTATAAACAACACAAAATACTATTGATTTTCAAAATCCGGTGCTTAGACATGATTTTGAATAAAATACCACAGGTACTGTAAAATTGATCCTCATACTCCGTATAGAAATTTTATATAATTGATTTTCCTAAAGTTTTCTGATTATTTAACAAATTACTCTTGAATTTTCCTCAGGTTTCGGATCTATGATTCACATAGTCAGTGAGAGTGGTCCATCTGATACGTTATGTCCCCGGAGAGCAGGCCGTATGGGAAAGAAGTTAAGTGGGCTTGCTGCGTCTTAGGTTGACGGGCCGAGACTATGAAAGAGCGTGAAGGTGGGAAGGTATTAATGTTCTAACCTCTCTAATACCTTGCTTAGTCAACAATCAATGCGACCCCTGTTACCGGAAATTTTCCACTTTAAATAGGGGGCCCTACTATTGAGACGTCTTGTCGAAAACAGTAAAAGGAGTTCGCATAGCAACAGGGGTGCCCGCATAACGGGCGGTGATACTCGCATAATTGGCGGTGACGCGAAGTCGATATTGAACTGAGCCATTGGCACATGGACCTATCACCATCAAAATAAAATAAAATAAAATAAAATAAAATAAAATAAAATAAAATAAAATAAATACTTGGTGTTTTGAGAAGCCACGAAGTAAACCTCACTATACAAATAGTTCTCGTCTTATCATTTCTTTTATAACGGCAGTGACTTACATCATTAAATTAAATGTTTCTTTAAGATATTTAATTTTACAAATTATTTTTTTCCAACATTTTTTTGAAAAATATTTTCATCTATTACAACGTCATTTTAGCACTTCAAATTATTTTCATCCATCTCAACGTCATTTTACAAAAAAAAAATCATTCTCTATTACATGACATATCAGTTCAATACATACTATAATCAATATCATCTATATTATTGTAAATTAATTGAAAATAATATTTAAATACATCTCGTCATAGAAATCATAGTGAAATAGATGTTAATGTGAATTTTCATCTATTTTTTGGCTAGTGATAATAGTCCAATTGGATAACATTAGTGTCATATGACACCAACTCCAAAATTTATTGGATAAATTTCAAACGACGAATTAAATCGTTCAAACTGATCTATTTTATGAGTAATGTGTTTACATGCAAAATTTATATTTTCTCGAGTTATTCTAGTACCAAGTCAAGCAGTCAAAAAATATTAAGAAATGAATGCATTAAAATTAACTTAAAAACTACCACATTTGACCGTTTGACTTGTTACTAAATAAATTCAAAAAATTATAAAGTTTGCGGTAAACGCACAACTAATGAAGCATATCAGTTTGAATAATATCATACTAGCCGGACTCTACAATAAACAACTCATGTACAATAATTTTTTTGGAGTAAACTTAGTCCTTACTCTTTAGACCCTCTTTTTATATAAACTCTAGCTAGTAATAAGTATTGTTGTTCCAACTTCCAAACGAATCTAATTTGATGATTCCCAAAATATACCGTATTAGTCTCCCAATTTCTTCTGAGTATTAATTAATTTAGAAGATTAAGCATCTAAAGATTCATCCGAATGTGCAATAGAAGAATTGAAGTATGGATGCATGAAGTTGACTTAATTAGAAATATAAGTTTGAGATTATTCAAAAATAAATCTTTATCAACTTTTAGTTAGTCTAATTAGAAATATAAACACATCAGTCTGATTTCAATAGTTTTGATTTATCAAATCAATTCGATAGATTTTGAAATTAAGTTTATCAAATTTTTAATGAGCGTACGTCAGGGGCGGAGCCATAGGGTATGAATGGGGTCAATTGACCTCCATTTTTTTTTAAAAAAATTTATTTGAATATTATTTTCATATAATTTATAGTAAAATGTTACGAGTAATGTAAAATGACCCACATTCACAGCAAGAAAATTTTATGTGATTGACCACATTCACATTTAACTCTCATAACTTGAATGTCTGGTTCCGCCCCCCGCCCCCGGTGTTGCCAAACAATTATATTATATTAAACAAATAGTTGCAACGGTTAATCTCTGTTTCTAAAGTTGCCAATAATATTGTTTATATTAATCACAGTCGTTGCAACAATTTGCCATTTTAAACGGTCAAAATTTGCAAATCCGGGGCATAACCATCGCTATTCAACTTGAGCCGAGAGATATATTTTTTTTTTTTTATCATTCCATCGCTAGGAATAACATTTGAAACCCATAACCTGTTATACGAAGAACGATATTTCAATCAACTGTGTCAGGTGTTATTCTCAAGTCTCAACGACTCATATATATACAGTAAAGTTGTTTAGATCTATATTAATTATTTAATGCAGAATTAATGCATATAAGAATATTCTTAGAATCTAGGTACTCTATGGTCTATTTTATGTATAGATCCTTAGAATATACAGAAATTGCCGACATTTTTATTAGTATCCAAAATTAATTACAAATTAATAATTATATCCAGAATCGCTGGGTTCTTCCAAAAATGTCCAAACCGGCCACAAAATGGCCGGTTTTCTCTTCCCCAGAAGCCGGCCATTTTGTGGCCGGTTTTCTATTTTATTTTATTTTTTACCCTAATTAACCTTATAAATATCATTTTTTTCTCTCTCCTCCACACAATTCACTCAACTCACAAAAGAGAAAGGGAGAAAGGAACAGAGAGAAATATAAGGCAATTTTTGAGACAAAAAGGCTAATATTTGAAGGGGCCAAAAGGATGAACAATAGCAACCGAGGTTGGTCGTCCAATCGTGGCCTAGCGAGAGAAGGGTCAATTAGTGATCGAGGTAAAAATGAGGGAAAAAATAACAACTGTCAAGTATGCCATGATCCCTGGAACTGTCATGTATGTACGATGGAGGAATTTTTTAGACAACCTATTCGGTATGAAATTTCAGACAATGACTTTGTGAAAAATCCCTACGGCTTTGGTTTGAAAAAGAAAAAGATTGATCCAGAGCCTCCAACATTGGACGATGAGTTTGTTCGGTGTACTTATACCGGTAAGGCTACCACTTCGTCTATTGTGACTGATTCAGATCCGGCAAAATCTGATGATGACTTTGTTCCATGTACTTTCAAGGCTCATTGTAAGAAGTAGTACTACTTATTAAGAATTTATGTTGTAGACTTTATTCCCTGCAGCAATATTAGTAGGGTTTAAAATTTGGATGCATTTGAGCTTGGTTCTAAGAAATAGTATTTTATTGTAATTGGATGAATTAGGTTGTAACTTTTTGAGTATTAATTAAATAAGAATTACTTTTTATTTAGTAGTCCCATTAAATTGCCAATAAAGTCTACACAATTCATAATCTCGTACAAAATAGTAAAGTAAATACAAATTGCAAATAAAGTCCACACAAATTGCAAATAAAAAGGTTCTGAAAGCAGCATCTAAATAAACAAGTTCACGACATGCATATAAATCACCTATTACTACTATGTCTAAAAATAAATCCGCGAAAGAAACCACTTTCAGAAGATGGCCTACTAGATGGCTTACCAGATGGCTCTGCTTGGCTACCAGATGGCCCTGCTTGGGTTCCAGATGACCCTGCTTGGGTATTAGATGACCCTGCTTGGCTTGTAGTTGCCCTTGTTGTACGTCTAGTAGTTGACCTTCTCGGTTGGATTCCAGATGGCTCTCCTTGCACCCCAACCGCCTCTCCTCCTATGACAACTGCATCTCCCATTGCTTCGGCAAACATAGCACTTGCATCTAAACGGCTTGTAGCTGTGCTACGCCGTGATCCTCCGGACCCACTTGCCTCTGCCATAACTCGCTCATTTTCTTGTGCAGTTGCTGCGTTTCTTGCCTCTGCATTTGCATTTGTTACTTAGTAAGTTGGTATAATTGGAAAGAAATATAATTTTTGATGAATGTTACATACCTCTTCGTTGCCTATCGGTAGTGGAACGGCGAGACTGATGCCCCCTTCATCTACCTTCCATTTCATCCATCGTCATTACATAACAGATGTATTTTCGCCTCCCAATCCTAATCCAACCCTTACTCGGAAGAATTCTTGCTCCAGTATTAGCAGGCCAGTCTGACATGTTGCCAATTGGATTAAACAGCCTATCCCAAGTACTTTCAAGATAGTTCACATTATACCAGCTTGCAACAAAGTCGTCCTCTCACTAGTTTCGGTCACAATAAACAGCTAAGACATGAGCGCACAGAATAGAAGTTAATTGGAGTCTGGGAACGAGTGTGTATCAGTCCGGCCACTGAGCAGCATATTCTCAACATTCCGACCTATGTGCCCTTTAGTTGTTTCAACCGAACCATCTTCACCACAACCATCCAGGCGATCAGAATCCCCCCCACATTTCTCCCTTAAATTCATCCCCACTCCTCATATCGTCCTCCGAAATTTCATTAATATTTTCAAAATTCGACCAGGTTGCATCGTCTACTGGTGCTGGTCTGGCTAATGGTAAAGGCGCTACATTTACGGATCTAGGTGGGGATGAAACTGAGTGTCTTGGTCTGCCTCAATGGGGTCTAGGTGGGGATGAAATTGAGTGTCTTCATTGGGGTGTTGGTAGAGTAACGTAATTGTATGTTTCTGGGTCAGGTTCAATTAAAGAAACGAAGGGTCTGTATGTTTCTGGTTGTTTGTATAATGTGGTGCCACTGATCCAGAGCCAGAACTTCCAACCCCGGACTCTATCGGAATTATTTTGGTATAGAGTTCTATTATAAAAATCCCTTGGGACCTCAAATAACCGTACATGCCTTTCCACGTACTTTTATCTAGAAGTTTCACAATAACCCATTTCCCGTTGGAGGGATGGCTATGTCGGGTTGCCAATTCTAAGTTCCACATTTCTGGGTTATAACTAGTTTTTGTGTAAACTATGGGTTTCAGGTCCAAAAGTGAGATATCATCTGGAATCATAAATGAATCAACTGCATCTTTGTTGTAATAAGCCCCGTGTGCATTACTATGCATCTTCCCATCATAGTGTAATGAAATAATGGCCATGGTAAACAAACTATATTTTAGAAAATGGTAAACAATTGTCAGGTTACTAATTTACTTGTCTGTTTAGGGTTTTGGGTTTTTTATTTTCGGTTGAAAGGAATTAATTTAATTATTTTTAATAATTAAATGAGTTTTTTAATTAAATTTAATTTTTTTAATAATTTTTTAATAATTAAATTAATTATTCTAAAAAATATATATATAATAACAAAATAAAATAAAATAAAAACCTGACCTGAAGGATTAGATGGAAGAACTACGGTGTGAATTGTAAGGAGGGATTAGGTTATATTTATAGGGTTAATTACGGGTAAAAATAAAATAGAAAACTGGCCACAAAATGGCCGGCTTCTGGGGAAGAGGAAACCGGCCATTTTGTGACTGGTTTGGACATTTTTGGAAAAACCCAGCGATTATGGGTATAATTATTAATTTGTAATTAACTTTGGATATTAATAAAAATGTCGGCAGAAATTGTACTATCTAATTTTTTTTTTATCTTTTTCTTCTCTGTTTGTGAGAATTTATAGAAAATTATGTGGAAAAGGCACATAAATAATATATTTAAGAGTGTTAGAATGGATATTGTCATGAGATGAATCCGATAAAGCAATCTCTTAAGATAATTAATTATGGTAATTAACTTTTCGTAACATGGAGAACAAAATCATACGACTACATTCAATAAAAAGATAAAACTAGAGAGTAAAAAGAGAAGGAATTTAATTACATTATTTTATGGTGACACATCTTGAAATCATATACTTATAAGTCATTTTTGTAATTTTAAAGTCCAAACAATCGATCCGAACCGTTCAACATGATCTTCATATTAAAATGTGCTTGGAGACCAAATTTTACATTTTTTGGAATTTTTATATTATTTATTAAGATGCGTAAAAAATTGTTGTTTTTGGACAATTCTGGACAATTGAAAATAATGATTTTAAAAAATTCTTAAAATATAGTAAACAATTTAAAAAAATGTAAATTTGATCTCCAAACATATTTTAATATGAAGATCGTGTTGAATGGTTCGGTTCGACTGTTTTAATTTTGAAATCACAAACATGACTTATAAACTTATGATGTCAAGATATGTCACCATAAAATGATAATTAGATCCCTCCTCGAGTAAAAAACACTTTTATTCTATAAAAAGAATTAAAAAAACTAACCTTGTACTTTTTTTTCTTTATCATTTTATCAAACATAACATGCAAATAAGCAACTTGTCGAATCGTGTTCCATGCCGTAATGATAATTTCAGAATTAAGGAATAATTTGACATGTTATAAAGTTCGTGATTATAAAGTTCGTGATTCAGATATAATATATGCATAATTTGGTAAATTTTCATTTACTTATAATGCACATAATTTTATCAAAATTATAAAATTTGAAGAAAGAAAACAATATTATGTAAATAATTTGTGAATAATTCAAAAATAGTTCGGAAATAATTCGTAAAATTATAAATAATTCAGAATATATTGGGGAAACAAATCTGTTGAATTCATGGAATGAAAATATTTTGAACACGAAATAAATTGTGAATTATTGGTGAACATTATATGGTTTCATGCTGCGTAATATATGAGGAGGGATCAAGTTACAACAAATTTGAGTTACAACTAAGTTACAACAACCATTATTTTCAATTTTAAAGTCCAAATCGTCGATCCAAACTGTTCAACATGATTATCTAAATAAAATGTGCTTGCAGATCAAATTTTACATTTTTTTGAATTTTTTTACTATTTATTAAGATGGGTACAAAATTCAATGGTCTGAATATGACTATTTTTAAAAAAATACTTAATAAATAGTAAAAAAATTCAAAAAAATGTAAAATGTGATCTGCAAGCACATTTTATTGTGGAGATCATGTTGAACGGTTTGGATCGACGATTTGAACTTTAAAAATAAAATAATGGTTGTTGTAACTCAAATTTCCGAAATTTTTATTTTTAACATTTTAAATAAATTAATTAATAAAATAACCATCGTTTCTGGTCAATTCTATATTTAACACGGCCGCAGAACACCGGAGCGGACCCATTTGGGGAAGGCCGCAGAATGCCGGAGCGGACCCCCATATGGGGCCGCACTATGCCGGAGCGGACCCGGGTCCGCACTATGCCGGAGCGGACCCTGGTCTTTATATCCCGAAAATGACAGGAACATTTCATTCCACACTCTCACACCTTCTCTCTCCTGAGTTAGCTCTGATCTGTAAGTTTTTTCTCTCTTCTTTTAAATTTTTTATTTTTATTTCAGTAGATTAAAAATTTAATTAGAATAATTAATTTAGCAATAATTTAATTAGAATAATTAATTTAAATTAATTAATTTAGTTAATTTTTAATTGTAGGTTTCTTCTGTATTGAATTGGAAAATGGCTCTTATGGTATCCATCTACACTGGTGGGGATGTATTAACAGGTCCTAATGGGGTTTACTACAGTATTGGACCCGTTACTGTGATCCCGGTATTGCCAGGTACGGATTATTTGGGACTTAAATCAAGTATATGTGGGAATTTGGGGTTGGATCAGGGTCAGTATGACCTTAAAATTGATGCCAAAATTAGCATGCCGACTAGTTCGGCACAAACCTGGTTCCAACTATTTCCAATTCAGAATGAGGGAGTCTGGCAGGTATTGCATAACCAAACCATGAGTTTTTCTGGGGGTGCATACAAGATAATTGACCTATATGTGGAGGTTACCAGAGCCCGGCATTCGAACCCAGTTCAGAGGTTAATCCAGGGTCGTAGTCGGGGTAACTCATCCGGCTCTAGTCCATCCCCTGTCCAAATTGACCAACCGTCCAGTAGTCGGGCCCCAGTTCAGAGGGACCGACCCTCCCGTCGGGCCCCATCCCAGACTGACCACCCTTCATCTAGTCGGACCGCTCATTGGGGTCAAACTTGTAATCCGGATGAATCTGATGAAGAAGTGGATCCGGAAATACTAGAGGCAGAGGAAAATTGGGGTCATATTGATCCTGAGGGTATGAGCGATTATTCTGACCAAGAAGATACCGGGCCTGTGCTCGGACTATCAAGGAAATTCAAGATGGATAGCGGGTTTCAGATAATAGATCGCGGGGTTCAGCACCCGATTCATGCTTTCAACGACACATCAGGGTTTATGGAAGCCAATTCGGGTTTGTTTGGAAGTAGAGCCGATTTTGAGAATGAATTGTCCGAGGGACAAACATATGACTCAAAGGAGGACATGAAGAGCGCAATTGCCAGGTTTCACATCCTTTGCAACAAAGAGTTAATACCTACGCACAGTGACCGCACAAGAATGAGGTTCAAGTGCAAGGACAGTTACTGTGGGTGGTACATACTCGCAAGGGCCACCGGTTATGGAACACAATGGCGTGTCTCCAAATGCCCAACACAACATTCATGCCACGCGGATGCGACAAGAACAGATCACGCCCAGTTGTCATTATTTTTTAATTTTTCGTAGCTGATCAACAAACGGTTCGAGAGGTCCGATAAAATGAAGACGCTGGGGGCTTTGGAAACAACAACGAGTTCGAGGTAACCGCCACACAGGAGAGAGTTCACGCTTTCATACCTGACGATTCTGGTCGGTTTACCAAGGCCAATTACAAATACACGGTGATAATCGGGGATGATCACACGGTAACTTGCACGTGCCAGAAGCCTCAATTGGAGAGAATACCGTGCTCTCATGTTCTGTCCGTGTGTCGTCTCCGAGGCATCGACCCTGGCGTATTTGTAAGTCAGTATTATCACATCCATACACTGATCAACACATGGAGCGCACAATGGCATGTTTATGGAAATCAGTCGGAATGGCCTCCACACGATGGCCCGGTCCTTGTTCCAGAGAAAAAAAATATTGCTGTGGGCAGAAGACAGCACGACAGAATTCCGATGTGGATGGATGTTCTACATAATAGGAGAAGAGGACACCAAGCCGGCCGAGATACGCAAGAAAGACAAAACAGAGCTGCTCGGGCTGCACGAGATTGAGAGTTAATGTTGTTTTTCTAATTGTACTTGTAAAACTATTGTTTATTTTCGGTTAATTAGACGTATTTGTAATTTCCGATAACATTCGCATGTTCTATTGTATGCTTCTTTATATGGCTCCTTGTTCTATTGTAATGTTTCTTTTGATCAAACAAACGACGAACAACAATTTCAGATTAAACGACATTTCAAATATAAGTAATTATACACAACTTCCAGAAAAACGTTACATTTTTGATAAAAATTTCCAAAACAAAACCATAATCAAATTCAGAATCAGAAAAAAAAAAAAAGACCAGGGTCCGCTCCGGCATAGTGCGGACCCGGGTCCGCTCCGGCATAGTGCGGCCCCATATGGGGGTCCGCTCCGGCATTCTGCGGCGGCCCCCAAATGGGTCCGCTTCGGTGTTCTGCGGCCGTGTTAAATATGGAATTGACCAGAAACGGTGGTTATTTTATTAATTTAATTCTTTAAAATGTTAAAAATAAAAATTTCGGCTCAAATTTGTTGTAACTTGATCCCTCCTCATATAACATATATAAACCAATCGCATATTTTGAAGTACTTTTTCATTTGATATAACATGTCATGCCATCAGATAGACACAAATTCCAGTGATCCAGTGTACGATTGAACCACAAACTATGGTGATCAGTGATCAGTGATTACACCCATTAATTAATATATATATATATATATAGCACCACCGCATGAACAACAGTTGATTTGTCAGAGTTTGAGCCAGTACTGCTCCAGTCCTGTCCGAGTGAATAGTATTACAAATGTCTACTTCACTGACTTAATTGTTTGTACTTGCACTAGCTGCATTATATTATATTATATTGCCCTCTTTTAGCATAAATTTGAGGAAATCCTCCTACATTCTAAAATTGCATTGTAAGTATTATTCTAAGCAACAACTGTGCTAAGAACAGAGGTACAAGTTCGAGAATCAGTTTTTGGTTTAGTGGCAAAGATAATATATGTGAGAGGTCACAAGTAGAGGTAGCAAAAAATCTCGTAGCTCGTGGATCGATCGTGAGTCACATCTGACTCGCTCGCTAACAGCTCGTTCGTTAGTGGACTGAGTTGTTAACCAACCAGCTTGCCACTAGCTCAGTCCAAAATTAACGAGTCTGAGCTGGAGCCTAACTCACTCGCGAGCTGCGAGCCAGCTCGGTCCACGTATGAATTTGTGAATTTGTATGAAATTGTGTGAATTTGGTATGCATGAATTTATTTTGTGAACTATATTTGTATGAATTTGAGAATTTGGTATTTTGGTATGTATAAATTTAGTTGTAAATTTAATTTATGGTAGTTGACTTTATAATACAATATCTAATACATTTGAGTTTTTGGCCCGCGATCTTTCAGAGCTGGCTCAGCTCGCTTATTGCCAAAAACGAGCGAGCCATGAGCCACTTTTTCAACTCGGACTCTAATATTGGCTCGCTCGTTACCAAAACGATTTGTACTATATTCTGAAATATTTCAGATAAAATATTACAGATACAGTAATTTGACCCCATAGATTTGTATGAAAAAAACAAAATCATAGTATTTGGATGACCTCCACAGAGTAATTTGATAATTTTACCCTCATATTATAGATACACTAATTTGCCCTACATATAGTAAAATCATACCCTTCAATAATGTTTCAAAACAGAACAATACAAAAGTATATGTCCTTTTTAGGCTGGGGAGAATCTTGGCTTGACAAGGACGCATGTTTGATCCGGACCGTAAAAGTTAAGCTCAGATTCGTGCAAGATCCTGAAATAACGGATCAGATTTGTCCTTTCATTTGTGCACAGCTATCACCTATCAGTCCAAAAATCGTTACCACATTGCAACTACTGGAGAAATGGACTAGAGTAAATACGCCCGAAATTTTTAAAACTACCATTGTTTGAAAAAAAAATAAATCAAAAAATCATTGTTTTTGGGAAATTCGAAATCTAACACGACCGCAGAATGATTCTGCAGACTCAAATACTGGAGACCGCACAGGCATTTTGCGGACCCCTGGTTGGGTTCGCAGAACCATTCTGCGGACCCATTTTTTTTTCAAACTTTGAGATATCTCATAAATGGAGCACGCATTCCTAGAACAAAAAAAAATTGAGATATCTCATACAAGAGTACGGCCATCTTTTGGCTCTAAGACCGGGTTGACGTGGTGCCTCGATAAAACACCAAAAAAAAAAAATGGGTCCGCAGAACGCTTGTGCGGTCTCCAGCATTTGGGTCCGCAAAATCATTCTGCGGCCGTCGTAGATTTCAAATTTCCCAAAAACGATGGTTTTTTGGTTTATTTTTTTTAAAACTGTGCTAACTTCAAAAATTTCGGTAAATATGCTGTTGCTAGTGTTTCTTTTTAGAGGATCCGATCTATCTGATCATGATCCGATGGTCAAAAAACGCTGTTGATGAGTAATTCAAATAAATCGTACGATTTATGTACATTCGTTTATTGAATTTATTTGCATTAAGTACTCATTGTGTTAATAAAAATGTAATGTTTTTTCCTTAAAAAAAAATGCTCTGCAATGCATTCTGAATCTGTGCTTTGACTCACAATTAATCTTAATTTTCAAAATTTGAAATCTTGAAGAAAATCAAATTTTATAAAACTTTTTGAGCTATGAAGAAAATATATTTATTTAAAATTTTTGGACCATCCAATAGTTTTGATTGACTTAATGTTGCACCTTACATCATTTGTCAATTATATTTAAGGTGAAAATTTAAAGATTGGCGGACCAAAATGAAAAAGTACGTAATATTGTAAATTTGTAAGGGCCGGGCCGGCAATTGTGCAGTAAACTCCAATCAGTATTTAATTTAATAAAACACGGAGGTTCAAAACAAAAATGTTTTCAGTATCACACAAAATAAATTCAAAAAATTAACAACACATAATTAAGTCAACTTACTGCTAAATAAAGTCTAATTGACCCGACAGTTTTGCTACAGTTCCGGATAGAATTGTAGACAAAAAGACAAGAATGTGCATAAAAAAAGTAACATAAATGTGTGTGTGTGTGTATATATATATATATATATATATATATTTTTTTTTTTTTTTTCAAATAACAAGTACCATGTGGCCAACAGTACTTAAATTTTATATACCAATAGCATGTACCGTTAAAAAAATTTATATTTTTTAATAGAGTAGTAGCAATATAGGTTTGAGAGGTTTACAAGGAATATAACAATTATACACCAAGCAAACCTTAAGCCTATTTGCTCTTGCTTAGAAGAATCCATCCATTTTCATTTTATTGAAATGGCCAATAAAATTTCTAATTTCTAATTGTCTAAGAAACAAGGACAATGAAAAAATGAATTAACCATACAAATTGCAATCCACATTTTATTGAACATGCTTTTTCTCAATTGGAGGCAATTTTTATTACTTTTTTTTTGTCTCAAGGAGAAAACATACTGTATTTTTTTTTTTTCAAAATTAGTGACTGACAGTCAAGTCATCTAACACTTTTTAATTTTCACATGGAATTCTCTAACCGGACTTTGAACTTGTGATTTTTCACAAGAAGAACATTATCTTTGACGCTAGATCAAAAGCTAATTCTCCTGCTGTAAAACTATTATCAGAAATTATAAGGTGTAAATTGGGTACATCTCTTGATAGGATAAAATAAGCTTCTGAATTCTATATAACTCATTAAGAAATGGTCGTGACACAATAATTAAATGGTTCGCATGGGGACCTCATTAGATAATTAGGGTTAATTAATATAATTAGTTGCAATTTCTGACAACGAATCTAAAGAATAAGAGATAAAGCTAAAAAACAGTTGGAGGGCTATAAAAAATAGTTAGATCCACAGTGTCATTAAAAAGAAATCCAGATCTACAGTACTGAAAATATTATTTTATTTTCGTTGTTGTTCATTGTATTATGAGTTAGTCTACCGAAATTTTTATTGTTACCACGCCAAAAAATCGGAATTAATTCGTTACCATCCCGCTGATCCTTTATCGAATACTACTACTCCTGCTAACCCAGTTCGCGCACCAAACTGGCTGGTGCGCGGACTGGGTTGGCGCACCAGTTTTTTTCCCAAAACTAATTCACCATGTTGCTGCCGAAACTCATTCATTAATTTATATTGTGGGCCCCACCATTATTGTTTTATAATTTTTCAACCAATAGAAAGAGGAGAGAGAAGATAAGAGGGCCCACTTCCAAATTTTAATAAGATATAAAGGAGGAGCGAGAAGTAATATGGCATTAATTTATAAATTTTTGGGCCCCACCATTATTGTTTTATAATTTTCTAACCAATAGAGAAAGGAGAGAGAATGTAACAAGGGCCCACCTCCAAAATTTTATACGATTCAAAGAAGTTTTGCTGTATTATCTGGGTGCGCCAACCCAGTCCGCGCACCAAGCTGGTGTGCCAACCCAGTCTGCGCACCAGCCAATTTGGTGCGCGAACTGGGTTAGCGGGGGTGGTAGTATTGAATAAAGGATCAGCAGGGTGGTAACAAATTAATTCCGATTTTTGGCCGTGGTAACAATAAAAATTTCGAGTTAGTCTAGTGCTAAAAGAAAATTATAGATTTTCCATGTGCATGTTAGAGCATCTACATCTCTGGTATTACTAGAGTTTCTAATTTGATGTGACAGTTTCTAATCCAATTTCAGAGGTGTGAAAGAGTTTATTATTTAGAAACTATACATGAAAGTTTCTTATAAGAAACTGTTTATAAATTTCATGCTGGCCAAATGATTAACTTAAATTATTTATCTTTTTTAATTTATTGCTGAGTGGCTTAATAGAAACTCTAAAATTAATTTCAGAGACGTGAGATGTTAGAAATTTTAGAAATCTTAATTTCTAAAAAAATAGTTAACAGTTATTTAGAAACTCATTTGAGTTGCTGGGATGTAGATGCTCTAAAGTATATAATTATATAGACAGAATATAGCTCGTAAATATATGAGGTAGTTAAATAATAAAATAATTAAATCCGATACTTAGTTTTGTATTAGTAAATTCGAATGGAGACTTTTCAAAGTTGAGTAATAATTTATATTTTACAATGATAGAAATAATTATCATAAATATCTTTGCAATTAATATGAGCTAATATTTCCTCTTAATTCCATGTTATAAACAAACAAGAACCAAAGATTAATTAATTATGTATATAATTATTATTTTTGTGTTTGTTTGGAAATGAAGACGACACCCTATTAAGTGTAATTAATTGCAAGGGGGGGGGGGGCTATCTTTTTAATAACCTCTTTTTTTATAAAGAAGTTTTGGAAATCCAATTAATGGCAACAAGAGGCCGCCAAGTGGTGTCATTAGAGAGATTGAATCTAATTATCTATATTAGTCAGTGCTTAAGTAGTAGGAGACTAACATGCACGCTTAAAAAATTAAATCAGAGTTTCAGTTTTTTTTTTCTTAATTTTATAATAGAGCGCACCAGGTGTCATGATCTGGTGACCACAATTGGTTTGTTTTTGCCTACGCCTGTTCTAAAAAAGACATTGGTGCTCTAAAATACTTTGTAAAATTCACAGACAATGGAGTAGAACTAGGGCCTGTTCGGCTGCCAAGCGGGAACGTAAATGGGTTTGGGTTCGGGTCAAATTTGAATAGCCGAAACACTGTGCACGTGGGAAAAAAAATTCACTCTGAATTTTTTTTCCCCACAGGAACAGTAGCAACCGAACAGGCCCCGAGTGTGTCCTTAAGCTCACCATGTTTCTTTGTGAACTTAACTAAAAAAATTATTGGATTGGCTTCAAACGACTCATCTAAACTGCTGAAACGGATTTACTTCACAAGTGATGTGTTTACATATCAAATTGATAATTTTTTTTAATATGAAAATTGAACGTATTTAAATTAACTTATAAACCATTCTGTTTTTATCGCTTGACGTTATACTAAATTAGTTTGAAAATTTATAAATTTGACATGTAAACACATCAAATTATTTAAACAACATATAGATATAAAGAATTTATGTTGTACTCTCTGATTTTAAACAGTGAGTAATACAAAGGTATAAAAAAATTGACAATCAAATTATTTAAACATTTCAGTAATATTTCTTAAAATTAGTTAAATAAAATCTTGAAAATAACAATAATATAAATTCATATGCAAGTTTACAGCACATAGATAGCTTGCTTCGTCTAATTTTATAAAATCTGAGTGTATTTTAAATTTATCAAATTTTGGAAATTTTAGACCATAGAAGTGTTAATCATCCTTGAGCATAAGATAATATATTTACATAACAAAGTTTAAAATTATGTTTTATTTTCACAAAGAACAAAAAAAGTTGGTCTCAACCTCCCCTAGAGATAAAATGTTGTGTCCAATATATGTGAAATGGACTCATTTTTAGATTCAGTTGAACTATTATGAAATGCTCACTATTCTGAAAAATAACCACCAAAATACCGAAACTTTTATTTATAACATTTAAAAAAAATAAATTAATAAAACAACCATCGTTTCTGGTCAATTCTAAATCTAACACGGCCGCAGAATGCCAGAGCGGACCCATATGGGGGGGACCGCAGAATGCCAGAGCGGACCCTCATATGGGTCCGCAGAATGCCGGAGCGGCCCCTGGGGCCGCAGAATGCCGGAGCGGACCCTTTATTTTTTTATTTTAGCAATACGAAATTGTAATTTGTTAATGGTTATTTATTTAGTTTCGAATGGAGTTTAAATTGATTTTTCGTCGTATCGTATTTTAGATATGTCGTTGGTTTAAAATATTTTAGATATTTTAGATATGTGGTTTCTTTGAAATTCTTTTGTGTACTCTGGGATAATGAAATCAACAAAATAAATAAATAACAACAAAATCAAATAAATAAGAAACTAATCAACGAAATAAATAAGTATCTGACAAAACATCTACCAATACTACAAATAAGAATCTAACAAAACATCTAACAGTACAACAAATCAAAATCTACGGCTCTGGACTAAACACCGTCCTCGCCTTCTTCTTCCTATACCCCGACCCCGCCTGCAGAGTGGCGTCTCGTCAGTATCTGCGGAGGATGCAGAGTCGTCTGCCTGGACATCCGTAGACTGAACCGGCTCCTGGCGAACCTCCTCAATCTCGGATGTCTGCTGGACCCCAGGACCAAAAACTGTGGTCTGTCCAGACTCAGCCTGCGTGAATAAAAACGCCTGTCTGGCAATGGGGTCATCGTGGAGGGAAGGGTGAGGTACCTGCGGTGAGGACTGGCCAGGGAACGGCGGGATGGGCTCTGTCTGAACATACCCTGGCTGATAGGCAGGAGGTGCAGTCTGAGTGGGACTGTAACCCGGGGAATACAGTCCATCTCCCTCTGTGCTATAATCAGCAGAGATATCGAAGCCCAGGTCCTCCTCGTGTCCACCCTGTAGTAACTTACAAATTAGATAATGTATTGAATAAGAAAAGAGTCACAGTTACGTATTTTAATTTAAATTATACCTCGGCAGGCATCCTAGACTGGGATCCCATGGCGTCATATGCGGCTCGGCGCATCAACTCGGCACCTCGGTCGAACGCCTGACCAACCGTCTCAGCATCATGGACGCCTACAAACACGTCCTCATCACCAGTGTAGGTGACATAGACATCGGGCTCGTCAGATATGTCGTCGACCGCATCAACACCGCCCAAGCCAGCACACCTCAGTAGAGAGTCGAGGCGCGCCATGTACCCACACTGGCACACCGCGGGTACGTTGTGCTTGAGGATGACCTTCCCGAGCCTCTTCCATCCCCTGGTGACGGCCATCGTAGCCCCTATGACGCAACTCTTGACAAGATATAATGCCTGAAAATTGAAAAAATTATGAAGAAGTTGTACAATTGTAAATATTAATAGTTTTGATTTGAAATTTCAAGTCAAAAATGTGGCTGCGAGAGGTGCGCCGGCGGGGATAATACCGTGGATCCATCCTCTACGATCCCTCGGCTTCGGTACCCGCTCGTGCGGGTTGTCGGCGATGTATCCCTCAATAAATATGGTGTACGCGCCGTGATCCTGGTACCAATCTCTGTAAGGTCTGTACGAATTACAACAAATGTTAGATATTCCAATCAAAAAGCTATAGTTGAAGTTTTGAATTAATAAAATTTCTTACACTGGCGCGACATCCATCTGACGGTCGGGCTCGGCCAATGGGGGATCTGCAGATCCTGCCTCGAACACGTAATCTGCACGGGTAATCCCCCAGTCCTTGCCTGCAGTGGTCTCCCTAGGATGGTGGAGCCCTCGCCAGACATCCTCGCTGATCGGTGCCGGGGGCAGAGCAAGCTGGCGCATCCTGAACTGTCTCATGACCCGTCCGGGGTAATGGTGCTCGATGATCTATATATTTTAATATGTTAGACTGTTTTTATTAAGTTAAGTTGATTGTGTAAATAACTAGCATAAAGAAATTACGGTACCTGAAAACATATGAGCGGCACCTCTGCACGCCAGAAATGCTCCTGCTGACGACATCGCTCCGGCAATATCTCAAGAAATGACCGATGTGCGCCATCCACCTCGACCTGGAAGTATAGATTTAATATCATATATCAATTCGAACTGGAAAAAATTTAAATTAAAATAAAAATAAAAGTAAACTTACATAATCTCTGTAGGGCTCCCAAGTGACAAACTCGGCACATCTCTGAGATGCTCGATCTCCTGTCTCCAGAATGTGATGCCGAGAGACGCGCCATGCCCTGCACCCACCCAAATCTTGGGATAGCAGTACTTGGCGGCAAATGCAGGGCAGTTGTCCGGCTCGGGCTTGCCCCACTGCGGCACATCTGTCTTTCTGGCCAGGACTGGACGGCCAACAATCAGATGTGCGTAGGACCAGTGCTGTAGTAACATGCACGGTCCTATGAAGGTCTTGTTCTTCTTCAGGCAGGCTGTGTTAAGACCCCTTTACAAGAAAACAAAGTCATTGTTACTACACTAAGATGTATACTATTTGAAAATATTTATAAGAAGGTGTTTCTTACCTATATAGGCATGCCAGCGTGGCACCTCCCCAGTTGAACCTGCTCGCAGTGGACAGGTCGCGCAGAAGCTCGAGGTAACACAGCCGCACCTGATCTCCATGCGAATCCGGAAACAACCGACAGGTGATCATCTCCAAAATATAGGCGCGTAGATATCGGTCAATAACCACCTGTTAATAACTTTAAATTAGAACATTACTTACAAGAAAATAAATATAATACTATTTAAATTAAATCTTGTACAAGCAAATACCTGATCTGGTCGATCCGGAAAGACCTGGAATTTCGCCAGCAGCTTTGCCAAGCTGATGCAGCTGGGCGAGACCACAGTCTTCTCACCTCTGTTCTTCTCTTTCTGGAGATCCTCGTGCGAGATCCCCAACAGCTCCGAGCACAATGCCCGGAAGTCTCCGTACTCGACGCCCGTGACCGGCTCCCCAATAATAGTCATACCCCACAGGCAACTGACGTCCTGTAGGGTGACTGTCATCTCAGCATGGGGGAGATGAAAGGTGTGCGTCTCGGGACGCCATCGCTCAACGAGGCCAGAAGATAAACCCTCGTCAGCATTCTCCTCGGCCATCTGGGATATCTGGTACAATCCCATCGAGCGTAAAATTCCCCCGTACGCCGGCTGGTACCGTAGATGCTGGCGGTTGTGACGAACCGTAACCGCATCCAAACCCTGCATTTAATTAAATAATCAGATCAAGTTCATTCATCAAAAATTCGGAATGACAAATTTATAAATATGACAAATTTACTTACCCCAGTGGCAGCCTCTAAAATCCGATGCTCCGCATTCGGATACCACAAGAAGTCGCTGACCCTGTCGGTGCGACTCCGGATACCCGGAACATCCGCCAATGCTGTCTCGATGTACTGAGACATCTCGTATGGCGTGGCTGTAGGAGCATGCTGTGTACCCCTACTGGAGGATGGTCTACTGGAGGATGGTCTACTGGTACTCATGCTGTATTGGATAATTTTTGGTCAAATATGAGAGTTTGGTAAAAGTCCGGTTTAAATTTGGGTACAATTCTAATTAAATTTGGGTACAATCGAATTAAATTTGGGTACAATCGAATTAAATTTAGGTACAATTCTAATTAAATTTGGGTACAATCTAATTAAATTTGGGTACAATCGAATTAAATTTGGATACAATTCTAATTAAATTTGGGTACAATTCTAATTAAATTTGGGTACAATCGAATTAAATTTGGATACAATTCTAATTAAATTTGGGTACAATTCTAATTCTAAATCCAAAATTAATATCTAATTCTAAATGCTAAATCTAAACCCTAAACCCTAAATCCTAATCCTAAACCCTAAACCTACATCTAATTACTACTCTACACTAAAAATTAAAACTAGAGAAGAAGAAGAAAACTTACCCGAGGTCGAAGGGATTGAAACTTGAAATGAGATGTTATGAAATCGAAACCCAGCGGCCCCTTATATAGGCTGGGGACCGCTCCGGCATTCTGCGGCTCCTGGGACCGCTCCGGCATTCTGCGAACCCATATGAGGGTCCGCTCCGGCATTCTGCGGCCCCCCCATATTGGTTCTCTCCGGCATTCTGCGGCCGTGTTAGATTTAGAATTGA